>OY986439.1:141198363-141798363 GCA_963920525.1 Dichetophora obliterata
ATAATAATAATAATAATAATAATAATAATAATAATAATAATAATAATAATAATAATAATAATAATAATAATAATAATAATAATAATAATAATAATAATAATAATAATAATAATAATAATAATAATAATAATAATAATAATAATAATAATAATAATAATAATAATAATAATAATAATAATAATAATAATAATAATAATAATAATAATAATAATAATAATAATAATAATAATAATAATAATAATAATAATAATAATAATAATAATAATAATAATAATAATAATAATAATAATAATAATAATAATAATAATAATAATAATAATAATAATAATAATAATAATAATAATAATAATAATAATAATAATAATAATAATAATAATAATAATAATAATAATAATAATAATAATAATAATAATAATAATAATAATAATAATAATAATAATAATAATAATAATAATAATAATAATAATAATAATAATAATAATAATAATAATAATAATAATAATAATAATAATAATAATAATAATAATAATAATAATAATAATAATAATAATAATAATAATAATAATAATAATAATAATAATAATAATAATAATAATAATAATAATAATAATAATAATAATAATAATAATAATAATAATAATAATAATAATAATAATAATAATAATAATAATAATAATCTCAATGGAAAAAATATGGTAAAAGCCATAAACACCTTTGCTGTACCTGTCCTGACGTACACATTTGGAGTTATTAAGTGGACCCATACGGACCTAGAGGAGCTAAAAAGATCAACGCGCAGGTTAATGACGAAGAACAGAGCCCACCACCCTATTTCTGCTCTTGAGAGAACAACGCTTCCTAGACACCTTGGAGGCCGTGGAATGATAGACATCAGTCACATGTGTAATAAACAAACAGCAAACCTCCGTAGCTATTTTCATGACCAAAATAACGAACTTCACCAAGCGATAGTACAGAACGACGACAACTATACTCCACTAGACCTGAAACACATAAGAGGTATCGAATGTGAAACGGACTCTGCCTATATTAGTCGTAAATTGCAGGAATGGAAATCTAAGGAAATACACGGCAGACATGCCTACATGATGCAACAACCCCACATCGATATAAATATGTCAAATGCATGGCTCTCGAATGCAGATATCTTTGTTGAGACAGAGGCGTTTATGATAGCAATACAAGACCAAGTCATCGCGACAAAGAACTACTGTAAATACGTGCTGAAATACGCAATGGAGAACGATACATGTAGAAGGTGCTTTCAACAACCAGAAACAATACAGCACATTACTGGAGCATGTACGTCGCTTGCTGCTACAGACTATCTGAAGAGACACAACCAAGTTGCAAAAATCATACACCAAGTGCTGGGGATAAAGCACGACCTTATTTTGATGGAAGTTCCGTTCTATAAATATAACCCAGACCCTATTTTAGAAAATAATGTTTGCAAGCTCTATTGGACCGTACTGTTCTAACTGACCATCTTATTGGAAACAACAGACCAGACATAATCTTAGTGAAAAAGCAAAGCAAGGAAACTTTTATCATAGATATTGGAATCCCAAATAGCCACAATCTGGAAAATTATTATCGAGAGAAGGTTAGCAAATACCAGCTTCTTGCAGAAGAAATAAAACATATCTGGAGGCAGGATATGGTAAGAGTCATACCGATAATTATATCTTCAACTGGAATAGTTCCCAAAAACTTCATTGAAAACCTTAAAACATTAGGTGTCGAAAGAAAAGCCACAACAATACAAAAATCAATAATCCTATCTACAACAACGATAGTGCGTTCAATAATTTGCAGTGCTTAAAGCTCTACTATTAATTTAATATATATTAAATAACAAAAACACAAAAGAAAACAGTGCTAAAGTGACTTGCAGGCGACTGCCGTCATGTTCAGCTAAAAATGGACTCCCCCTCGCGCGGTATGGGGAGGGGGAAGAGGCGTGAGAATAATAATAATAATAATAATAATAATAATAATAATAATAATAATAATAATAATAATAATAATAATAATAATAATAATAATAATAATAATAATAATAATAATAATAATAATAATAATAATAATAATAATAATAATAATAATAATAATAATAATAATAATAATAATAATAATAATAATAATAATAATAATAACAATAATGATAATAATAACAATAATAATAACAATAATAATAATAATAATAATAATAATAGTAATAATAATGATAATAATAATAATTGTCAGAGTATTTATAAACACAACCGTTTTGTTTAAGTAACTTTAATGGAATGATAATAAGAGAAAAGTAAAAATACAGTAGGTGAAATTTATACGAATTATCGCAACAGGGTTGCCAATTCTCCAACAAACACCGCCTCAACACGATTGCGATTTACTAGATACAATTAAAAAAAAAATTTATTTAATTCATTTAAATTAATAGCAATTTCAATACAATAATATGTATGGTATACTTCAGAAATCATTAAAACATTACATTTTTTAAGAAAAAATAAAGAGTTTAAGCATTCTACAACAACTATCATGTTTTTTCGACATCAAAGGTTTGGTGAATATATCAGCTGCATTTTCAGATGTCGGCACGTATTTGATGTCGATCTCATTTGACATAAACTTCTCCCTTATGAAATGGAACCGGATGTCAATATGCTTGCTCCTTTTGTGAACCGTCGGATTTTTCACAGCGAACTGCGCACCTTGATTATCGCATAGCATAGTTGTTGCATCTTTCACATATTGAATGAATCCCATTTCACTTAACAAACTGCGATGAAAAACAACATCTTTCGCACCCTGGCACATTGCAATATATTCTGCCTCCATTGAGCTCAATGAGACCACCTTCTGCTTTTGCGACTCCCAGGAAATAAGACCACCACCAAAAAATAAGGCATGACCGCTAAATGACTTTCTATCAATCGGATTTGATCCCCAATCCGCATCTGTGAAGCAAATAAAACCTTGATTATTTAGCTCATAAGTTAACGTACCTTTAGGTTTGGCTTTGAGGTATCTGAGAACTCGCTTGGCTGCTACAAAATGCTCTTTGTGTGGATGACTATGAAACTGTGAAAGCTTAGACAGAATATGTGCAATGTCTGGCCTAGACATGACCGCCAGATACGTTAGACTACCGAGTAAAGATTGATATTCCTTAACGTTGAAACCGGAACAATTTTTATTACAGCATTTTTCAAAAACCATGCCATCAGCAAATGGTGCTGATGCAGTTTTACAATCTGTCATGTTCCATTTCCTCAGTAGTTCGGTTACATAACGCTGCTGATGTAGAATGATTCTGCCTCGACGCCCTTCTCTTTGAATTTCTAAGCCCAAGTAATAATGTATAGCGCCACGATCAACTGCTTCTACTTGAGAACTTAATTGTGCGATGATTTTCTTCATTGTTGACTCCGATGAACAAGCCAAAATCATGTCGTCATCATATATTGTAACTATATTGATTTCTTCTGCATTCCTCATTATATATACGCAACTGTCAGCTTTACATCTTCGAAAACCCATGCCAATTAACACAGAATTAATTTTGGTGTTCCAATATCTGCCTGCTTGTTTGAGTCCATACAAGGATTTCTTTAACTTACAAACCTTTCGAGGGTTATCTTTATTCACAAACATTTCCGGCTGCCGCATATAAATATCCTCCTCTAGTTCTCCATTTAAATAGGCACCAACGATATCAATATGGTTTACAAGCAACCTATGCTTGACCGATAACGCCAAAACTAACCGTATAGTGGAATGTCTCGCTACTGGTGAATAAGTATCGTGAAAATCTTCACCATACACTTGTGAACAACCTTGAGCCACTAGCCTTGCTTTAAATTTTTCGATAGTACCATCCACATTGTATTTTGTTGAAAAAACCCATTTGGAACCAATAACATTTTTATCCTTCGGATAATCTACCAGCACCCACGTTCCATTTTTCATCAATGCGTTGTACTCCGACTGCATAGCTTCTTGCCACTGTTTTCTATCATCCGACTCCATAGCTTCATACACAGACACCGGATTTGTGACCACAGCATTCAACGTCTCGCATTCGGTCTCATACAGCTTCCTTAGCCGCCCAGCATTTCCGCTTCTAATAATTTTTGGCCTTCCTCTTTTCCGCTTACCAGGCACTATTGCCTCCTCTTCCTCTGTTGAACTTGTAGAATTTTCCTGATTTTCACTCAACTTCTCAACGTCAACAGCAATTGCTGCGTTTTTTTTCAACCGGCAACCCATGGATTTCTTTTTCAGTTACGGTTGTAAGTTGCGCTTCGTCATTACAGGGCTTAGTAAATACAAAGAACTTATCTTTATTTTCTTGCTCGTTTGTTATAATTTTATCAACGCAACCTTTATTTTCAAAAAATATAACGTCCCTTGCAATAACGATTGATTTATTTTCCTTGTTATACAGCCGATAACCTTTTGTTAAGTCCGCATACCCTACCATCGTTAGTCGCATACCTTTTGGCTGAAATTTTGACCTTCCTGGCCGATTGTCAAGCGCCACAGCGTCTGATCCAAAAATTTTAAAATGCGATACAGAAGGTTTCAGTCCATACCAAACTTCGTAAGAGAACGATTTCTCACGTAAGTTGCGGTATTGACCGCTTCAGACCAAAGACTTTGTGGTAGCCCCGATGACTCCAGCATACATCGCGCCATTTCAACAAGCGTCCTGTTGGCCCTCTCAGCTATGCCATTTTGCTGCGGAGTATAGGCAACCGTGGTTTGATGTAAAATTCCTTTTTTCTTGAAAATATTTTACAGCGCTGAGTTTACATATTCACCTCCATTGTCACTCCTCACGCATTTAACTTGGTGTCCGGTCTGCTTCTCAGCCATGGCCATAAATTCTTCAAAAACTTGTGTCGCCTCTGATTTATGCCGCAAAAACCTGGTCACGACATACCTCGAATAGTCATCGATGAAGGTTATAAAATAACATGAACCACCTTGAGATCTTCAATCTTCATCAGACCACAGATATCCGTATGCACCAGCTGCAGTAAAGCACCAGCTTGTAATTCACAATAAGATGGAAATGGCTTTTTGTTTATTTTACAAATCGCGCACGTAGTACAATCAAATTTTTTGGCATTTTTATCGAAAGGCCTCGAACCAATTCTTTCGCTGACAAAATACATAAATCTTTAATATTCAGGTGTCCAAACCTGCGGTGCCAAACATCAATATCATTTTTCTTAAACTTTATACTCGCGTTAACATACTCAAGTTCTTTGTCCAAAAAATTCGCATAAAAAATTCCATTTCTTAATTTTGCGTCAAAAATTAACTTTCCGTCTTTTGTTTTGATTATCGCGTTCTTTTTGCAGAACTGCACCGTGTTGCCATAACAAAGAATCTTGCTTACAGAGAGAAAATTACAAAATAAATTCGGCACATACAAAACGTCGCGTAAATAAATATTGCAATAGGCAGATTTGACTTTTATTTCGCCTATGCCCATCGCTACAACTGAATCTCCCGACGCCAAAACTACTTTTTGTTCGTGCAGCCTTAATTTACAAAACAAATTTTCGTCGTTGCAAATATGCGATGACGCGCCACTGTCAAGAATCCAAGTGTTCTTTATTTTTTCATCAAATGTCACCAAGCTCAACACTGCTGATGCTGACTCTCGTACTTTAGTTTCACATTGTGACCGTATGTGTCCTTTTTTGCCACACGCATAACACTTCACATTTTTGTATTATCGTTCTTTCACGTGCTCATTTACATTCACGTTTTGCGTTTTTTTTTTCATTTTGCTTCCAATTAATCGATTTCGCCGCAAATACACTCTCATTATTGTTTTCTTTTTTAACATTGCGTCGTCGCTCTTCTTCTAACACTTTGACTTTCAACTGTTCAAAATTTGGCAATTTGTCTCTGCTCTCAATAGCTACGACAAAGCTTTCCATGTCATCTGGAAGGCTGCACAACAACAAAATGCATAGCAGATCTTTCGACATTTCAAGGTCAATTTCTTTCAAACTGTCCACCGTTACACAAAAATCATTAATTTGAGCCGCAAATTTTTCATTCGTCTTAAAACTGAACCGCACCAGTTTTTTTAATAAACCAACTTTTCTTGCTGGTCCGTCCGCGTTGTACACTTCACTAAGAATGTTTCACGCGTCCTTTGCTTTCACACAATTTTTAATGTGTATCAGCTCTGATGGCTTCACATACAACGTTAAAGTGGCCAAAGCTTTTTTGTCCACGCCATTCCAAGCACTTTTTTGGGCAGGTGTTGCTTCCTCTGAGCACTCACTTTCAATCACGTCCCAATAGTCCAAAGTGACTAGCAGACTGCGCATCTGCACCGACCATGTAGGATAATTGTCCGCGCTTAGTTTCTCTATTTGCGTTATTGCACTCATACCGCAACCCGACAACAATCTAACGACTTTTGCAAAGTTTGATATTTGATATTTGATAATTTTGTCAAAGAACCAATCTTCTATTTTAAAACTTTAAACCGCGCGCAACACGTGTTAAGACCTGGGCCCATAACCTTTGTCAGAGTATTCCAGTATTTCGAAATGAAGAACACAACCGTTTTGTTTAAGTAACTTTAATGGAATGGTAATAAGAGAAAAGTAAAAATACAGTAGGTGAAATTTATACGAATTATCGCAACAGGGTTGCCAATTCTCCAACAATAATAATAATAATAATAATAATAATAATAATAATAATAATAATAATAATAATAATAATAATAATAATAATAATAATAATAATAATAATAATAATAATAATAATAATAATAATAATAATAATAATAATAATAATAATAATAATAATAATAATAATAATAATAATAATAATAATAATAATAATAATAATAATAATAATAATAATAATAATAATAATAATAATAATAATAATAATAATAATAATAATAATAATAATAATAATAATAATAATAATAATAATAATAATAATAATAATAATAATAATAATAATAATAATAATAATAATAATAATAATAATAATAATAATAATAATAATAATAATAATAATAATAATAATAATAATAATAATAATAATAATAATAATAATAATAATAATAATAATAATAATAATAATAATAATAATAATAATAATAATAATAATAATAATAATAATAATAATAATAATAATAATAATAATAATAATAATAATAATAATAATAATAATAATAATAATAATAATAATAATAATAATAATAATAATAATAATAATAATAATAATAATAATAATAATAATAATAATAATAATAATAATAATAATAATAATAATAATAATAATAATAATAATAATAATAATAATAATAATAATAATAATAATAATAATAATAATAATAATAATAATAATAATAATAATAATAATAATAATAATAATAATAATAATAATAATAATATAATAATAATAATAATAATAATAATAATAATAATAATAATAATAATAATAATAATAATAATAATAATAATAATAATAATAATAATAATAATAATAATAATAATAATCATAATAATAATAATAATAATAATAATAATCATAATAATAATAATAATAATAATAATAATAATAATAATAATAATAATAATAATAATAATAATAATAATAATAATAATAATAATAATAATAATAATAATAATAATAATAATAATAATAATAATAATAATAATAATAATAATAATAATAATAATAATAATAATAATAATAATAATAATAATAATAATAATAATAATAATAATAATAATAATCATAATAATAATAATAATAATAATAATAATAATAATAATAATAATAATAATAATAATAATAATAATAATAATAATAATAATAATAATAATAATAATAATAATAATAATAATAATAATAATAATAATAATAATAATAATAATAATAATAATAATAATAATAATAATAATAATAATAATAATAATAATAATAATAATAATAATAATAATAATAATAATAATAATAATAATAATAATAATAATAATAATAATAATAATAATAATAATAATAATAATAATAATAATAATAATAATAATAATAATAATAATAATAATAATAATAATAATAATAATAATAATAATAATAATAATAATAATAATAATAATAATACTAATAATAATAATAATAATAATAATAATAATAATAATAATAATAATAATAATAATAATAATAATAATAATAATAATAATAATAATAATAATAATAATAATAATAATAATAATAATAATAATAATAATAATAATAATAATAATAATAATAATAATAATAATAATAATAATAATAATAATAATAATAATAATAATAATAATAATAATAATAATAATAATAATAATAATAATAATAATAATAATAATAATAATAATAATAATAATAATAATAATAATAATAATAATAATAATAATAATAATAATAAAAATAATAATAATAATAATAATAATAATAATAATAATAATAATAATAATAATAATAATAATAATAATAATAATATAATAATAATAATAATAATAATAATAATAATAATAATAATAATAATAATAATAATAATAATAATAATAATAATAATAATAATAATAATAATAATAATAATAATAATAATAATAATAATAATAATAATAATAATAATAATAATAATAATAATAATAATAATAATAATAATAATAATAATAATAATAATAATAATAATAATAATAATAATAATAATAATAATAATAATAATAATAATAATAATAATAATAATAATAATAATAATAATAATAATAATAATAATGATAATAATAATAATAATAATAATAATAATAATAATAATAATAATAATAATAATAATAATAATAATAATAATAATAATAATAATAATGATAATAATAATAATAATAATAATAATAATAATAATAATAATAATAATAATAATAATAATAATAATAATAATAATAATAATAATAATAATAATAATAATAATAATAATAATAATAATAATAATAATAATAATAATAATAATAATAATAATAATAATAATAATAATAATAATAATAATAATAATAATAATAATAATAATAATAATAATAATAATAATAATAATAATAATAATAATAATAATAATAATAATAATAATAATAATAATAATAATAATAATAATAATAATAATAATAATAATAATAATAATAATAATAATAATAATAATAATAATAATAATAATAATAATAATAATAATAATAATAATAATAATAATAATAATAATAATAATAATAATAATGATAATAATAATAATAATAATAATAATAATAATAATAATAATAATAATAATAATAATAATAATAATAATAATAATAATAATAATAATAATAATAATAATAATAATAATAATAATAATAATAATAATAATAATAATAATAATAATAATAATAATAATAATAATAATAATAATAATAATAATAATAATAATAATAATAATAATAATAATGATAATAATGATGATGATGATGATGATGATGAGGATGATGGTGATAGTAATAAAAAAATTTATAATAATAGTAATTATAAATCATAATAATTACAATTATAGAAATAATTCATAAAACAAAAAAAAAAAATCCTTTTATTTACAGTGTAAACAAGAACAGCGCTGTCGCTCTCTCTTGAAAACACACACAAGTATGCATGTGAATGAATAATTTTGCCCGACACTGATTTAAACACATGGCTGGAAGATTTTTTTAAAATAATAATTGAAAAATTAAGAGCGGTCTTCAAATTATTTGACTGTCAACATCAAATGACGTGTCTTAAGCAAAAGAAGGAAATATTTTTTTATAAAAACAAGAATGAGCATAAAACTTGTGATAGAAAAACGATTCATAACATGTTGTGTAGAACATCGAACATAAGACGAGTATGTGCTATAGAGAAAGGGGTTGCAGGAGAGATCATAATTAGCATATGTCCATGCATTTAGTTTGATCGTGATGATGCTTTGTAATACACGGAGTATACTTTTGCGAACACAAGGGAAAATAAACGATGAAAGATAAATTGGTTGATATTGTCAGCTACCAAAATTAAATAACTGAAATTTAACCATTTCATTATTTTGAGACTATTTTTTTATTTGGCATTTAAAAACTTAACATCTTGTGCTTTAAAATTCATTCAGGTAATAATATGAAAATTAAATTATGAATAATTGGACAAATGCATTCACTTTTTGAAAATCATTTTAGTCATTTTCCGAATCACTTGCGTTGCAAAGTGATGTGAAAGAGCATGCTAGACAGAATTAATTAGAAATCTTATTCTCTAATTCTGAGCATGTATAATTCTTAGGATATATTGATTGATTTTAGGAATAATTTTTTATTTTCCTCTACTTTCTACAAAAATACAAAAAATCCTTGATATTTGGCCGTAAAATTATATTTTTTACATTTTTGTTCATGACATTTGTAGTTATACTTAATAATTATTTTGAAATATCTTCCAATATCCAAAAAAGGTTAAAAACCGGCACGCTTTATAACAAAAATATGTTTTTTGTTTTACCAGAAAAAAGGAAATTCAATAACGTATCTTTTAAAATGTTAGCGCTATAAAACGGCATTTAGGGTTATATATGCGGGAAAAACGGAAAATTTTGTCAAATATTTTGGAAAATAAAAAAGGGCCACTTTTAAATTTTTTTTTATAATTAAAGTTTTTTCCTAAAGTTTTTTTTTATTTAATATGTAGTGTGCATATGATAAATGTTTACAAGCGCATACGTCACTCAACAGCAGCTAATATTGCTGACCAACAAATGTGCAAACAAAAACAAAGCTTGTTATTAGACACTGGTATCGTTGACATGAAAGTGTGACGAATTGCATTCATGCTGAATGTCGTTGAATTGTTTAATGTTTACATTGCACATATTTGTAAATATTCGTGACTGAAGATCAATTTTCATGTGAAAAAATTATGTTGTATTTTTTTGTAGATAATTACGATTTGTAAATATTATGATAATTAAAATAAAAACAAGGAAATAAAGTTTGTTATAAATACTAGAACAATTTGAAATAAATTTCACTTTAATTATAAACTGAACTGTGCGCTAGTCGCTCAGCTTTGATTATCATGATCTCAAATGGTGCATTTTAATGCTCCGACAGTCGGCAAAGCCTTAAACCCAAAAGGCAAAAATAGGGACAAATAGAAAAGCCTTTTATATTTAGCAAACCCCTTACATGGCGTAGCTCTTGCCAAACTCGATCCTGCTGTTGATATAACTTTACATGCTGTTAAAACATAAACAGTACATGGCGATCCTGCCCAACCGTTCCTGAAAATCTTCTGATCCTGCGATACAAGCTTTGCATGGCTTATAAGTTTGTACTTTTGTCCCTCAAATTTCGATTCTGAAAATTTACTTTAAATGATGCCAAACGCATAATCACAAAAGAATTAAGATTTCCAAGCAACAATTAAAACTGAGGCGATGATAGGTAGCATTTTAGCGACATCAGGAGCACTATTCAATTCACAAGAGAAAGACGAAGATACCATGATAACAAAAGAAATAGTTATGAATAATAACAACAACAACAATAGTGGCAACAACCGTGACAACCACGAAATAAGGAATATTATAGAAATAATATGTTTAATCTTCATGTTCGTTATAACAATCATTTGGATAGTTAAGTATTTTAAGAAGTATTTAAAGAAACAATTAATGCAAAGTGTAACTGTAAGAAACACTGGATAAAAAATATATATACCTATACATATAAAAACCAAAATCAGAATAAATTTTTTAAATTTGTAAAAGGAAGGGATGTTATGGTCCACTGCTCAATGATAATTACATAGGAAAAGTATATTATGTTAGTATAATAAGAAAAATGGGCATTCACAAAATGTTAAATACAGAAAATGCAATTGTTGTTTGGTAAAAAACAGTTTCTTAATTGAAGAACAGGGTTAATATGTCAGCTTTGTGCATGATGAGCAACTAAATTACAAAACTTAAGAAAATATTAACTACTTTCATAAAAAGTCCAAATAGAACATACACAAGTGAATACATAAAAAAAGTGAAATTAATACTACAAAATAGTAAAGAGACAATACAAAAAGAAGCTAGCATTAAAGACATAAGAGAAGACATAACAATTTTTTATAATATAGAGAAAGAAATATTAAAACTTTTGAAAATAAAAGAAACAGAAATGGCAAACTTTGATTTACTAACAGCGGTAAAGTTAATACCAGAATTTGACGGAGAACAAAAGAATCTGTCAAATTTTCTGAATTTGATAGAATTCAGCGAAGATTCGCTCAAGGACGATAATGAAAAAGCTAGATTAGTTAAATTTGTTTTGGCAACAAAACTAACATAAAGTTAAGAATAAACTCCTAACTGAAATAAATCAGATACTATTGCAAATTTAAAAGCAACTCTAAGCAAAAATATAAATTTACTAAATATTCACATTGAGTTGTCAAGAATATATCAAGGGAATACAAGTGTCAGAGGGTGTATATCGCTTTTGGCATAAATCTAGCGTGTGAAGTCGCTCCAGGTAAACCAAAATCTCTAAAATTTTGGAGGCTGCTTCCAAGAAACACAAGCACAAGTTCCAGCAATTCTTTGTAATCGTTTCGTCTGTGGGTCTTTTGCAAGGTCTTAAGACAATTTTGTTTTATTATTTCTGACTCATCAGCGCTTAAAGCAGTTGAAACTACTTCGTCTTCAATGCCAGCTTTAAAATCGCTGGTATCAAATGATTTCCATTTATTTGCGAAGCAGTTGAAAATGGTAACATCAGGCCCAATGGTCTTTCCAAAGTTCAGTTCGAAAACCACGCGCAACAATAATTCGCTTATATGAAGCCGACATGGAAGAAATAGCAAATCGTGACCCAACATTTTTTCTAACTGTTTTGAGCCGCCTTTATGCACACCAGTGTTGTTCCCGAAAATTTAGGGAGCAGTTTTCCATCCCAGTAGAGAGCAAATGTTTGTGGAATCTGTGAACCATATTAAAAAAAATTGCTTACAATTACATTTACATACTAACACTTAAATTCATAAACTTATAGCTTATTCTTAAGATAAATTTACTTTAAAATTATCCAAAATTGTATGCGCTTGTCTTCTTCGATAATTTTTGCGCATAAGTTCTACAGATGTCCGGTTTAAAACCAAATCGCTCACTTTATGACCTAATGCGTTGGCCGTTGCGCTGATAAGGTGTATTGCATCTCGTGTCGACAATTTACATTTGTCCATGCAAGCGAGCATTCTATCATTGATGAAGTGTTTCGTACCTCTTTTTTTTTTTGTCTTTCTTAGTGAGTTTCCCTGATCGTCATCATCGACATCCATAAGATCACCATCATTACATTCAGCTTGTTCGGAATCGAATTTTTTTCAAGTTCGTCTTCCCATTCAGTGTCAGAGATGGCATTTTTTTTGAGATATAGTTGTTGTTCCGGCAACACGAAACCATAATAAATAATTAATGAATGTACAAAATAAAATAATGCATTTAATATTTTGTAACAACACACCTGCTTTATTATTATTAGCCTGT
Organism: Dichetophora obliterata; assembly: GCA_963920525.1. NCBI lineage: Eukaryota > Metazoa > Arthropoda > Insecta > Diptera > Sciomyzidae > Dichetophora > Dichetophora obliterata. The sequence continues at coordinate 141,212,012 of OY986439.1, forward strand.
TTCTTTTCTCCTCTTCGTTCTTCCTGCATGAGACGAGAAATTTTACGGCGCTCTTTCTGTGCTAAATTTTTATCGATTCCTACCATAGATCCAGGCCGGCCTTTTTCTTGCTGCTTTAGAAGAAACTTTTTATCTTCTTCGTTTTTTATTATGTTAAGAGCATCCGAACTGGCGATATCGAACAAATCGTTCAGTTGTTCAGTAAATTCGTTTTCTCTTTGTCGATGAACTTCCGAAGTACTGGCTCGACGCTTTAGTAGAGTTTTCCATTCTTTGTACAATTTCATTAGTTTTTTTTTCGCAATACTGTTTCCCGTACGTTGGAATGTGAGCCTTCTGCCAAAATGTTTGAGTTGTATTGATAACCGAAAGTAAACTTTTGTTCAAATTCTTTTTTTCGATGCGCGTTTGATAGAACAATAGTTGTAGAACTTGCTGTTTTGAGGGTAACTTCGATCCCATGATTTCCTTCAGGCAATTTCCAATTGAAAACCCTTTAGAATAAGTAGAACGAAGTTGCTTATTGAAAGTTGCTTATTGCTTATTGCCTTATTGAATGGTATAGATCACTGATTTTAAATTAAATTTCTTAATTTTGAAAACTTTTTTATAGCAAATTGTTTTATCACTTTTTTATTCACTTATTACTTCAACTAGGTTTTCACTTCTTATTGAACGTGTCGTTACTCTTGCTGCTTAAAGCTGTTGTGCTTGTTAAAAGTAAAAGGAAACGGTGGGCTTCTATCTCTCGGAATTTAAAGTTTTCGGCCTGACAGATATGGTTGTTTTACGTGTGTTAGAAGATAGCGCCAATTGTCAAATATCGTCGCAAAGCCAACTAAATTTTACTAAAAGTTTCAGTTTCTATACCAGTGAAAACACAAAAGCAATTTGTACAATTGTGCGACTTTGAGCGCTATACAATTATACCTATTAAATAAAATTCTTACAAAAACCTTTAATTCGGTTGTTTTTTTTTACAAAACGAAAGCTCACAGAAGCGTTATAAGTGCTTTGTATTGTTTTTATTGACCGAATAAGGACTTTTAGGGCTTTTTGGAATGGTAAATACATGCAACATGCAACACAAGTTTATTTAGGTCGATAACTTTCAACTTTATGTCCTAAAAAATTATGACATTCCGACAAATGTCGCTTTTTGACTCATTTTTCAATATATCTAACTTTAGGTTCAAAGGGCCTCGTGTAAATGCCACTCAACCGTAATAAAATTTGGCGACATTAAATTTGCTTCTAAATGGCATATTTTTCGTTGTTTAACTTCGACATTTCCAAAAAAATATTTAACGGCCACTCTAATGTAAACACATTCTGGTGTATCTACATCGAAATAATCTGAATGGACCCAAACCTGTGGATCTTCAATTGGCTTATATCTTCATGATAAATGTGACTACATTTGTCGGCAGTACTGTGGTGGCTTTGTTTTTGCCTCTTGAAACACTACGTTAGATCAATTTGTAATATATTAATATAAGTGGCCAAAAAGGCATATGTAGTTTGTCTTCATGCCTACGCTCGCAACCGGGTTTTTTTGTTTTAAGAAAACTGGTATTGAGAAGTTGAACTAATTTTTCATGTAACCTCCCTACCAAGCCAGGATCCCACCAGCTTCAGGAAGACAGAACGATATATATTATATATGTACTTATTGGAGTGGTGATATATTGGACTTGAGACCTTGTTGGATACAAAAATTGTTGTAAACGCGATACTTGTAATGTTGCTAGCTTGACCTTAAAAACGCAATGATGCTATGCTGTCTGATATAATCGTTTTGATTTAGCTTTTTTATTGTGTTAGTATTATTTTCTAATTTGTTTAAACTTTCAAATCTGTTAATCATACTTAATTTCAATCAATATCTTAATTTTTATATTTGAAGTGTAATCAATATCTTATTTTAAAATTTTTAAATTGCTATAAAACCTGTTAAGGTTTAGGCAACCAAAAAATAATAATATTCCATTTCGAAAATAAATACTTACTAATTTTTCACGACTAAATTATTTTGACAAAATAAACTATGCTAAAATGGCATCATGGTCATCACGGTTAATAATATTAATTCTATTCAAGTTTGCTTAAAATTGTCTGAATGTTTATGATAGCTAACATACCAAAACTTAGCTCGTATAATAACTTTATTATCTTTTAATTATTGTCCCTGTTTTCTTATCTTCTCTTTTCTTTTTCTATGATTCTCGGTTGACAACGTCTTCACTCGCAGTTATTCATGATCGATAATTGTGCAGACGATTGGAGGATCGCAATGACATGGCAACGAATTAGTCAAATAAGCTTAGAACTTTTTATATGTGCTATACATCCAATTCCTGGCGAATATTACTTCCAGTGGACGACAAAACTGGCAAATAAAAATAAGACCATTGGTACAGAAATGGTGCCCTACGACGTAGCTTTATCACTACCCATGTTCCTTCGATTATATCTTATATGCCGCGTTATGCTGTTACACTCAAAGTTGTTTACGGATGCATCTTCACGGAGCATAGGCGCTTTAAATAGAATTAATTTTAATACACGGTAAGTTTATAAGGTTTATTCACAATATTTATAAAGGAGAAAGGTCTAAAGGCTGATAGACTATAGCTTTAATTTGGGAAAATAAAATGTGAAAAAATTCACACCTTGAAATAGTGAAGGCATTAGAAAGAAACATTATAGCTAACTTCAAAGTTAAAACTGTTTTCATGTTGCAGCTAAAACAATAAAATACAGCAAATTTAAAAAAAATGTTTAAACTATTTCGATATTCAAATATTCACGATTCAAATAAATTAAACGTTTAACAGCTTGCGATTCCCGATAATTCGCTATCGTCGCAATACAACTAAACAGTTGTTCAATATATGAATTTTATTTTAACATGTTAATAGACGTTAAATCATGAAACGCTTTCTTTTTACATTTCCAGATTTGTTTTAAAGACACTAATGACAATATGCCCTGGTACAGTGTTACTTGTTTTCATGGTATCGCTGTGGATAATAGCGTCATGGACTCTGAGACAATGTGAAAGGTAACAAATTACTTATACTAAAAGTATGGCTTGATTTTGTATATTGTATTTATATAAACATATTCACAAACAAGTGCGTTCAACGTTTTTGCAAAGTATTTAAAATTACAAAAGATTAAAATTACATTTTATTTCCTCATTTATCTTTTAAGAACACTTTTAAAGTACACACTAATTAGTTTACTATTATATAATTCAATTCAATAAACCTTTAAGCAATTGAGTTTCTACCACACTCGTAGCACCAACACTGCATGCTTCACTCCACCACAACAAAATCGACAGTAAAAACTTATATTAAGACTTAAAATATGAGTTCTAAGTCTTTTTAATCCAGTTTAAATCTTTACTTCTTATTCTTTGCGTAAAGTAGTTGCTGTTAGGCTTAGTTCTTATCGCAATTTCTATATGTTCCATCAATCGTAAATTATGCCTTTCAGTTTCGTGTGTTTGCTTAATGCTTATGCTTTTTTTATTGAACTCAATCTGCCTGTTGACGTCTTTTAATATTTTCTTTCAAACCATATTTTTTTTTTGTTTAAAACTTTATTTTCGAGCAGAATCGATATTTTTTTTCTAAATCGATTTAAAATTTCTTATCGAGAATTCATACAACTATTCGAGGATCGAACATTATGAGCATTGCCATGGTTTCTTGTTTAATTTTTTTTCTTTCGTTTGTCTTACCTCATTGATTGATCCTACTGCAAGATCAACATTTAAGGGGGATTATGTTTTAATAACCTTCGAATAAGAGTTATGAATCCAAACAAATTTTACAAAATAATTGTAAACATATCGCTCATTTCGTGCAAGACCGTCACAACTCAAAATGTGTTTTTTTTGAGTTAAACATACAGAAATATGCATTGTTATCATATCTACAATTTGAGTGAATTCCAGACCGATTTGCTGTTAATTGACGGTTTGACAGATACTTATGTCGTTTTGACTTTTAGCGATTTCTTCACTATTTTGTATCAATAACGTTTTATTTCTATTTATACCAAAATTTATTTTAAATTTCTACATAATTTAACAATAACGACTTATTATACCCTAAACCATTTTTTCAATAAAAATCCAAGTACCAACTCAAAACGTGACATCTCTCTAGCTCAAAAATATGTTATCATATTGTAGTAAAATCGTCACAACTCAAAATGAAACATTTTTTAAAATGAGTTTTTGTAGTAATAATTTCACAACTCAAACAGACACTTACAAAAATATTGCTTAAAAATTCACTATTGACGCAAAATGAAAAAGTTATGATATTTTTGGTAGAAATTATAATGGACTACAAATATTCTTAAAAATTTTCAGTCTACCTTTACAATTAATGGTCGTGATGTAATTTCAAAATTTCATAAGGCTCTCCTGAAAAATACTAAATTTTGAGTTGTGACAGTCTTGCACGAAATGAGCGATATGTTTTTTAAATTTTCTTTAAATATTTTTTTATAATACAAGCTAGGGGGGCAAAGTCGCCCATAGGAGTATTTTGCCCGTATAAGTTTTCTGCTTACCCGCAGTTGGCTTCATGTGCGACAGCTTATGCTTGATAAATTCGGGGGTAAAAAGAACGAAGGACATGCACAAAGAGAATTAAAAAGAGTTTAAGAAAAAGCATCATTTCCCAGAAGAAAATTTGATGCTTACAGTATCAATGCTTTGTTAAGTACTATGAAGCACTTCATGTTCTAATGCAACTTTTAATTTCTTTTCACAGCAAGTGGCCGCCGCAGAATCTATGCATTTTCAACTAACAATAGGTATGTTCCCGTACTCGATTCAAGTAATTTAAAGTTGCTTGAAAGCGTTATTTTACAAATTTTTGAAGCTCGAGAAAGAAGATAACATGCAAAATGTTACTCTCTATGCTATTACAATTACTTGAAGTTAGTACGGGAACCGACCTATTGTTTGCAGCAAAGTATGAAGTCTAGCTACTTCTTGCATCTGTCAGTGTTTGGGGAAGTAATCGGACTTACTACTTTCTCGATGAAACTGTGTGCTGAAAAGTATCAATCCAAGCTACAATACTATTCAGTTAATATTTAGAAAAAAAAGTAGACTTTACTACTTTATGGATACAATTGTGTGCGGAAAAGTATCAAACTGAGCTACATACTATTCAGTTAGTGTTTAGGAAAATAAGTAGGCCTTACTACTTTATCGATGCAATTGTGTGCGGAAAAGCATCGATCCGAGCAACAACAATCATCTGTTAGTGATCAGGAAAATAAGTAGACCTTACACCTAGCCTCCACGAGACATATTCAGCCTTTTCGTGAATAATTTTCAACGCGGAATCAGAAAAGGGAGTTTTCATTTTTAAGATAAAGCTCAAGAACATTTTGGAAATTTTTAAAGCAAATTTGTTCATCAACCGTCTTTATCTGCTATCTTAAACTCTCTTTTCCGATTCAGGGCTATACGTCTTTGGTTTTGAATTTTTAAAAGTTATAATCCAATTTTTATTTATTATATTTTATTATTAACATAATGCTCATTATTGTTAACATAATTTACATAATAAAAGGACAGAAAAAACAGTTATTTTCAAAATTTTAAGGAAAAAATATCTTTATGTAAAAATCAAATCAAATCATTGCACTTATAAATTACACCATGATGCAAAGAACTACAGATAAAGTATTCCCGGCGCAACAAACAAAATTTACTGCGCACCTCGTCATTGGTGCTCGTCAAATGTGACACTTGATGAATACATTCAAAAGAAAATGTCAAAAAGAGACGAAGATAGCAAAATGAAAATGAACAAACAGTCAGAATTCTGTCAAGCACATCAAGCAACGGCCACTTTTTGTGTAAATCGGTAAAAAGAGGAAAGAACACCCCTATAAAATATGCAATTTTTTTTCACAAACAGTACTAAAAATTATATTTACTTTATTTTGGACATGTGCTTTACTTAACAATATTTATTTCATTTCAGTAAAGCAAGTTTTCATAAGAAAATTTAGGCATTTAAATCCCTATGAAAAAATTGTGACTACGTTGCAACCAATGAGCACCTTGCACGTCATAGCAAAGATGGCGGACATGCGCAATACTTTATCTGTAGTTCTTTGTATCATGAAATTGCACCTTATCTTGCTTTGCCACTACTTAAAAAACAATAACTCTTTCTTGCTTCTGAAACTGAACGCACCAAGCAAAAGTCAGCTTAAAACTGATTCAATTTGATACATTTCGTCACCAGCATAATAGAAACGGTCTAAGAAAACGTTAACAAGAGCAGCATACACAAAGAAGAAAAAAATGCAAAGAAAATAACAGAATAATGATTTTTTTTATTACTTCTTTTTTCACATTCAAAGTGTATAAGAAAGTAGTAAAATTAACCAGTATTTGAAATTGCTTGGCTATTTTCAATGCATATCTAATTGCTTCGCTACGACTACGCAAAAGGAATCAGTGAACGTAAGAAGCAAGTGAAAAAAAAATTAAGATAATTTTGCTTCAGCTAACTGCGCAAAAGGTTCTGCTTACGAAGTCAGCCGAATGAAATGCTTCGAAGCAAATTGCAGCAACTGCCAGCAGTTAGCTCTTGTTTTCGTTTTCTTTGCTTTGACTTTACTTTTTTGTCGCTCTAGTTCTTGCAGACAAAAGAAAGAGTTAATTCAAAGTTTGAACATTTTTGATGTGATTGCTTAACAAGCGATATTAATAAGAGCGATATTAACATGAGAGAACATAAAAATACTAACTGACTGCAGCAATCAACAGCTATGACCTTACTGCCTGTTCGTCAAGCACAGCAAACATTTTAGATTTTCGACTACAAGAACTAGAGCGATACAAAAGTAAAGTCAAAGCAAAGAAAACAAAAACAACAGCTTACGGCTAGTGTTGCCGTTTTGCCTATTTATAGCCATAAGTGGCTATTTGAAGATTTTATTTTTCTTTGACTATTTTTTTTATTCTGACGAAAATTAATTTTTTTGTTTTACACCAAAATGATTTTAAGTTTGTTTGCTTGATTTCAAGGGAATTTTCTCTTCATGTTAACACGACCTACCAGTGATGCCAATTGTACAGCACACGGCAAGAGTATGCAATAATTTTACATGTGGCAACTCAAATCACGAGTCACTAAATAGTAGGATAGAAGAGGGAGGCTGCGACACCCTAACAAAAAATATTTTTTTCTTCTAAATGTAATGGACAGGTTGTTTTAAAGCAAATATGTGCGCTGTGTTTAAAAAATACCAAAAACTCAATATTTTTGCTATTTTCGAAACTGTGTGAAAAATACATAATTTCAATAATATGTCGAAACCTTCCCCATCAAGGAAGTATTAGTCTGTCTTCAGGGAGGCTTAGACACATTAAGGGAGGCTTCGTCATTTGGTTTGCTTGACTAATATTTTTATATTTAAGTGCATATTTTATTGGAAATTACTTTACTTTTAGTTCTTATAAATTGTCTTTAATACAAGAGCAGGTAATTATACTTAAGTATTATATTATATAGACTATATAAAAATGAAAAAGTGAAGGGAAAAGCGAAATTTGATTATTTTTTATAGTATGTTTATATTGGTACAATCTTAAAGATGTATTTTAGACGAGTCCCAGAAGTTCCTGGTAGATAATAAGGAGATGACAGAATGCACATAATATCTTATTTATATATATATGTCGTCAATAAACGGTTCGTAGAAAAACTGACTGTCACTTTTTCGTTGCAAGAACTTTAAGTCGCACGAACTGATATTTAATTCTTGTACTACTTCGATAAAACAAAACGGATGTTTGGTAAACTTCATAAACTTGACGAACGAAGCTATTTTTTCCACAGCAGAAACGTTGCCCATCATCAGTTGCGACAATTCTTCGTCTTAATCTTGAACAAAAGTTAAGGATTTGTAGGAGTTAGCAATTCTAAAGGTATCATCGTGTATTTATCGATACACTATGTCGAAGCCCCCCTTTTCATTTGAAGAGTCCTCCCTAGCCCACTTATTTCACAAATTGCAGAATTTAACATTTTCTTTTTATTTATTTAACAAGCCTTAAATGGTTTATAAGCATCAATAATGTGTTTAAGTAACTGCACAAAAGGAACGAAAAGTTGCATAATATATTATCTGAGTTTCACATCGAAAGTAATAAGCAAATACTACATCAACAAGTTGCAGAAATATAAAATCATTTCTGCAGAAAATGGAAACCGCGTTCGGTTGGGAGAAACGTTTTATGATTGCGCGAACCAAATAGTGTTAAAAAAAATATCAAAAACTGCCACTGTCGCAGCCTCCCCCTTCTACCCTACGCAGCAGTGTGGATAAATTTTATCATGAAAAATAAACTGTGAGAAATTTGTCTAAAAAAGCAAATGAAGAATAAACATGCAAAAGTAGGAGTCTATTTGGTACAAATAGGCATGTAATTTATTTTTTTTTTTTATAATGCGATGAATAAATATTTTGGTTATTTTTTTAAATATTGGTTATTTCTAGTTTGCATTGCAACACTGCTTACTGCTGGCAGTTGCTGCAATTGTTTCGAAGCATTTCATTCGGCTAACTTCGTAAGCAGAATCTTCTACGTAGTTAGCTGAAGCAAAATTATATTTTATATGTTTTACGTACTTGCGCTTTGCTTTTGCATGGTTGCTTTCAGCTTGTTGAGTAAGTATTTAAAAACTTTTTCGAATTTTCTACAAAATTTTGTCGATTTCGGTGTAAACATATATGGAAACCTTACTTGTGTATGCTTGAAAACGAAACACATTTTCAGGGATTTCCGATGCGCTTACGTAAGCATGGGTGGATAAGAGCTTTGCTTACTCTTGCCGACGAGGGGAAGGAGGAATTAGTAATTGCAAAAAGTCTGCTTACGCAATACTTGAACGGACCCTTACATAGTAAGGGATGATGGGAGTAGGTATGCACAAGATAGAAGAAAACGAAAGAGTGACGCACAAAATTGGAGAAAAAAATTTGTACGAAAATTCTACCTTTTCCAAAAGAATACACCGAAAAGAAGCAAACAAAAGCTTATGACACCCACAAATTATTTTGACAATAATTGTTATAATGTAATGGACGAATTTATAACCTTTTCGATATAGCAAAATAGATAAAGCTGAAGTAATCCCGTCGAATACTGAATTCCGTACAACGCCATACAACGTTATAAGTAAAACTGCATGTGTAAATTGAATTCGAATACTGAAGTCTGAGGCTGTGCGGCTTATAACACCAAAGCTTTTCGATATCGGAAATTTGGGTTGTATGGGAGATGACACGCCCCCTTGTCCAACGCCCTTAAAATGTTATCAGAAAAATGGTACGTGTAAATTATGGTCGAATACCGAATTCCAAAGCTGTGCGGCTTAAACCTCTAAAGCTATTCAAATATTTCAAATAAAAAATTTTCATACAAAAAGATTATATAAAATCAATAAGCTTTTTGTATAAAAATTTTTTATTTGAAATATTCGATAAGCTTTCGATAATAATTAGGCGGTAAAAAAGAGTGGCAAAATTTTTTTATATAAGCCTTCCCTGATATGAGACGAATAAAACACAAAAAAATATTTAAATCGGTTGAACCATTTTCAAGCCCTAGCAAGACTAAAGCACAGCAATTGATTTTTATATATATAGATTTATTTTATGCATTTTATATATATATAAAACTTTGTTCTGGTTTAATTATAAAGATTTGTAATTTTCACAAACACACTGCACTGCAAAACTTCCTGTTAGAAAATACGATGTTGCTACACAGACGAATAAAGTCAAACTATTGTTTGAACAATGAAAAGAAAGTGATGTGAGCACAAACAAGATTTTGTTTACGCTTACAGTTCTGTATTACCATGTCATAACCTAATTTTAACCGATTTATACAAGTGGGATGCAAAGTAAATAATGCGAGCACGAACAAGAAGCGAGCACAAACAAGATTTTGTTTCCGCATACAGTTCTGCATTACCATGTCATCACCGACAAATTTTTACAAGCAGGGAAAGTCATAATTGAGCTTAATAATGTATACAAGGTTACCAAATTTTCATTGCTAAGTACAATATAAATTTTTAGCTAAATATCTTATAATTAACAGTTAGTGCCATTTTTTGAGTTAAGCAGAGTTTAACTACAAAATCAGTTTTTCAGTGCTTGGTTACGTAACCACCAGTTTTGTATTTATTGATATGGTAACACCATTAAACGTCAAAAATATTCAATTTTCAGCGATTATTTTAAGCATTTGATGCTGGTCATACCAGCTTTGTGCAATAATTATTAAAATTAATAATATGAGAAGCACCAATTTTCTACTAAGGAAATTCAGTTTTTGATTGCAGCTGACTTGGAAAATTGAAATATTAGAAAGAACTCCTTTTCTGCAGACATTTTAGAAATATTTGGCAACGTTCACTTAAAACTCTTCTTAATACAGTTCTATTTTAAACATATATTTCAGCATCACATATATTTTCTTCGTCTGAATGCATTTCAATTTTTTGTTTTACTTTCATAAATTTATTTAAAATAAATTTAAAATGTTTAAAATTAAGCAAACAAATCATCCGTCATAATCATATGACAAGTTAACCAAAGTTTAGCCCACCAATATTGGCCGTTTAATCTTAGTTTAAGCTTTGGTCAATATCAACTGAAAATATTGCATCTTGGTTTAAACAAAGTTTTAAGAAACTGCGATCAATGGCACTGAAAAATTGGCCTCTTAAAAATTAACACCCTCAGTAAATCCAACACCGGCATCGCTGTCTACAAAGGTTTCCAATTTTCCAAGAGACTTTCTCCAGTTCCGACAGTCCCGGGACTGTAAGGCCTTAAACCCTGGGATTGCTTTCAAATTGCAAAAATGTACCACATTAATTTGACATTCAAGTAAAAACTTTTAAAAAAATTTAAATTTACCTCAAATTTTCGAAAATGGAATAAAAATATATTTAAATGGTGGCACTTGCAGTAATCTGCTTCAAGAGCATATGATTATTTGATAACAATTCCGCCTTCTAGTGTGAGTCCGAGAGATGTTTCTCTTCGGCTGGAAATTTTGTGACCAAAATTCGGTCAAGCCTGGGGGATGACACCTTAGATGCCGAAATATTTTTAAGAGCAAATTTTTGAAGTCAATCAGCTTAACTAAACATTCAAGGACTTCAGTGATCTCAACAAATTTACCGTTTTTATGTTAGTATTATTATGTCAGAAAATATGAATATATTGAATTTTACTATTGATATATATATAATAAATATATATATTCTCGTCCTTTATATATATAAAGAAATAAAATAAATTAATTTTTTTAACAAAATTTAAGTAAACTGTGTTTTTTAATTCCTTTGGACAACTTTTTATTAAAAAAAAATATCCTAACTTTCCTTGCACACGAATTACTTTTTTGGTTAAAAAAATTACTTTTTTTCTGTTTTTCTTAATTATCAATCCCGAATTAGCTTTTGAGTCCCGAAATTGGAAGCTCTTTTGTCTACAGTACTTCTGGACATAATTATCTTTTTAATAAGCGGCCTTTGCCCATTGCTTAGAGCTTACAAACCTCAGTAAATCCAACATCGGCTTCGCTATCTACAGTACTTCTTATATCATTTTCTATTTAATAGGTGGCCTTCAGCCGCTGCTTAGGGATTACAACCCTCAGTAAGTCCAAACCGGTTTCGCTGTCTGCATAACTTATGGATATAATTGTCTTTTTATTGGCGGACTACGTTTTACTATCACTAGAGACTTTAGTGATTGTGTTGTTTTGTTGCACTATAGATAAATTTAGTGGTAGTTATAAGATATGCACTACATTAATAATAAGTGCAAAATTTGAGCAGTCACTACATGAAAGCTGCAATTAAAAATTTGTTCACTCAACTTTCGAATAAAATATATCTATAACAACTAATAAAATGTAATTTTCTTAATGAGCTAACAATTTTTAAATTTAAAATTCATATTAGTGCACACACTTTTTCATTATTCACACTTAAATTATTCACACTTTAAAATATTCACATAAAAGTGGTGTTATTTAAAATATTGGTTTAATAGGAACGTTTTCAATATAGGGTTTTCACGATGTGGTGAATTTGCCCTTGTATTGTGTATTTTTGATAAATTTTATATTTGTATTCAATTCTGTAAAATTACGAAAGCAAAATGCAACCCCGTGACAAAAATACAACGACGGAACGTATGATCAGCTGATGGCAACAGCATTTCTACTCTGCATTGCCCATATTACACGATGATCGTTTGCTCAGCTAGCAGATAATTTTGTTGTTGCTTCCAATGCGAAACTGTCTAAAATTTTGGAGAATACAACAACAACCATACATGCAGAGAAAAGACATGGTTGAGACATGATTACTGCAATAATAATTTTTTTACTAAAATTATTCTTTATTTCTGCAAACACAAATTTTTGCCTTAATAAAGTCATTATATACTAATGGTGGTACCAAAAATAACATTATAGTTGAAATCATAACATCATTGAAATCGTCAACATACTATGATTGCCTTAATTATTAGTTGCAACAAAAATGTTGTAGTTCTGTCAATCATGATAAATGTGAATATTATTATAGAGACAAACATATTAGAATTTTTAATGTCTGTCTGAACTATTCTTTGCTTGTTGGCAAACGAAGCAGAGCATAACCAAAAATCGAAAGCATTTATTGTGTCTGAACAGTTTGCAGGAAAAACTTTCACTTCATTCAGACACAATAAGTTTTATCGATTCCTGGCTATTTGCTGTTTCGTTTGTTAACTGTTCAATTATTGTTTTTTGTTTTAAATCGCCTTATCCTAAAAAGAGCACGCAGAAAAGTGATATTTTCGACTTTAATTGTAGCAAACATGTTTCTATTTACCGTAAACATATTTCGCAGTTCTGACCATAATTTGTTTATCACAAATATTGCTATTTTTGCGACAATGCACTTAATGTACCATGTTTATGAATGGCATTAGTCAGGCGAGTGGTAGTAGCGGCTGTGGCTTACTGGTAGTGTACGTGGCTCGTAAGCGAAAGAGCCACGGTTCAGACAGCTCAGACAGAAAATTTTATCAAAAAGATTTATCAATTGAATTAATATTTCTGTTCAGCCTAGTCAATGGCAAACCTTTGGAGATATCTTAATTAAAAGCTGTGGAAATTGGAGTGCATGAAAATAAATAATATTCTGGATCCTAAAAAAAAAACTCATAATTAGTTGTTGCAATCGTTCTATTTTTGACCCAATAAGAGAATAATGATTGTTTCAATAATATTTTGGTTCCTACAAAAAAGTTCCTTTTCTAAATATGGTTGTTGTAATCATTTTATCATGATCAAAGAAAATATTATATGTTTAAGAACATGTTAGCAACAATCATAATCCGAATCATACTATGATACTCTTAAAACATGGTTGTTGCAACTATGTTTTTTCTCTGCGTGTATTGCACGGCCATGTGCACGCCGAGCATCGTGTAATATGGGCATATGTAGGAATCTACCAGCTACTCTGTGAGTTAATTTAATAAAAATTTATAATATTTAGTGTTTCGGTTAAATTTTTATGATTTCCTTTAGTGATGCAAATTCAATATATTCATATTTTCTGACATAACAATACTAACATAAAAAGGGTACATTTGTTGAAGATCACTGAAGTCCTTGAATGTTTAGTTAGGCTGATTGACTTTAAAAATTTGCTCTTAAAAATATTTCGGCATCTAAGGTGTCATCCCCCAGGCTTGACCGAATTTTGGTCACAAAATTTCCAGCCGAAGAGAAACATCTCTCGGACTCACACTAGAAGGCGGAATTGTTATCAAATAATCATATACTCTTGAAGCAGATTACTGCAAGTGCCACCATTTAAATATATTTCCTAAATGATGATTTTAGTCCCGGCAGACGTTGTTCTGCCACAGACCACCTTACTGCCATACACAAAAATGTCAAGAAATGCCAAATATATTCACCATTTTTTAGCTAAGGCCAAGCAGCGGCCATATAAGGCCTACTTTTTAATATTTTTCTTGGCCGTACGAGGGTCGTACAAGGGTCGTTTGCAGGACTTTTTGGCAAACAGTGGCCGTACAAAGTGCGATCAGTGGCCATTCATCGGTTATACAACGGCCGTACATCGACTGACCATTCTACAAATTCAATTGTGACTTCATGCGGAAATAAATTAATGTAAAACTAATTAAAAAAACTTTTTGAATTCATTTTTTGTATTTAATCAATTTTTTTTCATTACCATTAATTGTAATCAGTTAAAAAAAAAATATACTGTTTTAAATGAAAACTCAAAGGCGCATTGTATTCAAACAAATAACTTCATATACAATAAAGTGGCGATAATATTAACACCGCTGAATGAGGCTGGCTTCTGTTGTTGCGCATACGTATGTTGAATAACAGCTTTAATAAATTTGGTACGGGCGTACAGCGGCCATACAACTTAATTTAGACCTTGTATGGCCGTTGTTTGACCCAACTTTCGGCCGCTAGGCTTTTTGGATTATTTTTGGGCTCAACTAAATTACCAAATTTTAGTCTAATACGATCAAAACCGTACGAAATATAGCATTTTTGTTGTTTTGTAAGCGGTAAAAAGGGGTACGGCAAAATTATTTCCCTTAAACCATCTCGTAATCGAAACAAATCGGCTGCCCAAATTTCAGCTCAATTTAGCTTAAGCCTGGCGCACTTTGCTTCACTCAACGCTGACCCCCGAAAAGTGAGTTTAACTAAAGTGGGACAGGCCTATTTGAAGTGTACTTGCCGAGAGGAACCTAATGAACTAATTACAAAATTTTTGTCTAATAAAAAATTTCCAAACCGTTGGAATAAAACATTTTCATTGGTTTGTGGGTGGTAGAAGGAGGGCGTGAAAATCAATTTTAAGTGCAATTGATGACAGTAACTTTACAAACTAGGCCAAAATTTTAGCTCAATCGACACAGTAGTCAATTTTAATGAATTCTCAAAAAGTGGGTGTGGATATATAGCGATAACGCCCATTTTAAGTACAGTTGCCATAAGTAACCATACAAACTTAAGTATTAAATGTAAGTCTTACAGCTTGAAATATAGCATTTTCACTGCTTTGTGGGCGGAAAAGGGGGCGTGGAAACCAATTTTTTGTATAGTTTCTCACAGTAACCACACAAACCAAATTACCAAATTTAAGTCTTATACGACCAAAACCGTTTTAAATAAAGCATTTTCAGTGGTTTGCGGGCGGTAAAAAGGGGCGTGAACACACACTTAGTACAGTTACCGACAGTAACCATACAAACTTAATTACCAAATGTTAGTCTTATACGACCAAAACCGTCTGAAATAAAGCATTTTCATTGATTTGTGGGCGGTAAAATGGGGCGTGGAAACTCATTTTTGATACAGCTGTCGACAGTAACCGTACAAACTAAATTTCTGAATTTTAGCCTTATACGACCCAAACCCAGTGAAATATAGCATTTTTATTGATTTTGTGGCGGTAAAAGGGGGTGTGGCAACTTTTTTCCTCAACCATCTCGTACCTGAAAAAAATCGACTGCCAAAATTTCAGGTCAATCGGTCCAGTAGTTTTGGAGTCTATAGGCATCAGACACACACCATTTTTTGTACAGTTACCGACAGTAACCATCTGAACAATATTACTAAATCTTAGTTTTTTACGGTCAAAACCGCCTGATGTATATCCTTTTTTTGGTTTGTGGTCGATAGCGCAAATTTGGCTTGTATGGGAGGTACCACACCCCTTGTCCAATCGTTATCAAACCTCACAGGAACACTCTCAAGAAGTGGCTTCAGTTTCCCTGAAAATTTCATAAAGATCGGTTCAGCGAAAGATCAGTTCAGCGGTTTTGGAGTCTTTACATGTTATAGCCACATACCCACATATCCACATACCCACATACCCACATACACATTTTTATACATATAGATATCCAAAAAAATTACATACGCAAATCCGCTGATTTAAACTATACAAGACTTTATTGAAGGTTCGTTTACATTAAGTTGTAAGCATTGTAGATTTTGAAAAATTTATCACAAATACACCACATCGTGAGCACCCCTAATATAATAATTACGCTGAGATACCTTTCAAATCTACATTCAAGGAAGACGATTGAAAAACCTTTGAATACAAATTTTATACATTCATCTTATGTCTATTATTAATAAATAATAATAATGAAAGCTATTTTATAGCCACAATTATAACGAACCATTAGTGCAGATATTTTCTTTGCACTATTAATTTTAGTGGAGAAATAAAAGTTCCACTAAGCTGTAGACATTTTATGTCACTATTCTTATATGAATTTTAGTGAAAAATTTTTGCTATTACAAATGTGTAGTGAGGGTTATATTTTTCAATTCACCAATAGAACACCAATAAAAGTAGTGAATAATTTTACACTATTAGTACATGTTAACTGAAACTAAAGATGTAGAGCACTACCCCCTTCTCTTCTAGACGCTTGTTTCGGAAATTTCTACATTCCTCTTCAGTAATCTTGAGTGATTCAGCTGTTCCCAACCCACTGTTTAACATGCATATGATCCGACACATGTTCGATTAAACACATCCGAACTCATATGACGCTGAATTGTTATTCAAAACAAGTGGATCTTATTTTTGGTCAATCCTTAAACTTTTTATCAAAGTTGTGTATGTTAAAGTTGCTCTTCTCTCTTTTCTACGATCCATCATCTTGGTAAATCGCTTTTTAGGCTGATAATAATACATTTAGTTTAAGTTTTAAGGCTGTGTGCGAATTGATGTAAATGCGATCTAAACTAAATTGTGTCGATAAGGCAGTGCTTCCTAATTTAGAAAATTAATAACCATATAAATTTTTGTTAAATTGTTCTTGTTAATAATAAAACATTGAAACATTATTTTAAAATTGGGTCGTTTTTTTTTGGGTGATTTTTCATTTAATTTTTTGGGCTATATTTCCTTTGGGGATTTTTAATTTTATTTTAAAAAGTTTTGAGTAATTTTTCATTTTTTTGGGCGATTTTTCATTTGTTTTGGCCATTTTCCATATCATTTTGGGCCATTTTTCATTTAAGCGATTTTTAATTTTTTTTTTGGTGATTTTTCACTGGGCGTTATGTAAAAAAAAAAAATAAAAAAATTAATTAACTGGCCATTTCAGCCCTTGGAAGGACTTTGATCTAGATTATATTGATCAATTGTGTTGTGCGTGTTATTAAATTGTTAGATCACAAATGATCAAACTAGACCTACGTGTTTTATGCCGACTCCGAACAGCTTATGTTCTCAAGAAGCTTTACATGGCCATTTAAACTCTCTGAGGTTTGTCATTGTCGTTCAGCCTTCGTTTCGTTATACATAGGCTGTGTGAGAATTGATCTTAATGCGACCTAAACTAAATTGTGTCGATAAGGCAGTGTTTCATAATAATTTGGGTAACGCTCGAGGTACCTAAATGCGTCCTAAATTAGAAAGCACTGCCTTATCGACACAATTTAGTTTAGGTCGTATTTAGATAAATTCGCACACAGACCTAGTACATGAAGATGCATTAAGAATACGTAAACAAAAGCAGCATGCACAAAAACAAAAATCCAAAAAAAAAGAACGGAATGCTTCTTTTTTTTCTATTGCTTCATTTTTCACATTCAAAGTGTGCGAGAAAGTAGTAAAATTTACTTTCGTGCTCAGATTCAGCATGCATCGAGTATTTAGCAGTAGATCGGGGCATGTACTTCTGTTTTCGTACATAAAAGTAATACTATGGAAGTAATGTATGAAACTATGCCAGAGATTACACAGTACTCGGGTTATTTCCCAGTTGGGCCTAATGTGACCAATTTTTTCAAGCATGGACATCCGCAGGATTTGTTCTAGGGAGGGGCAAAGGCATAAAGGAGACTAGAATATGCATAAAGAAAATGTAACCTATATATTGCTATTTACTGAGATTTTTGGTACTAATTTTGTATACATAATACGCATACTACACCGGTTGACACACGCTTTTACACATAAGAAAATCTAATATTTTTAAAGATCTAGTTTAAGACCATTGATGTCAAAGCTTTAATTTCCTTTGTCTTATAATTTTGATTTTAATAAGATTATAAATAAATAAATAAATAAATAACATATTTAAAGATGGTGTAAAAGTCTTTGTTGTATCACATCCGAAATATTTTCGAATTTCATTCTATTTTTTGTCATGTAATACATTTCAATAATTTTTTGCAAAAGCAAATATTTTTAATAGTTTAGTAAATCATATAATGTGGCTCCCTATATCGTCAAATTAAGTCGCATTAATTACTATTAAGCCCCCAAGTTTTCAAATAAGAATACAAAAATTTCCCGATATTAAACAATATTTTATTTTGTTGGGAAACTGAAATTTTTATCTTTGGAGGCTTATGACTCGTAAACCATTTCTAAGCGGCCTGAAATTTTTCAGATTTGGATTTAGGAGGTCAAAATCCATATAATCCGCAAAAATTAAAAATTTGAGTTGTCACCATTCTTGAAATATTCCCCGCATGCTAAGGGAGATATTTTTCACTGGATCTCACATGAAATTGACACCAATCCACTTGCTTTTTTTTCCAAGATGCATCAGTCTAGCAGCTTGCAAATTACTACAATCGAGTACGGAAACATACCTATTGATGATATGATGATTTAAAAACTTTATTTTTTTAATTCAAAACGTATGAACAAATAATATATTAAGAGGTACATATCACCCATTTTCTTAACATATTACAGAACCTCCCTGCAAGCACTAATTCTGAATTCTGGATGTAATATAAATACGTGACGCGAATAAAAACCCAAAAAATTCTCAAACTGAGTGGGCGCCGTTAAGAAACGTGAAAGTGAAGAAGTATAAAATGGATGTTTAAAATCGGGTTTCATATTTACATTTAAGTCTATGGCTAACTTAACTTTTGGCTATAGCAAATTCTAGTGTAAAATCGTTTGCTTAATCTGAAAATGCTATCACATTTTTTTAAAAACTAGTCTTTTAAATAAATTGGATCAACTTTATGATAGAAAAACGATTTTTTCAAGCCGACTTTTGGGAAACCATTAATTTTTTTATAAGATTTTTTTACTTTGTTTTCACTGGAAGAGTGCGTGGAAGAGTACGATTACAGACAGAATGTTTTTTTTTTTGTTAGTAGATATTAATATCATTCGTAAATGTATCCGTACAATACACATTTTTTTTTTTTGTACGAATACGAATAAAATTTAAGTTATAACTATGCTGACCAAACAACGTCAGCGGCGAACCCAGACACTCCATTGTGGAAAGGGGGGGATTCAAAAATGTGACTTCGTAGTAGTTGCAGATCTTGGCGATAGTCGCTAATATTACTGGGTAAGCATATGCAAAAATTTTATTTTAAAAGAACATTTCAGTGTATAAAAATTCAATTCACTAAAAATTGCAATGGATTTCAAAATCTAATTTAAATTTGACAAAATATAAAAACTGGTTTCTTGAATAACACAAATATGGCGATTAAAAAAAAAAACATTTCTTCCATTAACTCAAATAAGATACCTGTTATTCAGTCTTCAGTGACTTTATATATAAAGCTTATGTGTTCATATACAGAAAAAGTTTAGATAATTTAAATGAAAATAAACAGAAACGAATAAAATTGTTGTTTTAAATTTTTAAAGTAAATTAACTACAAAATTTCCAAACCCTGTCTGAAAAATCTAATCAAGACTCGAAATCTAATCTTTACTTCCGTATCGACAACATATCTATCGACAACTTGATCCCACAGTCACTTTAATGTCATAATAAATATTTTATAAAGCAAGTCCGTTCAATTTTTCTTCTGTTGTTGTAGAATATGTTTTAAATAATGATGAGAACTATCGAATAAAAATATTGAAATTATTCGATAGTTTAATAACAGTCATTCATTCTATAGTTTTTTTTTTTATTCGATAGGATTTTCATTTGCACTTCGTTTGCTTACCTTCAACTGATTGAACGAATTGTGAGTACAGCAAATTTAACTGAAAAAGTGCGAAAACAACACTGCTTGATTTGTGTTAAATGAAAATTATAAACACACAAATTATAATTAGAATGATCTGATAATATATTGTTTTTGAAAGTTACTGCGACACATATTTGCTCAATGTTCTCTGCACAGCGAGGAAGTTGATATTGACTGCTGGAATATGCAGATGAAACGGCAAAGAGCACGCAACCATCACGGAAAGTTTCGGCGGATAGTACGTGATCTCTGCGATACACTTCATATCGATGATCAAAAAGCTCGGTAGATAAAAAATGAGGTGTTAACCAAGTTTTAACAATCGCTATGACGCCATAGTCCAAAGAAGCAGCAGGTGAATGCAAACTTATGGTTTTGGTTCGCAGAACTCCTGAATTATGAAAATAAACAGAAAGATAATCAAATTTTAAATCAGTGGCGTTGTCTTCAGGAACATTTACACTTTTTGTATCAGAAATCGTTGGATGAACAACTACATATATCTGCAGCGCTTTTGTTTACGTGCGCATTTGATGCAGAGGACAGTCGGGTAGGTGACAAAAGATAAGATTGTGAGTATTCTTTGTCTGCTAACGTGTCATTACATTCTCTCCTTCTTTTTGTAAAAAAGAAAAGAATTGTCGAACTCGTACGGAAGTACGAGTGTTGATAGTGTTTATAGCAGGCCATAGCGCTGGATTAAAAACTTTAAATTCGCTGCTTGCTATTACTAGTTTAAAATTTACTCTTCTCAGTGTTGATTCATCCACATCTCTTTTAACTAGGCGGAAACTTATTTCCAAATTATTTTTAGGTATATTGGTATGCGAAGCAATATAATCGATTAAACTTTCAGCAGTGACCGATGGCTTAAGGTACTAGTACAGTGTGTAGCCATAAGGAAAACACCTTTTTTATTAATTTTTTTTCCTAGTATTATTAATTTTAATGATTGAAATTTTTTACATAATGAAGAATTAGTCAAGAGGAAATATAAAAAAAAATTTTTGTCTTTGTAGTTGTTGTTAATTTTCTACAGGGCGTTGAAATTAGCGTGTTTAAAAAATTGTTGCAATTGGCTTCTCGTCTCCAGCATTTTCAAGGCGTCTGAAAGTTAAAAATCAAAGTGCATTCTTGAGTTAAGGGTTGTAGTTGAGCACTCAACCTACGCAAATAAAAAAAAAAAAAATAAAAAATGGCATGCGTTAAAAAAAAATTTACAAAAACCCTTTTTTTTTGCCGAAACTTTCAGCCATATAAAAAAAATATAAAAGTTGTTTGGCTTTTTATAGGTCTAGTGCTTAACAGAGTCTATAAGGATCACAATGAATCAAGATTCATCGAAATCGATCAATTAGAACTCCAGATATCTTAGAAACCGATTCGAAAAACCTTTTTTCGAGAAAAACGCGATTAAAGATTTAAAGGTTCTTGAAAATCACGTGACATACGAATATAATATATGTTATAACTTTATTCTATTTGTTAAATTTTGTATACGTATTCTTAAGACCTTACAGGACCATATTCTAACGAAAAACAAAAATTGATTTTTAATATTTTACGCACTGTAATAGTAATAGTAAATGAAGAGAGATGCAAAACTTTCATAGGCAAAGCGACGTCAAGTTCATTGTTTGCATTGTTGCCAACAGTGATGTTATCTTTGTTAGGAATTTTGTCTCTTAATTGCTTTCTACTTCTCATTTTATTCAAGCTACAATTTCTGACAAGGTAGTAGCGTAGACTGGCTTTTTTCTCACGAACGGCGATGGGTAGTTGTCAAAATTAGCCGTTCATGCAATTAATCAAAGAAATGTGAAAAAATAAGCGAAGACTTAAACATAGCTAGTCAATCGCAGCAAACTAAAAACATTCCAATAAACTTCGCGAGCAAATTTTATGAATCAAAGAAAAGTTAAAAATAAGCACATAGCTAGTCAACAGCAGCAAACTACAACTCCTTTAACTGATTTCAATAACTACCAATCGCCAAAAAACTGTCACGGCTACCTTGTCAAATAATTATACCGTAATTGTGTTCTACTCATCTGTTGAAGGCCCTGGTATCGGAGCATATGAAAAGCATGTACATCGCCGCATGCATTACCGGCAGCAGAAGCGGCAGCAGCAGCATACAAAAGAGCTACGCGGGGCTGAGAGACAACAACAGCGACAGTAGTGGGAGTAGGCAAAAAAGGCAGATTTTGAAGAGTATTATGAACCGTAGAGGCTATTGCTGGAGAGGCAGGTGCACTTCAAGAACAATATATAGAAGATCATGCCAAAAGTGCGCAAAAATGGCAATCTACTGCGCAGGTCTACGTCATAAGTGAAAATACATCCAAACGAATATATCACATACACAACAAACGAAACTAAGCAAATTAATCTGATTGGCTAATTGGGAAACAAACGAAATACACACAAAGAAACAGTCAAACTGCTCTCAAAATAAATGGAGCAACATAGCTATTTTTTGTGAAGGGGCCAACACGGAAGTTAACACTCCAATAAGATATAACATTTTTATCAAAGATAGTATTGAAAAATATTTAAATTTTTTCTGTACAAGCGTTGTTTTTTTAATTTAAAATTATTTCTTTTAAAAAACCAAGACTTTATAATAAAATGAGGAGATTTTTAAATTGAGTACCCCTATTAAAAATTTTTTACTACGTTTTTTCAGTCAGTTTGACTCTCTTTTCTCTAGCACTTCTGACGTCACATGCACGTGCTCACAAAGAGAGCGGACATGCGCAAGGCGGAATCTTAAATATATACTTCTTGGGTGCACTTGATGCCTCAAAACGGGTTTTGGGAGAAGATTCAGGAACATTCAGCAAAGCATATGATGGAGTATTAAAAACTGCATGAGCGATATCGGCAAAGACAGAAGCATTGATGTTATTGGAAAAGTTTTTGTTTAGTTTGTTTCTATTTGATGAGCATGAAGTAGCGGTTTTAGTTTTCGGTTTAGCAACAGATAGCTGGTCACCAGTGTTGGGTGAGAGATTTGAATTGACATTAAATGCATCGTTAAGAGTGCCACGCAACTGTTTAACCTCACCCAGTAGAATAATTGTCAAGCCCTCTTATCAGAAGCACTGATATAACTGCTTCAAAGCAACCACTCCACAAGTCTTATAATCACTCCATTTGCATTGATTCTGAAACTCCTTCTAAATTGAAAAAAAGAAGTGAGCAGAGAATGGGTCGAACACATTTCTTGCTTATCTAAAAGCAAATGGCAAAGAAAGAGCGCAACAGAAGAAAGATTTTTAAAAAACATGGCTACTGTATAACGGTAAACAACTGAACACGTGTTCATTGAAAAAGTTTCATATTGGAAAATTGCTGTATGCGCTTTATTGTCGAACATATTTTGAAGACAGCAGTTGTAAATTTCATTGTGCGTGAAAGTTAAATACAAAATTTAAATTAAATATGAGTAGAAGAGGAATAAGTAAAAGTGCTATTAATAAAAAAATATTAAAGGAAAAAGAGAACTACAGAAGAAATTAAAAGAATGTGTCAAAAATAAAATTGATATTATAAGTGAAAGTGTTGTGTCTGAAAACCCAGTAAATTCATGCGGTGAAAATTTAAATGACGTATTGGAAACAAATAACTTAAATGCAATGAATTCTTTTGAATTGGACGAATTGAACGAATTGGATTTAAAAAACAAATTAAAAAAATGGTATCATGAATATAATCCACCAAGGGCAACTGTTCAAGCGTTGCTAAAGGTACTGCAATCAGAAGGGTTGACTGTACCAAGAAGTCTCAATGGTCTCCTTAAAAAGAAAAGCATAAAGGCAGTTATAAGAACGGTATCACCTGGTACTTATTTACATGTTGGATTAGAGAAGCAGTTAAAAAAGATACCATTAAGTGTGTTGCATGAGCACAACAAAATAATTCTGGATATTGGCATCGATGGATTGCCCCTTTTTAAAAGTAGTTTAGAAAGTCTGTGGCCAATAATTGGAAGAGTTGTCAATATTTCAAATATAAATGTTTTTTTGATTGGAACATACCTTGGAAAAAAAAACCAATAAACATAGATACATACTTGCATGATTTAGTAAACGAATTGAAAACACTTAGAGAAAATGGAATTATAATCCATAACCGTGACTTTCAAATAGAATTGAGAGCTTTTATATGTGACACCCCGGCACGATCATTCGTTTGTGGTAATGTCGATCACAATGCCTTGGTGGGCTGCAGCAAATGCTACCAGGAAGGTAAAAAAGTAAATCATGTGACAACATTTAAAACTGTATATTCGCAACTCCGATCGAACAAAGACTTTACAGATCGGAAGCAAGTGTAATTTCACTAAAACATGTTTAAAAACACTCCAACTTCACTAGAACTGATTGGTACAAACATGATAACACAGTTTCCAATGGAGCCAATGCACTTGGTGGACTTGGGTGTTACAAAGAAAATGTTGTGCATGCTTTTAGCTGGAAAGTGCACCTCAAAAATCAACAAAAATCAAAAAGAATTACTATCAACAAAATTAGTTTCACTTTCTGGAAATGTTCCTCGAGAATTTCAGAGGAAACCTCGATCTCTCGATGAAGTTCTTAGATGGAAAGCTACGGAGTTTCGTCAGTTCGTTCCTTACACTGGGCCAGTAGTATTAAAAAACATCGTAGATGATGACTTCTACTATGAATTTTTGTTGCTACATTCAGCATATCGATTGCTATCAACTCCTCTTATGCCCGAATCAAAAATTCAAATAGCTAACAAAATGCTGGAATGTTCAAAATTTTCCAGTTTTATTCGGCGAAAGTAGTGTCACTTTTAATGTGCACGGCCTGCTTCACTTAGCACAACCATTCCGGATAATTTCTGCTGCATAAGGCCTTTTGTTCCAATGAAAGTAACTGGGTTTTCGGATAAAAATAATGGACTCGTCAAAATTTTTAGAGTGCAAAATTTAAAAAAATTCTTTGAGGCACCTTTAAAGTCGATGGAAGACCTACAAATTTGTAAAGGAGAGCTATTAGAATTCGAAGAAGAAATTTTTGATGTTAATAAAATTTGCTCTAAAATTATGTGTTTACCACACGAAAACACTCTTATACTCATTCCTCTTCTACACAGCTGTTAGTTTTATTTTAATTCCTTCATTAAAACATTTTTCTTAAGTCTAAACATGTCGGAGAATCGAGGCGTTTTACAGAGAGTAAACATTTCAAAAGGATATTTAAAATCATATGACCAAAAAAGTAGTAAGTTAAAAAGTAAATTTTATAATAATTTAACTTAAAACAATGTTTTATTTGGTTTGATTTAAGATATTGAGTTTGAAATCAATCAGATGAAAGCAGTTATAGCAAAGCAAAATACCAGCATTGCAGAGCTGAAAGAAACAGTTGAAAAACAAAATGAGTTTATTATAGGCGAATTAGCTTCGATGAAAGTCCTAATGCGCGATCTAGCACAACAAAAATAAACAACACTCACAAATATCCCAAATATTTCCTCTTAAAAACAATGAAGAATTGCAGCGTTTGGAAGCTGAAATATTACATTACAATGAGCAGGATTTGGTATATTTTTAACAAATCTTCTATTTAATTTTTAATACAAAATCTTTTTTGCTTTAGTTGACCGTAGTACAAAAAATATGCAAAAGAGACGGTATAGCCAAAAACATCCACAATTTGATTGGACCAGACATTTTTTCAAATTATAATTATGACGGAATTCAAAAAAAGGAGGCTTTTAAATTATTCAATGCGATCAATAATATCTTTTATAGTAAGTTTCTACCAATAGCATTAATATCACATTATTCTAATTCCTACTTTAACTTACAGAAGCTTCTCAGGACATCTACATAACAAAAAAAAAACTATATAACTGAATTAAAAAAAGGATTTAAAATTGCAAAAAATAAGGTCCACAAATCTACTTGCTTAGCCAAGAAAATAAATGAACTTTCTACTTAACATTCCTAATCCTTCATTGTTAACCATTATCCATATACATATTTGAAAACTTTACTTTTGAAAACATTAAAAAATTACATAAATTACAATAATTTTATTATAAAATCAAACATTTACTTTACAACAGTGTGTTTTAGTGCGATGAAAGCAGGTGTTTTTGAATAGATTCCATATAACCTCTTATGTAAGTACTTCTGTGTAACTTGTTATAGAAGTGCTTGAATATAACCACTTCTGAGTGCTGTTCTTTAAAACGCTTTATGGAAATTGTTCTCGCAAAGACATTCCTGAAGCCCTTGCACATAACAACTTATATAAGCTCTTTTTGGAGAAGGTAGAGTGCAATGCCTTGCATGTTGGCTCGTTTCATACAAAAAATAATTAAGAAAAGAAACCAGTTGGTAAGGCCCTCTACCTGCCTTAGAAGTGCTTCTGCAATTGCTCCTTACTCCTTACTTTTTCTACTGGGCAGTTGTAAGAGAAGTAATAGCGGAGAGAGGTAAATTTTGCTTAATAAAATTCAACTCCATCTGCAGGTTATAGATATTCTGCAATAAGAGTACTTTGTCCTCAAAGAGCTTATTAAATCGAGAGCATGAGAACTCACAGATCTTAAGGCAATGACTCATGGTAGAAATAGTAAAGGTATATGCATTTCAGACTGCTCTCTTTTTCTCAAAGCCAGAATTGTCAAACTCAAGCATTTTGCTATTCTTGCCTATTTTTGCTTTCTTATCGCATTCTCATCGTTTTCAGATTTTGTATGGGCTGTCAACTTCGTTTTGACAGTTCCGGCAGTCTGTCTCTCCGAAATGCATATACCTTCTCTAATTTTACTATGCAATGACTTCATTAAGCTTTGATCATGATACAATGACCAGGTAGTATTAATAGCGACTGCTCTGCCAAGCTGTGGGCATAAGATGTCAAAAACAAGTGATGTACACCGAAACATAAATAACAAGGGTTAACATTTTTAACAAAACAAAAAAAAATGTTTTTAAAGCAAGCATTTTGGCGTCATATTGTTCTCATTGTGTTCACAATGCTATTTATACACTAAACTTATTTATTGTAAAAACTTCGATTTTGCATCAACTTGGGATCATTTCAAGGACAAGAATTTTATATCACAAAAACATCTTCAAACGTAAAATTTTCTTGGTCCAAAAAGAGCTATATCTTCAAGAAATATGCATGAATTTTCAATATTTATACTTCGTTGAATAGATACTTTCTTTTCATACCCATAAATATTACTTTTGTTGGAAAATTTAAAAAATCACATGCTGTTAAGGTAATTTTTTCTAACTTTGGACCCATATAATTTATGAACGACTTGAGAGCGGCTCTTAATTTTTTCACTACTACCTTTTTTAGCTCCAAATACACATTTTGAAAAAATTAAAAATAAAAAAGACCATTTTTGCTAAAGGCTAAATGTTCCGAAAATTGTGCCGTTTTAAAAATTATTATTTCCCTTTTAAGAAAAAATCCCTTTTTTAATTAAGAAAAACAACATCGTTAAATGTCATCACCTCATTTTGACAATATATGCCCACGCTGAACAGCTGTTTCAGCTCGATTAATACTACCTTCAACTCATTCTATCATGGCTTTGATTGCATATTATTTTTTTGTTCATCGTCAAAAACACCTCCTTCTTCTAGTTCACTTTGCTGATTCGGAGTGTTGGCTCGCTCATGTTGCTGCGTTGGAGTGTTAGTTGGCTCAAGTTGTAACAGTTGGATGAAATTTTGCTGTTGTAGAGGGATTGCAGTTGTCGATATTGATTTTGTTGATTGTTGTTGCATTTGCTGATCATGGCAATGTTTTTGCTGTTGTTGTTACTTTATAGAATTTGCTTGTTCTTCGAAAGTAGCTGCGCTGATATTATTGTTGGTATAAGAAGCTACACCGATTAAGTTAGCTGGCGCAGGAGGCGACCAAAAGAATTACGCCGTTTAGTCGCACAAATTTTACATTGATATGGTGTGCCGGAACTTTGCATGCAGTCTATATCAGTTTGCAAGACGTTGACGCAGGACAAATGAAATAAGTCACTGCACTTCGCCAGATAACTTTATGTTAACCGCGCTCAACCTTATGGCCAGAAGCAAATGGCATTATGATAAATACCAATAATTAGTATCCAAGCTTAGCAAAACGGTTTCATCCGTACCGGAAACACTAAGCTCTCGCACTTGATTGATAAATGAATAGAATTCTTGATAATACAAATTGATTTACTGGAAGCAAGAAAAGACACGACCGCTCTTAACGACATCTAAATTCTAA
This sequence comes from Dichetophora obliterata, assembly GCA_963920525.1. Lineage (NCBI taxonomy): Eukaryota > Metazoa > Arthropoda > Insecta > Diptera > Sciomyzidae > Dichetophora > Dichetophora obliterata. The sequence continues at coordinate 141,240,419 of OY986439.1, forward strand.
GTCTGCGGACAGAGTAAACGCTAATGCAAGCAGGCAGGCAGGCAGGTTTGCTTACTTGTCCCAATGCGAGAAATCTCGCTTCATACGATTTCATATAAACCTGCTCGAAGTGTGCAGAGTGGAAGCAGGCAGGTCAGATCAGATCAAATCAGGTTGTTGCGAGAAACAAGGCTGGCGCAGGTTTCTCGCAACTGAATTTGTTCTTTTTGTGTTGTTTTTTGTAGTTTTTCAAGGAAACTGAGTTTTTTTTATTATCTTTAGAATACAAGACCAATTACAACAAAAACATTCAACAACAACAACGCGTTGAACGAAACAAACATCAACAGCAGCGACCGCGCACATGTTTATGTGTGTGTGAGGGCTGTTTTTGGTGGATAAAACAAATAAAACAATAAAAATTAAATTGTTTGGTTTTGCATTTTTTTAATATTTTGAACAGTAAACCAAAGTCTAATATGTTTTCAGCCCCTGAATGTAGCACACAAATCAAAAATATTTAAAAAGCATTTCAAATGAGATATAACGTTTTTAAGATACGTTTTTTCTGTTTTTTTTTGTGTTCAAAATGCCAGAAAACAAAAAATCAAGTTTCACCAGCTATAACTTTCTTCTTAGGATTTTGGTTTCTTTAATTTTATGCCCAAAATAGCTCAAGGCTATGCTTTAAGCATTATTGTTGTTATTGGTTAAGATTTTGCATTTTTGGATTTTTGACAATTTTTTTCGTAAAGTACTCAAACTTGACATTTTCTGAAGGGTACTCTTCTAATAAAAAATGCCATAACGACCAAGTAATTCAAATTAATGACACAATTTTTTGTATTTGTATTAAATGTTGTTTCAAGAAATTGTTTATTTGCAATTTTTTAAAATTTCGATTCTTACGATTTTTTATTACAACAAGAAAGAAAATATAATCTTTCCGAAAATATTACAACTCTGGTAATTTTCATCCGTTTTTTCTCACCGATGACACGTTGTACAGGTATTTGAATTTTCTATTGATTAAAAGTACAGTATTATTTACTCCGTTTACAGAATTTCAATACACATTTTTATGACGAAACACCTCATTTTCGCCCTTTATACCAATTCAATAAGATTAAATCGCAATGAGCCTTAGGGGTCGTCCATAAACTACGTTACCAATTTAGGGGGGGAGGGGTTTTGAAATGCACTACGATAAGTAACGGTAGGGGGGGAGGTGTTTAGATATTGTAACGTTACCAAAAATTAAAAAAATCGACGAAAAACCTCTAATTAATAACACAATCATTTCAAAAATTTCTAACCTTACATGTTTATGTTTGATCGTCTAAATTGATGGTTAACTTTTGTTACAACGATTTCTTCCACCACCTTTTCCCTCGGCACAGGTACCTTTTGGAATTCCTTCACCATCTCAGCACACGTCTGAAAAATTTGGGTCTTTGCTTTTGCGACAGGCTTTGACGTTAAGGCCTGAATGTTCTTGATCAAAAAAGATACCGTATGACATGTACTGCCTTCTCGGAAAGAAGAAATCGGTTCAAGGTCGTGTCCTACCTGCGGCTTGTATTTCGTTTTCAAAACTTCTATGAATTGCCAAAAATTGGTATAATATCGTTTACAATAAATCGGAATAAAAAATACTATTTAAATAAATCAATTTTCAGAATGCATTTACACAAAAACACAGAACTTGGTGCAGCTCGGGTGCAGCCTTTAAGGGTACTCTGTCAAAGACCAGGTGAATTTCTTTGCGTTAGAAATGAGGATTCATCTGAATGGGTCGACAAAGAATCCGATGAAAAATTCTATTTTGAAGAATCCTCAACAAAGCTACCAGCTTCTTCTATCCCAGTGATTGAGAGCATCGAATCTTGGATCGCAGATGGAATAGCTTTTACAAATGATATTAATTATTGATTTTTTTCCAATTGTTCCTTTAATGTATCTAGTCATACTAGTCACTAATACTAGTGAAAATTGTCAGAGCTAGTCAAAATATATAATCATTCGAATGAATTAATTTCATATGTCACGTTACTTTATGGGGGGAGGGGTTTTGAAAAGCACTACGAAAAGTAACGCAGGGGAGAGGGGGGTAAAAAAACCGGAAAATCAGTAACGTAGTTTATGGACGACCCCTTACTTTATCGGTGTCCGATTTGGATAAAATTTCTGGAGAGTTATCTTATCGGCCAATGGAACTTTTCTAGCCACCGAAGAAAACGCTAATTTTAGTTTGAAATTCTCATTGCAATTCTATAGTGGTACAACATATCGCTCACTCTCTTCAAAAGAGTCTCAACTCAATATGTTCTAATATACATTTTCGTGTAAGACTATTTGTGATCATATACATCGGCTATCTTAATTTTGTACACGTATTCTTGGTCTTTAATTAAAAAAAAAATAATTTGTCTCTTTGTTTTGAATGGAGTTCCTTGAAGAAAAAAATTGTTTTTTGTTATTAATGGAAATGAAATTTTTTGAGTTGAAGCTCTTTTGAAGAGAGTGCTATTTATGTATAGAAAATAAAAATTGTTCATAAACGCCATTAGCGGAGGATGCAAAATAGAAAGCAATAGGGGGATAAAATAAATAACAAACTTTTGGCACAGTTACAATTTCCGTGGCCCCAAGATCTGAATATGCAGTTTTGAAGAGCTCATTGAGAAAATAAGATTTACTGAAGGATTTATCGATATATATATTAGTTATCGAGTTATCGATTTTTCAAAAACAAATTCACTAAAAGAAGTCTTAATGTAAATTCGACTGTATATATGCTAATATTTGACCAATCGGGATAATTTGGGTATCATTAAAAAACAAAAATGCAATTTGTAAAAGGCAGAGCCACTTTTTTTTATAAAAATTAGGAAAAATATTAATATTTACTTCAGAATACAACAAACAACTTTTGATAAAAGTCTATCTGGCTCCTTTTACAGAAAAAGTACGTTTTGTAAAAGGCAGGACCATTTTTTTTCATTTCATATTAAAAACATTTTAAATATCTTTCGAATGACACCTAAATCATTCAGATCGGATAAATATTAGCAAAGATATAGCCGAATTTAAATATTGGTTCCATTGAGTAAACATTTTTTTGAAAAATCGATATCTCGGTAACTAAACGACTTATCGATAAATCCTTCGGCGAATCTTATTTTCTCAAAGAGAACTTCAAAACTGCATACTCAAATCGAGGGGCCACGGAAATCGTAATCACCCCAAACTTTTTCTCGCACTGATCTGATCTGACCTGCTCGCATTCACTCTGCACGGCTTATTTACTGAGCAGGTACCTGCCTGCGTCTGCCTGCCTGCCTGCTAGCATCAGCGTTTACTCTGTCCGCAGACTGACTGAATATAAAAAGCATTTTCAAAAAGCTTTGGCGTGGGGCGAATGCGTGGATCTGCGCTTGAACAACGTCCAATCTACGAATCATATTCGTGGCTAAAAACTACGAATAAAATTCGTAGAATGGACGCAGTTATTTGTAATATTTATATACACAATTTATTGAGTGTAAGTTATTAGTAATATTTATATTCACAATTTATTGAGTGTAAGAATCAGGCCCGTAGACAAGGGGGTTTTATGGGGTTTTGGGTGTTAACCCTCCCCACCCCTTAAGGTTAAGGTTACTACAACGCAACACAGTAAAAAGTTGCAAACCAGTTAAATTTTGAACTGAAGACCTTCATTAATTCATATTAGGGGTGTCCACTTGAAAAATATATCGATGTTTTTTTCGATGTAATGCATCGAGACAGTGCATCGATACTTTCCGATGCATCGTTGAGAAACATCGATGTTTTCTAAAAATCGAGTTCTTTTTCTAGCATTACATCACAATGCTAAAATCAGCCCCTTCCTTAACTATTTTTAATTTAACTATGACTATTTTAATTTATTAAAAGCTCCTACAAAACCCCTGTCCTTGTCCGCACGCCTTTTATCCGTAACTAAGGAGAAAAAAAATTTTTTTTTTGTAATCATTCTCTGATTCAGTTGTTGTTTATTAAAAAACATAAACGCAATAAACATAAGAATATTGGTTATTCTAAAAAATAAGGTCAATATATAAGAATATTGGTCATATTAATTACAAAAAGTAAAAACAAAAAAGCCTCTACAATAATAGAAATTCCAGTGTTAATGTAATATTCCCAATGTTTTCCTTTTTAATAATCTTTTTTATTTATTTTTTTATATAATAGTTTCATTAGGTGGTTAAAATTCATTCGATGCTTTATGAAAATACATCGATCCATCGAGTATATCAAAAGCTTTTGAAAACATCGTATCAAGTCGATGTATCGAATTGTAAACATCGAGTACATCCGATGCATCGCTGTATATCGAATATCCCTAATTCAGATCATATATAATATAAGGAATTCGGCATAGATTGCGATTTTAAGTTCGGGCAGGGTTACGATAGTACGGCTGTCATGAATGGTACACTGCAAGGGACACAAGCTTATGTAGCGGGAGAAGAGCAACAGGATGCTGTTATTAAAGCTTAAGACATCGCAACCGAATTTCGAAATAACACGATATCGCCTCTCGCATTTCAACTTATAAGAACAATAAAACTTTTGATTTTAAATTGCTATAATGTGGTCGCAGTTCCAACTAAATGTATTTGTTATCAAGATTGTCCATTCACATTCTTTGTTCTTTTTTCCCACAAATTAATAACTTTTTATTTCTGGCTATTTCAGCCCTTGGAAGGACTTTGAACTAGCTTCTATTGATCAATTGTGTTGTGCGTGTTATTAAATGGTTGATCACAAATGACCGAGAACTGGACCTACGTGTTTTATGCCTTCTCCGAACGGCTTTATGTTCTCAAGAAGCTTTACATGCCAATTTTTACTCTCTGAGGTTTGCCATTGTCTGCAGAGAGGTGACGACCGAACAGAAAAATTATTTCAATTGAAAAACTTTCTGTCCGAGCTGAAATTGAACCCGGGCTACCGCGGTTCCTTAGCTTAGGGGCCACGCACTCTACCCACTAGGCTACGGCCGCCAAATTAATAACTAGAACAGAAAAATTTAACAAGCGTATTAATCACTAGTTTAGTAATGTCAATTGAAATGTTTAAAAGTTACATTTCACTTTGGTTATGTTGTGGAGTTGCTATTTTAAAATATTTAAAATTACTATATAAATTAGTACTGAATTTTTTTTAAACGAAAATCAGAAATATTTTTTAAAATTATTGAAATCATTTTAAATGACAAATATAGTTTTTTTAAATTTCTTATGATTTTTTTTTTGTGTTTTAAATGCCCAAACACTAGCACTTTGAGGATTTTTGAAAAAACATTAAGTTTCAGCAGTTATAACTTTTTGATTCGAGTTTTGTTTTTTATAATTTTTTTCATTAAATAGCTTAACAGCCCTATTCTGGCAAATTAACAATTGTTAACCAGTGTTTTTTATATTTCTATGTGTTTGTTTTTTTTTTAACAAAATTTGAAGAACAAAAAACCAAATTTTTGAATGAAATTGTCAATAACTAAAAATTGACAATTTTTATAAAAATTTATTATTGATTTAAAATTTATTCATGAAATAAAAAAATTACAACAAACACATTGAAATATTCAAAATACTGGTTAAAAATTTGTTAATTTGCAAGAATATGGCTGTAAGACTATGCTATAGCACCCCGTTATGTCGTTTTTTTTTTTAATTTTGCATTTTCGTATTTTTGCATTATCGCATATTTTTTTATTTGATGAGTGTCTGTTCAAAAGAGCTTATTTCGACATTATATGATGTTGAAAAAAAACTGAAAAAGTCTAGATTTTGTTGTGCTTACAATTCTGAGACCTATGATGTAAGCATGGATAAAAAAATTTTAATGGTTATAGAGATTTCAAATTTAAAAATATGTTCTTTTGTGCAGTTACTGAAGAAAAAGGAATTTTTGCATTTAAGCATTTTATATTGGGGGTTGGAATTAATTTTAAAGGTTTTTTTCGGTTTTTTGAGCATTTATTTAGAAACAACGGTACAATTTATATTATTCAAAGTATTGTCCATCGTTAGCTACAACATTTTCCCATCTTTCTGGCAGCATATGGATTCCGCGCCGGAAGAACGATTCGTCTTTTGAGGCAATCCACGAATCGACCCATTTTTTGGTATCCTCGTAAGAAGTGAAGCGCTGCTCAGCCAAGCCATGCGTCATCGATCTGAATAGGTGGTAGTCGGAAGGGGCTATGTCTGGGCTATAAGGCGGGTGGGGTAGCACATCCCAATTCAGCGCCTCCAACGTTTCCTTGACGGTTCTTGCAACACGTGGCCGTGCGTTGTCATGTTGAAAAACCACTTTGTCGTGTCTTTTGGCATATTCCGGCCGTTTAACGTTTAATGCTCGGCTCAATTGCATCAATTGTTGTTGGTAGCGTTCCCCAGTGATGGTTTCGTTAGGTTTTAGCAGCTCATAGTACACGACACCCTTCTGATCCCACCAAATACACAGCATAAGCTTGGCGCCATGAATATTCGGCTTGGCCCTCGATGTTGATGCATGGCCGGGTGGTCCCCACGATTTTTTTCACTTAGGATTATCGTAATGGATCCACTTTTCATCGCCAGTGACAATACGATGCAAAAAACTCTTCCTTTTATGCCGTTGAAGCAGTTGTTCGCATATGCAAAATCGCCGTTCAACGTCTCTCGGCTTCAACTGGTACGGCACCCAATTTCCTTGCTTTTGAATCATTCCCATGGCCTTCAAGCATTTGCCGACCGTTGATAAGTCGACTCCCAATGATTCTGACAATTCTTGAAAGGTTTGACACGGGTCTTCATCGAGCAAAGCCTCCAATTCCTCACCTGGCTGGCCCGGACGTTCTTTGTCTTCCGTATCAAAATCACCACTTTTAAACCGACGGAACCAGTACTCACAAGTAGAAATCGATGGAGCATAGTCCCCGTAAGCCTCAGTAAGCGTGCGTTGTGCTTCAACCACTTTTTTCTTCAAATAGAAGCACAAAAGTAAAACTTCCCGCAAATTACGTTTTATTGGAACGAAAGTCGACATGTTCACAGAGAAAAAAATATATGTTGTTTACACTTCAGTGGATTACATACTGAAAAATGAAGCTTAGACAATGTGCTTTGAAATGAATATAGTCACAGGTGTGCCCGATGCGATCTATTGATAGTTACGCCATCTCTTAGAAAACCTTTAAAACTAATTCCAACCCCCAATAAAATGATTTTATAAAATGAACACAACAATAAAATATACATAAGAAGTTTTCACAGAAATAATTAATTCACTAAACACGTAAGTGCCCTATGCCCGGCTCAATGCGTACACATTCTTCGTCGGTTTGTCATAGTGAACCTAATGAGGATTCATTGAAACCTTTCATTCATTGGATAATCAGTATCTTACCTTAAAGGGAACTTGTAATTAAGTTTTTAAAAAAAATTTGATAAGACCGTTTTATTAAATAGTGTACAAAAACTAAAGCTTTGTGTGGAAATACGTCCTTTTTGTTCATATATCTTCAAAAGCAATTTTTTAGTATGCATATTTAGGCTCTTTCGAACAGAAACATAAATTTTTTGCACGAAATATTGGAAAAATTTACGATTTTCTTAACTTTTTTTGTGCAAATGATAGGATTAAATGTTTTAAGTGCTAAGCCATAGTAAAAACTGTTTTTTTCAAAAATGTTAAATAGGAACTTTTGAACAGACACTTCTAATTTGCATTAAGTGTTGTTTCAGAAAATATTTCATCAACATTTCATTGCGATTTCTCAAATTTGGATTTTTAAATTTTTTTTTTTATTGAAACAAGAAATAAAATAACATTTTTCGAAAAGTAAAATATCAAAACTCTGGTACTTTTATTCCGATTTTTATGTTTGTTTACTCATTTAAAGAACAATTACTTTAAAAACGAAATGCATACCAGTTTTTAAAAAAAAATTACTTTAAGAGATGTTTTGGAGTCTTGTAAAACGCATCTCCATTTCTTGGTCTCTTGAGCTAGTTTAAGTCTATCAATCGTTATGAAACTATAGATTTTATTTTTAAATCAAATCGACTATTTTTAGTCTCTGGCGTCAACAATTGGGTCTATGGGGGAGCAAGCATTTAATATTCATATAATTTTTGATTTATCGGTATCAAAAACTATCAATAATTTTTTAATCAAAACCTCTCCCCCTCCCCTCCCCTAATGTAAATCCTGGCTACGGGCCTGGTAAGAATACATATTGAAAAGTGTCTGTGAAACAAGGGTAAACGAAATGGTATCGTAACATATCACAGCGACGGGTACAACAAACAATATTAAAATGTATAGTTAAACTCAGTTTTATTTTTTAAATAAATTTTAAAAAGTATGCTGTGTTCTCTCCAAAATATATTAACATACATAATGAAAATATCGTCATCTGAAATCAAAAAAAGCCGTAAGTGACAAAAAAATTCAAAATTAACTTTTTGATTGATTATGATGCACCTTATCAAAATACTTATCAAATAAAATGTTGCTGCAAAATGTTACACTCCTACAACTAAAAACGACGTTTTTACTAACAAAGTTCTAAGATCCCTTAATTTAATTGCAACTTCCAATTTAGAAAGTTTTTTGATTCCTTTGTATCATTTTTTAAATGTAACTTACGGCTTTTTTGATTTACTGCATGTTTATGTAAAACGAAACGAAGACTGAACTGTGAAAGAAACGAGCAACAATATTTTTTGATATGGAAAAATGATTTGCTTACCGTTTCTCGCACCACGTTAACCGTTCGTTTCGTTTTACATAAACATACAGTTTTGTTTACATAAACAAGACTGAACTGTGAAAGAAACGAGCAACAATACTTTTTGCTATGGAAAAATGATTTGCTTACCGTTTCTCGCACCACGTTTGACGTTCGTTTCGTTTTACATAAACATGCAGTTAATATAATGCATATTAAATATTTTCACAGCCTGGAGGGATTCAAGTTCCATTCCCTTTCCCTTCCCTGTGGACGCCCATAACGGAAATCGTTCAGCCTGTAGTGAAACTCTCAAACGCCTTAACGACGATTCTCTATCGTTAGTTAGCGAAAACTGTCATCTATCAACGTGGCACGCACAATGACAGATAATGACAACAATTATTATCGTAAAATTTTTGGGAATTCCACTACTAGTTTGTCGAACAAATGTATTCGCATTTGTTGTATTTACGAATGATCCTAGCTTCTAGTTACGACCTAGTTCTTTAGCTTACGGGCCACAACTCTTCCAGTAGGCTACGGCTACTTTGCAATCATACATTGTAACGATGCGTTCTCACTGCTGGGGTCGGCTCGTCGGACCCTGGTATCGTTCCAAATAATTTATTAATTCGAGTTCCAAATCAAACTCGTATTTTCCGCTACGTTATAATAATTGTTTTATTGACAAATTATCTCTTAATTTATATAATACCAAAGGATACAATCAACGTTAATTATTAACTATTCAATTAGTTATTAAATTATCTCCCAAGTTAAATGTGTAAATATTTAAATTTATAAGTAGTCAATTAATATAGAAGTATATATATATATTATTTTAAAGTGACACGAAATAAAATAATACTTATTTGATGATTTGCATTCTCATCCTTGGGCTCCTGGCGTAGGTAATCTCTCCTGGTTCTCGGTTTGTTTTAGCACACTCCGCAAGAAAGGAAAGGAGAAATCCATTTCCCAGTTTCAATGAGTGTAATCAATGGTAATAAGTGTGGGAGGGGGTACTTGAGCGGACGGCTCTCATCCGTTTCTCAAGACCAAGTAGACTTGCTGCAAGGAGGCAACGAGGGGTTTAAGGAAGGAACGCTTGAGCGGACGACTCTTATCCGTTTCTCAAGATGCGCAAAAACTCGTAGCAAGAGCTACAAGCGTTTTCTGATGGGATTCTTGGGCGGTCGCCTCTCATCCGTTTCCCAAGATGAGAAACTTGATTTCCCATTGACTTTTAAAAGGATTCTTACGCTGTCTGGAACGCTGCTGAATGCAAATCGCTGGCTACTGATGTTCTTGACACTCGTTTTTATGCGTTGCTGCTGCTGATAGTGGTACAGTTGGTGGCGGCGTTGCGCTGCTACTAATGGTAGCTGCACAGTTGACGTTGACGCTTGCTTCTGCGCCGTTGACGCTGACGTTTACTGCTTGGAGTTGATATTGCTGCGGCTGCTGGCTGCTGGTGTCCACTGATGTCGGCGTTTAGGTGGATTTAATTTTCGACCGGGAGCTGTTTACTTATTCAGCACTTTAACGCTGCTCACGCACTGATTGAATGATACTTTGGTTCTCGACTGGAGCTCAACCGCTCTTGTTGAAGGCACTTTACTGAATCACAATCTTCCTCGCCATATCGTCACTTTGAACCTCAGAGTCATGCCATGAATTATTCCCTCTCGCTCTCGCTTGTGTGGCTCCTGCCACTGTCTCTATTTCCATGGTTCCGTTGCAGGTGTTTGCTCGTGATGCTGATGCAATAATAAACATTATTGCTGAACCCCAGTAGGAATGTCTGCCCGCATTCCTTTGACTGGTGTTAGAGCAGTTCTGAAATAATGTTTATGGATTTAGTTTACTGAAATTTGCTTAATAGCAAATTTTCAGATGCAATGTTTTATTAGTTTAGTTTAGTTTAGTTTCTGTATTCAGTCTTTGGACAATTATTCCTTACAGACTAGTAGTAGCAATTACAAGTAAATAAATTTACAATAATAATAAGTTATTAACATTATTCTTAAATGCTTCCTTGGAAACAGAAAAATCAAAACTAGAATTTATAGATAATTCATTAAATAAAGATAAAGCCCTGGTTATTGGCTCATTTTTAGCATAATAAGTTCTATGATGTTTTGCAAAAAATAATTTAAAACGCCGCAACTGCCTAGAAGAAACATTAAACACAATGATTTCCAAAAGGGACGGACAATCAATATGACCAGATATCAAATATGATATCAAATATGAAGGTCAGAGAACTAACTTTCTTTCTTGTTTCTAAAGTTTTAAGACCTAGAGCAAGCATCTTGCATTGTACGAGGGCTTAAAGTCAACATAGTTCCATGAATGCAACGCAAATTTTGTAAAAGATTTTTGAATTAGCTCCAAGCGAAATGAATGACAAGCATAAAAAGGGTTCCAAATTATTGCCGCATATTCAAGCCTCGATCTAACAAAAGAATTATACAGACACTTAAAAGTATGAGAATCCCGAAACCCGGAACTATTTCTGCGAATAAATGCTAGCAAGGAGTAAGCCTTTGGAATTATAAAACTTAGATGGTCATTGAAAGTAAGCTTCGAATCAAAAATAACCCATAGATCACTAATGGTTTCAACAGACTGCAGGGGGGATACACTAACAAAATAATTAGAATTTTAAACGTTTATAGCCTTAAAGAAGGACATATGAAAGCATTTTTTATATTTAATGGTAGTCCATTGATAGATAACCAATTGACAACGTTATTAAGGTCGGCTTGCAGGGCTGAAATATCCGCCAAACAGGAAACTTCCTTAAAAATTTTGAGATCATCAGCATATAATAAAAATTTTGAATTAACAAAACATTTACTGATGTCATGGCCCAAGGATACTACCTTGTGAAACTCCGGAGGTAGCAATAAATTTGAACGACCTTACATTATTTATAGAGACCTAAGAGGACCGAGAGGACAAGTAAGACTCAATCCATTTCAAAAAGAAGGAATGGAAACCAATTTTTGAGCCCAATTTTTTTTAGCCAACTAAATTATGTGGAACCTTGTCGAAGGCTTTCGAGAAGTCAGTGTAAAGAACATCAACTTTGTTACCCAAAGCAATCGACGAAATGCAGAACTCAGAGAAAAGAGCCAGATTAGTTACAGTGGATCGATCGGCCAGCAACAAAGCCATGTTGTTGCGGACAGATATGACGTTCAACAATAAAAAATAATTATGCTTTCAAAAAGCTTGGAAACATTTGAAAGCTTAGAAATGGGCCTATAATTAGAGACATCCAATTTTAAACCACTTTAAAAAACTGGGGTAATTTAAGGTTTTTTTTCAACAGTCAATAAAAGAACCCTTGGACAAAGATTTATTAAAAATATAACAGCCAAAAAAGCATTACATACTTCATGTTGAGAAATTGCAAGACAACCAATGTCAGCAAAGGAATCAATATTATGAGCCAAAAACACCTCACCACAACTTAAAGTGCTATCATTATAATTCGATCTAAAAAAGTTAGCAAAGAGTTTAACAGTGTCTGTAAGCGAAGAAGATCTCAAGCCATTGTACGACATAGATGTGGGAATATTGAAACCACCCCTTTTCGCTTGTATAAAATTCCAAAAAGATTTGGAATTTCACTTTATATTATTCTCAACACACGAAATATACTGCTTATAGAGAAATTTGTTGAAAAATTAAATTCCCTCATAAAATGCATGTATTTAAATTGATGTTCTTCAAGATTTTTAGATTTAAAAAGCTTTAGAAATTTATTTCGTAAATTTGTTAGCTTTTTTAACCCTTTAGAATACCTTGGTAGCTTATGGTTGTTCACAGATAACCGCGATATATTTGAGTCACAAATATTATTAAGAGTAGACTTCAAAACAAGCTGCAGCGTTTTTTCCATCAAAAAGTTCATTCCAGTTGAAATAATCGAAACACTCACTTAAATAATAAAAATTACATAACTTGAAATCAAAAGGTTTGAGTAAACTATGCTCATTTTCAAAAAATTCATAAAAATCCACATGAAAAATAAGCAGACCATGATGTAAGCCCACCTGAGAGATTGGAAAAGCACATTCAGAAATGTCATATTTAATATTGCACGAAAGGAAAACTAAATCTAAAATTCTATTTAAGTTATTAACAAAGGTATTTACCTGTAATAAATCCAAACTTAGTAGGCTATCAATAAAATTTATCTCATGTGGAAAATTAATATTAGTAGGTATTTGTCAAAATAAGTCCATACAATCTTACTTAAATTAAAATCACCAAGAACACAAATATGATTATTATTATTATTATCTAACTCTGAACTAAGAGATAAAATATTATCGGCATGTGCTGCATAAATATCATCAGAACTGTAAGGCGGGATATAGGAGACAACGATATAAAGATATCCCAACGGGCCATAAATAACTATAGTTAGTTGGTCAAGTAGAAAGTTCATATTTTGCAGCATACATGAAGAGCAACGTGAAGACCGTTTAACTGCTACCAACACTCCACCACCACGCGTACAACAAGTTTTAACATAATCTCTGTCTTTCCGAAATACCTGATAAATCGAGGAGTCGAAGTATTCACCATCGAAGAAGTCTGCATTGAGCCACGTTTCGACAAACACATAGACATCAAAATCACCATCAGAGGTATATTTAAAAATATCTTCTGCTTTAGTTCGCATCCCCGACATATTTTGAAAATAGATTTTTAATTTGCATCTTATATTTTCAACAGTCCGGTGCAAGCCCGTTAAAGAATTCGTTTTTTTTCTCTGTCCCTTTGAAAATTTTGGAACGGTCGAATTATAAAATTCTTTTGCCAAAGCGAAGGATTAAGAATAGCGCCAAAATATTCATCAGACACTTCTAGTTTAAAACTGACACTTCGTAGATTCTCAAGAGAGGCATCTTTTTTAATAAGCTTATAGCAAACAATATTTTTCTTATCGATGGCAGCATGATTATGTATATAGTTAATTATGTTCTCTTCTGAAACAGAAGGCCGAAATGAAGACAGACTTCAAACAAACTTCAACTTACTCGCTGCAACAACCGCAAGGTCATTAATTTCTATGCAACCAACCACAAGAGCATCGGACCCATTAGTTGGTCTCTAATTACTGCCCTGAGACCAAGCATTAAATGTACTTAGCTGATCATTAGTAGGCGCGAAAGCTTGAAAATCACTGTAATGTGCCAAATCGTTAACTTGAGCCTGAGTTTCAACCGGAGCTAAGCCATCAGTATTTGAGGCAACAGCGTTAGCAGCAGCAGCAGCATAAGAGAGTGGTTCGTCTACAGCAACAACAGCAGGTCAATTATCTAAAGTCCCGGTTTATACTCGTCAAGACTTGACGTTCAAGTTTTGCATATTCTCTTTTAAACTTGACGATTCAATTTACACTCGTCAAGAGTTGACGGTCAATTGTTTCTTTCACTCCTCCCTTTTCCTTCACAAGTTTGTACTGATGACGCCGAAATAAAATTGAAAATAGCGGGACAACGAACGAACACAAAACGAATTGCCCAAGAATTGACGGTACGGTTAATTTTTTTCTTTCCCTTTTGTTACGATTCCCGCACCACCGAACGCAAGACTTGACCGTCAATTACTTATTGAATTCATTTTTTTTAAATTTAATTTTAATGTCATTTAGATGATTGATAAATTTTCTAAAATTTTGTTCTTTGGAGCATTTGAATCCGATCAGAAATAAAAAAGATATAGCGATTTATCTAAAACGTCTTTGCTTTAGATAGACAAAATCGCAAAAATATGATTTATATCTGACGATCAACGAAATGCTTCCAAAACGTGAACAAAATCCTAGCGTAACAAAAAAAGTCCAATGCAGCAACAACAAATCAAGCCAAAAAAATGTAAACAAAGTCAGGCTGCTCTACTCAGAAATCTAAAAAATATATGTATAAGCAGTGGTTTTCTGCATCATTGCTGTTCTTTTATAAATTCTAGCAACATAAACAAAACTTTAAGCAACTTATACATGTTGTGCTAGCAACACAAATCCATGCAAGCGATTACTCGCTAGGTTATTTACTCGTCGGGTCTCTTGTCTTGTACGTGCAAATTTTTCATTCCGTACCGGATCTTTCACATGCAATGTCTATAAGTATTTATAGTCTCTGCACAAGCCTACACTGAAGCTTTGATCGTTCTGTAGGTGAGATAAATACATATTTTACTGCACAAACACAATCTCAAGTGTGCAAAGCTGCCCGACACTGCTTTACAATCATACAGTTCCTTATGTTCTGTAGATGTTCGACAAACAAGGCTGAACGATTTCGATTTTAAATTTTTTAAACTCTACTAAGAATTCGTACATTCTACTAATAATTCGTACTGTAAAAATTTTTTGAGTGTACTAGATTTCCTTATTCTTAATAGAATATTTGTCAACTTTTCAAGTTAAACTATATTTTTTCGTAAGGGAAAATATAGAAAAATAAAAAATATATTAAAAAAATCCTTGGAATTGCACAAAACATTTGAATGTTTTAAAATAATGCGTAATACGCATGTAAATACGATTTCAGGTTGACATCTCTCATATTTGGCGTGCTTCACATCTCCCCACTTGATGTGCTTCATTTCTCCCCATTCTACTGTTTTTAAATTCCCACCGAACACATCGAATTTTTTGCATAAATCCTTTTGAACGTCGAAAGCGGAACCATTGTTCATTATTTTGTGTGTAATCACCTTTTCGATTCTCTTGAAAATGTTTATGAAAATGCAACAAATACGAATGGTCAAAAAATTTCCGAACAAAATGTTGACTGTCTTGAGGGATACGAAAAAAATGTGCTATCGGGACGAGTGTTAGTACAAAACATTGATATTATGTGAAAAAATGTTGATAGTAGGTAAGAGCGATCAAAACCACTACTAAGTAACATATATGGCCGTGCTTCTCAACTCCCCCTGCTTCAAAACTACCCACTCTCCCCTATATATTTGTTTATTTAATTTTATCTTTTTTTAATAGGTTCAAAAAATTTGTTCTTAGATCGTTATTAAAAGTAACAATTATTTTTTTAAAATGCAATTGATTTATGAGACAATTATGTTATCAACAGTCCTATTCTGGCAAATAAACAAATTGTTAACAAGTATTTTGAATATTTCAATGTGTTTGTTGTAATTTTTTGATTTCAAAACAAAATTTGAAGCTCAAAAATAATAAATTTTGGTAAAAATTTTCAGCTGCTTTTCAGTTATTGACAATTTCATTCAAAAATTTTGTTTTTTGTGCTTCAAATTTTGTTTTAAAAACAAAAAACATATAGAAATATAAAAAATACTGGTTAATAATTGTTATTTGCCAGAATAGGGCTATACATATACTTTCTCATATTTTGTAATGTTATTAAAATGTGTAAGGATTTAGGACAAATATCTGTGAAATTTTCAAAGTTTTCGAATCTATTGATCGATTGTCCGGAAATCCCAAAGTCAAATTACTTAAAATAAAATACATAGTTTTGAGTGGGATACTTTTCAGACATCCCTTCAGGAACAAAGCTCAAGAGAGAGCCTGAAATGACATCTCGGCATAGTTTTAAAAAAATTACTTTGAAGTAATTACTTATAATAATGTTTTTCAATAGACAAAACTTTATACAAAAGATTTTACCACATTTTAGAAATTCACTTAATAAAAAAATAAAAAATAGGTAGTGGCAATGACCAAAGCTCGGATTTTGATGACAAAAACTGACAAAAATGACATAAAAGTGCAAACAATTACATAAAAAATAAACAAAAAATAAAGCTTAAAAAATAAAACATTATTGTTGAAAGTTATTGAAAGAGCTTTGATTGTTTGGCAAAATGTTTCTGAAACAGAAAAAATTATCCTAAAATTTAGCAATACATAGAGCATAAAAATAGAGTTAATAAAAACTACCATTTCCTGAGTTTTTATCTTACACTTGTTTCAGCTTTCTACATACCCTTTCGTCAGCTTCACCACGAGCAGAGCATTTTTTCATCGAGGTCTATAAGCAAAGCTACTCCTTTTTCGAGAGGTAATGTTTTTGTTTGAAGGAACTCTATTGTTAAGAGAATATGTTTAAAAATTTGCACTTTTTAGTCCATATTTTGCATATTTTAGAACGAAAAAACCGAAAAATTCTTTTGAAATTAGACTTAAATGACCTAAAACCGAAAAATGCTCTAAAAATAAAAAATGCCCAAAAATGACAATAAAATAACTCAAAAATCTCTAAAAATTGCCAAAAATTTCCTTAGTCTAGTTAAAGTTGCCTGAAAACTAAAACCGATAAAAAATTATGAAACATTACAAAAAATTATCCAGAATCTTTTCATATTTGGAACTTAGAAAACATAAATGGACGTTCTAAATAGCCAGAAAATGTCTTAGAAGCAGCAAAAAAAAAGAAGACATGTCATCGAAATCCTAGCCCTGGTAAAGACTTTTACTCTGATATTCAAAGGTAAAAGCAATATTCAAAAATAATAATAGAGAGTTGCTTTTTATATTACTGGCCTAGGCAAAGATTAGTGTTGTGAAAAAGAATCGAAATATTCAGTCCTATCATGAATAATTTTTCATGCGAAATCGGAAAAGGGAGTTTTTATTTTTAAGATAAAGCTTAAGAACATTTTGAAAATTTTTCATGCAAATGCGTATATCAACGGTTTATCAACTTATTTTGATTAAAATGTCCAAAATTTTCTTAAGCTTTATCTTAAAAATTAAAACTCCTTTTTCCGATTCCGAGTGAAAAATTATTCATAATAGGGCTGATTTTTTTTCGATTATAAATACTTTTTTTCCATTGTTAGGTTAATAATATAAACAGCAACCCTCATAATGTAATCAATTTTAAATGAAAATGCCTTATATAAATCTTTTAAATATCATATATAGCTTTCAAAGGAAAATCCATGCTTTCTGCCTTACATACAATGTGTAACATATGTAACATAATATGTTACATACAAAATGCTTATTGCAGGGCATCAGTACGATAAAGTGATATTCTTCTAAATTCAATAGCCCAAAATTCTTTTATATATATATATTTCTTGTAAAAATAATATAGAAATAAAAACTTTTCGGGAAGCAAAAAATCATTTCCAACCCAAAGTCTAATGTTTTATGCACATCCATACAACAGTACTTTTCGAATGATAAAAATTATGACCTTTTTGGATTTAGCAAGATATGGTTATTGTAAATATAATGTTGCCCATGTACATAAAAAGTTTATTTTTCTTTTGTTGATTTTCTATTGTTTATTATTATTGTTTCTGTTGTATAGTTTATTTTTTTAAAAAACTTTGCTAGCAACCTATGCAACGACAATATATAGTTATTTTTTCTTAATTTTTAACTTCTCTTCTACATTCAGCTACACACAAAAATATTAATATGGATTTCGAACAGACATTGACTCATTTTCTGATTATATGAAATACTACAGTTTCTTATATTTACTTTATCATGCACATAATATTATCCAAATTAATTATCAACAACTTGCTAATTGAATTAAATGTAAATATATTAGTTTTCTTTAGAGTTTAATTTTTTGTTGTTTTCAATGATTACACTTTTTTGCATCCAATTAATACTAGCATTCTAAACTGTTTCTATATTATCTCAAATGGTTTTTTTAAAATTTTTAATTTGCTTAAGAGTTTAGTTTATAGTAAAAAAACATACAGAAAACACATTAATGATAACATGGCTGTTCAATTTGTTATACAAAGATACTCGAAAGTTGTAATTTTTTTTTAATTTATCAACGTATAAACTAGATAATTTGTTTTAGACAATTTTACTTAATATAAAACTTGAAATGTGGATTGAACTACGCCTGCAACGTTTTCCAAATAAAAATTAAATAAATATTTACATATTTATTGTTAACAAATAAAAGTATATATAGCAACCAACCAAAGCAACCGTATTTTATAAACTTAAATGGAGTTTAGCCAAAACACGTGCTCCAATATTCTTACCGTCTATAGTTATATAAACTCTTTATCGATATTGTTCCTATGTTCTTATTTTCCTTTAGTGAAATTCAATTCATTTTAACGTAATCGTATATCTACATATGAATGTCTTTATTATTTAATTGATTTCATTGGTGTTCAAGTTTAATATTATTCTAATTTAAATTATTTCTAGTTTTTGTTTTTATTTAAATGGATTTAATTTTAGCCGAAAAATGCAGTTTACTTTCTTATACTCACTTAATATGGGTTTTCTGTTGCCACTATTTCCATTTATGTATTAGTTTCCTTTGTATATACATATTAATAAATATATATTCAAAATAAACTGTGTTCTTCATTGGAAGTACGTACCTGAGCGAATATATTTAATTTTTCCTGTCATTAGATTTTAATTTTTAACATTTTGGCTCTGAATTCCAGCATGATCATTGTTAAAAACGTTACAATAATTCCGTTAAAAGCTTTTAAAATACAAATTTAGTCGTTATTTCGAAGTAATTGTTAAAGTTTTTTGTCGATATGTTTTCACACTACAACAACAAATTTAAACACCCTGCTAATTATATAAAATTATTTACAAATTAGGCAAAATAAAGTTTCCGCAAAATCTGTAATTTGGCAAAAGAAAAATCTGGATAAAAACTAATATATATATTGATAAATTCTCATAATTAATTTTACTAAAGCAGAACTAAACAATATTTAACCCCTACGCAAACTCACACACTCCGTTCTGTACTTATCTATTAAAAAGTAAATGCTTTTTATTTTCATTACCTGAAGCTTTATCACATTAGCCCAACATTACAATAAATCATTTTAGTACATTGCGAAAATAAGCACAAGGTATCAGTTGAAAAACGCTATTAATTTTACATTATAAAAATTAAGCCAACTCGATCATATATTTTTGCTAAAAGTCTCTGTTGCGTAGTAATCTTATGTTTTGAGTTAATCCAAACACAAATTTTTGACCAAGATGGTATTCCAAATCGACAAACCTTGGAAGAATATTTAATTATAGTAGATGCTTCAAAAAGTGTATCATAAATCGAAATTACATTTTTATTATAATTTTATGTTATTCTATATACATATATCATATATAAAACATTAACGAACATAGTAAAATATTAGGATCCTTCCTCATTTGAATTGATTTCATTAATTTTTTTTTTAATGTCACAAAATTTCACATCTGTTTATTTATTTGTTCCACTCTCCTCCTATCCTCCTGCGCTGTATAAGGTTCCATGATGAGGAGCACGCGAATTTGCTAAACTCCATGTGGCTTACAGCCATCACCTTTTTGTGTGTGGGCTATGGTGATATTGTGCCAAACACATACTGTGGACGTGGTATTACCCTTACCTGTGGCATGGTGGTAAGTATATAAATATTCATGAACCAAAATTAAATATAAAGCTGAATCTAACTTGAGTGCTTTAATAACTCAGTGATAAGAATGATAGCTATTCACAGAGATGTATCTTTTTGACTCATATTAAATCTGTCGACTTCGAAGGGGTATTGGTATGAGGATCGTGAGCGATTCTTCCCTATGAAGCATTAAATAACAAAAATGGAGACATTAAAACAGAATTTAAATAAACTACTAATGAAAATGATTCATTCCCAAAATGACTAAACCGACCATACTACTCGACGTTTTAGGCAACCGAAAGTTCAATCCATAGATCAACAATGAATCGTAGTACGTAGCTTTTCGTTCACTACTGGCATAAAAACTATCACATTATATATCTATTGCAAAATCGTTTCTAATTATTTTTAGTATGTAGACGTATTTAACTACAACTACCTCCTTCATATTATCATAACAATTTACTATATACTCCCCAATATTCTACGCTAACCTGAGCTCTCCTACTCTATCTTCAACTTTTTTCTGCTTTATAGAAAAATTTATGTGTTTTATTATTTTCTTTCCAACCATATATTGTGTGTCTCAACCCGTACAGGTTTCATGACGAAGAACATGCAAATCTTTTGAATGCTATGTGGCTGATAGCAATAACTTTTTTAAGTGTTGGGTTTGGTGATATTGTTCCAAATACTTATTGTGGACGTGGTATTGCCGTTAGTACTGGAATAATGGTGAGTTGATAATTGTTCAATAACATGACAACAAAAAAGTAGAACAAAAATGTTTTAGAACATATTAAAAATCAAGATATGAAGAATATAACGAAATATTTAATTGGAATAAATATTTGAAAAAAATAATTTCCACGGCATTTTATTCTTGAGTGAAACAAAAATGATATTTTCCACGATTGTTTACATTTAACTTTAAGAAATTATATATAAACAATTTAACTTTTTAAGAAATTATATTCAATACCGATTCCTTATTTTCAATTATATAAAAACATACAATCTTGGTTCTTATAATTTAATTTGTGTTATACTAATCTGTGGTACTCTATTTCCATGATGAAAATCATACGCAAGGCAAACAATCCTTTTTAGAATTTATTTAGTACTAACTAGCCCGGCAGCCATCGTTCTGCCCTTTCCAGTAGTAGCGCCAAATCACTCATCGTACCTGAAAACCTCTTTATACAAATACTAGCTGAACCCGGTGTGCTTCGCTACCCCCCTCGTACCAGGATTGCATTTCAAAATTGTGGCAATACCAAAATCACTTTTCACGCCATTGAATTTTCGAAATAAGTCCACCCCAGCGCCACCTACCGTGTCCATTTATACACAAATTATTTTCTTATGATTAAACAAACATACATTCTGAATTTCAGTTAAATTGGTCCATAAATTCAAATTTTCGATATAAGTCCACCCCAGCGCCACCTATCGGGTCCATTTATACACAAATTATTTTCTTATGATTAAACAAACATACATTCTGAATTTCAGTTAAATTGGTCCATAAATTCAAATTTTCGATATAAGTCCACCCCAACGCCACCTATCGGACTTTCCCGGAGGGTTTTTCCAAAATTTTCCTTCGTAAAAACCTTCTCCTGGCAATTATAAACAACTGAAAAAAAATTTTAGACAAATCGGCCCAGCCATTCTCAATTGATGTTTTACTATACATTTTTTACACCATTTTTATATATATAGATTAATTCTAATCATATGAGCTGCTTAGAAGTCTTTTGCAGTTTTGTGAAAGATTTGTGCTCTATCCTCTCCGGTGTAAAAGATAAATCGAAATAGATAGTGCCAAAACATTTATTGTATCTGAAAACCTATTTATACAAATTTCTATGCGGTTTAAAAGTTTTTTGCGGTTTTGTAAAAGATTTATACTATATCCATATGTACTATATATAGATATATAGATAGCTTCAAAATACTCATTGCTCCTGAAAACCTATGCAGCCGATCGCAGCGCCACCTACCGGGTCCAATTGTGAATATAAAGCATCCAGAGACCCATTCAAACACACACAAAAAATTTTATCAAAATCGATTTTGGGGGTATTCAACTACAAACACACGTACAGATGAATTATATATACTTATAATGCATAAAGAAAGGCAATAGTAAAAACCAATAAATCGCATAGTTAATATGGGGTCATTCCATATGAAATCATCAAATCACTTCTCAGCATCATTAAGATGTGGCTTAAACTTGGAGCGAATATTATTCGGAAACGAAAAGTTATAAAAAAGGTGACAAATGCCTTTCTTCTTTTAATTGTACAAATTTTCCATTTAACATATCTGGACGTTTAAGATGTCATTTCAAATGAGATGTATAGAAAAATTTTATTTAAATATTAACTCTACTAAAATAGTTTCTCTTCATAGACAAGCATGGTACTGAAAACCATATAAATTTCACTCCAAATTTGTAATTTTCCATAAGCTCTTTTCTTATTAATTTTCCATAAGCTTCTTGAACATTTCATTTTAAAAACGCAAAATCTAGGCCTACCGGTTTTAATGTTAGTTTGGTGATAAAAACTTGAAAGCTGCAGTAAAATTTAACCAACATATTTTCTTTAAAGGAACCAACATATATTTAGAGATACTTTTTTCTCGGATTATGTTTTGTTTGAAAATATTATGTTTTTCCGAGAATACAAGTATTTTGATTAGCACACATATTTTAGTTGGAGAAAACATAATATGGTTGTAGTCAAACATTATTTTTTTAACTTTATACTTACCTGTAACCGAACACTATTTAAGTAAAACAAGATTTTTATTCAATTTTATTATAGAATAATATTTTTCGGTTTATATGAAATGCAACTTACAAATAGATATTTTTCATTATTAATATTGTTCCAATATTTCGACAAACACTTTCTACTCGCCAAAGTTTGTTGGAATTAGCATTTGCTTTGTGGTCTCCATCTTAAATTTACAAAGGAGGTTTTGTCATTTTCAACTATAACAGCAAGCATGCTTCGTACAGTACAAAGAGCAAACAATTGTCAATTATTGTCCTTCATCCGTTGAGCATTACATGTGAAAATGCCTGTCGCATCTCTGACGTGCTTGTTGCTATACTTTTTTAATTTTTTGTGGTGCTTTCTTCTAAATTTTGTCTTCATATATTTTTTCGTGAAATGTAATAGTTATACGTTACTCCTTTTACTCTTAGCTATTTAAACTATTAATTATCCAATAAAGATTATTATATCATCAGTTGAGTTATTGAAATTATAAGGTTAAGATTGGTTAAAGGATGATTTGACATTTACCAAGTAGGAGGATTTATTAAATATTAAAATCCTTATACTATTTTCTGACCGCCAATTTCTTCGCAGAATTTTAATGCTAGACCGAATACTAGACCTATTTTTAGTTCTCTCCCGAGTATTAAGTCAGTTCTTTACGGAGATCTAAGGCATTAAAACATAAATTTGAAACTCGGTTCTAGCTGATACTGAGTTTTAGCTGAAACCCCAAAATCGGAAGTCGAGCAATCTTAAAACTCGGTCAGGCGCTCTTTTTATGTCTTCACATCCAAGATATATACAAGGAGGTAGTGTTAGTAGATACAATTCTCTCTTGTGGTGGGTACCATTGCTGTCAAATTCAGTTGTTTACGAACGAAAACAAAGCAACTAACAAAACTTGTCAATTGGAATTGTGTTGTGAATTTATGTGATTTAAATTAATTTAATTGATAGAATTAAACTCCAAGAAATTGTGCATTTTGCTGAAAGCCTTTTCAAAAAGAAAATGGCTCATTTTTTTGTGTGCCTCGTGAAGAAATACGCAATCGCTGAAACGTTGCTTGTTCCACAATATTTTCACAATCAGTTGTCTATCATCTGTCTTCAATGTGTTCAAGCCAGGATAGTGGTGGCATTTTTCTGATTGTGCCTAACTGCAGAGAAAAATAGTACCGTTTTAAAAAATTGTGCTTACACTAAAAAAAGGAGCGTTTATAATAGACTTGCTGAAGCAAAAAATAAATATGTTTTTCATTTCCATAAGGATTTCTGAATGCCTAATACTAAGGACAGACATATGGTATTGATGCTATAGTATTAAGTATTTAGTATTTGATTTTTTTTGAAGTTTTTGGAAGTTAGAGTTTTTAAAATTTATTTTTTTTTAAATTCTTATTTAAATACTTTTTGATGAAATTACGTAAAAATGTTTTAAAAACAAATACAGGTTTGCAGATATCATGCTTTTAAAATATGAATTTACGAAAAATGTGTCAACAATCGGACACTGTATCTCCGAAGACGCATATTTAAAAAAAAATTATTTATTTATATACTTGGTATCACTAATTTACAATACATTGAGTGTCTTTTGCCTTGTTTTTGAAAAAATGCACGAATCAGAAATAAAATTGCAAAAAAAAACTCATTTACATTTAAGATGTATATGTGTATCCCTTTAGTGTAAGCTTTTTGTATTAAATTAGTTAATACATTTTTAAAACGCGTTTTTTTTTAAACAAGGCAAAAGGCACTTTCAAAATTTTATCAATGTGTTGCAAATACATGTAAGTGATACTACATATATAAAAAAATAAAGATTTTTAAAATGTGTATCTTCAAATGCTATAGTCTTGTCAATTACGACTTTTCTATAGACATATATATGCTTTAAATTTTTTAATGAAATCAGATTAAAGGGCTAACTTTTTATCATCCATAATATTATTTTTAGATATTGGGCTTGAACCTTTAAATTTTTAAAAAAAAAAAACGAAAAAAGGCTGTTTATCTAAATTCTATTATAAAAACCATACTACTGAAACTATTGGCACATTTTATACCTTAATATTTTTGTTTGACTATCCTTCACAACATACAACAATTCTTTGAAAAAAAACAAAAGTTTTTACAAGCGTTTATGTGAACTATTGCTCCCAATAATGGATTTTTTTTAAATTTGCCATTTATATGAAAAATTGGGGTCAATCTAAAAAAACCATTGCAATATTTGGATTTGACGAAAAATTTCACTATGAAAAATGTTATCGCTGTTTGTTATAGTGAAACTTTTCCATTATTTTTGGCGTAGTGTTATTATGTTCAAATAACTTTACTAGCAATGATAAGAATAACGAAATGCCAAAGTAATTAAGAAGGTGCATCAAAAATTTAAAATTACATTAATTACATTTACATTCAACTTGATTGTTTTTACTCCGAGAAATTTAAATAGTCCGAAATGAAAACGCACTTGCCTAAACTCTCGTCTGATCTCAAAAGTACCAAAAATAGCAGAATTGTGGTTATAGTTCCATCCCTGCTGTCTTTTACGCTCTTCTTACGTTTGACAGCTAAAATACCCACCTCTCTGGGACGACTATACCATGTTGAATTTACCTTGTTCACATCAAAAAATTAACTTTGTTTTGACACTTTGGGTGTGTCAATCGGAAACTTTTCAGTCGGATGATCAAATTTTGACAGTTGGTAGAGCAATTTTTGGCATTTGTGAGGTGAATATAATTGTCAAAATTTGTGCTAGCCCCAGGGGCTACTACAAATTTTGACACATTCAAAAATAAACCAAAAAAAACAACACATCAATTTCCGCGACGTATTTAATTCGAGTGCTTGTACTTGCAACTTATTTCGTAAACTTGTAAAATTGTAAACTTAAAAAATAATAAAATAATAATAATAAAAAAACTAAAGTGCTTGAGTTTGTGTGTACGTGTGTATGAGCCAACGATCTCCCGGTACATCAGCAAGTCCAGCAAATTTAAATTGGCTTTCTATGCTGGCGAACGTCCTCTAAGTGCCACCACCAGCAGCCAATTTAACTTTGCTTCACTTGCAAAACACGA
This sequence comes from Dichetophora obliterata, assembly GCA_963920525.1. Classification (NCBI taxonomy): domain Eukaryota; kingdom Metazoa; phylum Arthropoda; class Insecta; order Diptera; family Sciomyzidae; genus Dichetophora; species Dichetophora obliterata. The sequence goes on from OY986439.1 coordinate 141,266,476, forward strand.
CCGAAATGTGAAACGTCAAAATTTTTAAATTCAAAATTTCATAGTCCATTTGACACAGCAAAAAAGACAATTTTATTTCAACACACACAAATTTTATTTAACTTGATATTTTCTATCCTACCACGACTGAAAAGTTTCCTTTTGAAACACAACCTTTGAGTGTCAAGTTTTTGATTTTAATAATAAAATATATTTTAAAATATTTTTTGCTTTATAATTTCATTCTATTTTTAATTACGTTCTGTGTAAGTTGTGTTTAAAAAATTAAGTTTTAGAATATAAAAAACGTAAGTTCGTTCTCTCACTCGCGAACTTGCTGAAGATGGTAATTCCGGAATCGAGGTGCGTGTCACACCTTCGCGCACTGAAATCATCATCATGGCAACAGAAAACTGCTGGGAGAGAAGGGACGTCGCATTCGAAAGTTAACTGCAATGGTACAGAGGCGTTTCAATTTTGAACCCGGCCATATTGTGTTGTATGCCGAGAGCTTTATTATGGAATCTGGAGCAAAGGGCTGTGAGAACGTAGTCTCTGGCAAGTTTCGCGGTCAACTTGCAAAGTCTATGAACTTCGTCGATGGTCTGATGATTCACTCTGGTGATCCATGCAACGACTATGTCAAAATTGCTACTCGTCACGTCTATTGGGCCAGGGTGTGTTGAGTATTAAGGTCAAGATCATGTTGCCTTATGATCCTAAGAATAAGATTGGTTCTAGAAAACCATTGCTTAATAATGTGTCTGTATTTAAGCCAAAGGAGGAGAAAATCTACGAGACTCCAGAGACGGAGTACAAAAATCCACCACCAGCACCTAAATTATTGTAAATTTTTTATTTTAAAAGAAAAACTTCAAATAAAATTATAAATTTTAAATAACTATTTATTGAATGAGTTTTGTGTATAACTACCGCTTTTTATTAACTACTAAAGCAATCGGCCATAAAGAATTATTTAAACGATCTTTAAGCATTTAAAATTTAAACGCCTAGGCCTACTGGGCTTGGTCAATTAGTTACTATAATCATCTTAACTCTACCCGGCGAATAAATGCCCTTCTAGTTGACCGTTTAGTAAGAAATCCTTGGAAGGGTATTGCCCACTCGTGCCAGCTCAATTACTTCACGCAAAATGCGTATCTGCTCCACCGATCACCAGTAGACATGTTTATCCACTTTACTTGGCAGGCAATGACAACAAAAATGTAACTATATTTTAAGCGCCTCTAGTGACAGACTTTAATTTCGGTTTTGTCTAGTTGATGACGGCAACTAACCACGAAGTACGGTCTATATGTAGTTTTGACACAAACAGGAAATATATCATATATATATTTCAATATTCGGAAGGAAGAAACTCGGGAGAGAACTAAAAATAGACTATCGAACACCAATGAATATTGAAATAAATAAAGAAGCAACTAGAACAGATGGCAACCTTGATAGAGTTGATGGCGGTGATCTATAAATAGCCTACTGCTTTGAAATGTCATATGATTAGCAGCCATACAATTCAAAAGAATGAATTTCAAAATCTGCGTACTCATATACTAGTTTAGACAGTGAGTTGATCACAGCTTAATCACTCAAAGACTACTGAAGAGGAAAATGTAGCGATTTCCGAAACAGACTATCTAGTCAACTAAGTGATTGACTCTACTATACAGAGTTGTCGTTGTTGTTATTGTTGCCTTCTTTAAAAACTTACTTGATCTAAAAGCTCACAATTTAATTCAACTATCAAAAATTTGTTTTCGAAGTAAACGCAACATTATTATCAGGGCTAGGATTTCGGTGACATGTCATCTTTTTTCTAATGCTTCTAAGAAATTTCCTGGTTATGTAGAACGTCCATTTATGTTTACTAAATTCAAATATGAAAAGTTTATAGGTAATTTTTTCGCCATAATCCATAGTTTTTTTATCGGTATTAGTTTTCAGGTAATTTTTACTAAATTTAGGACATTTTTTGTCATATTTAGCGATTTTTCAGTTATTTTATTGTCTTTTTTAATTTTAGGAAATTTTCTGGTTTTTACGGTATTTTTTTTTGTTTTTTTCGTACTAAAATATGTAAAAATGCAATTTTTTAAACATATTCCTTTAACAAAGAGTCCCTTCAATCAAAAACATTACCTCTCGAAAACGGAGTAGCTTTGATTATGGACCTTAATGAAAAAAAAAGCTCTGCGCATCGTGAAACTGTCGAAAGGGTATGTAGAAAGATGAAACAAGTGTCAGATAAAAACTCAAGATATGCAAGTTTTTATTAATTCTATTTTTATGCTCTATTGCTGAAATGTAAGAGGGTAAAAATTGTAATACTATGAAATTAGAAGAAGAATTACATCCGATGACATATCATCTTTAAAATATGTTCCTCTCGTCAGTGCAAAAGTAGAAAGAAGTTTTTCTGTTTACAAAAACATTTTGCCAGACAATCGACGTACTTTCAATTTTAATAACTTAAAAATGTACCTTGTAATATATTGTAACGGTATGTATAAAAATTATATAAAATAAATTTTAAGTTTATTAATGTTTTATTTTTAAAGCTTTATTTTTTATGTAATTGTTTGCGTTTTTAGGTAGTTTTTGTCAGTTTTAAGGTAATTTTGTGCAGTTTTTGTCATTTTTTAGGTCATTTTTTGCATTTTATTAGGTCATCAAAATCCGAGCCCTGGTTATTATCTTATGTGTAAGCTAAATTACACTACTAAACAAGGTTTTCCATAACGAATGGGGATAACATTTTCTATAGTGAAATTTTCCGTAGAATCCGAATATCGTAATGGTTTTTTCGATTAGCCCCAATTGTCCATATAAATGACAAAATTCAAAAAAATCCACTATAGAGAGCAATACTTTACATAAACGCTTGTAAGAACTTTCAATTTCTTCCAATGTATTGTAAAATAGTTGTATATCGTAGAAGATAGTAAGACGAAAATTTTAGGGCATAAAACAGCGTTCGAAAACGATGTTGGTTTAATTTCATTTGCTTCGACTGTGCCTTGACTGCGGAAGTTTGCAAGCACAACAGCAAAGCCATATCAATAACAAAAAAAAACCGAAGTTGTATTGTCGCTTTGCTGCGAAAATAATAGCACCACGAGAGCAAAGCGACAGCAATACGAAAAAAGCTGTAGATCTACCGTTGCTGAGCTGTTAAAATCTCCACACCACGAAAGCAAAGCAACAGCAAAAAAGTCGAAGTTCAACTGTTGTTTTTGCTGTTGCTTACTTTCCTAGCATTAACTTTTTGCAGTGCAAGCCAAAGTTAATAAAACGGAAACAATAAAAGCCTTTTTAAATGCGAAAAAAAAGATAAGTATATAGAAGTTTATAATGCGCAATAGGGGCATTAACAATAGGGGTATTCACGATGTGGTGTATTTTTCTTTGTAATGTGTATTATTGTTAAATTTGATATATTTAGTAAATTTTGTAAAATTACAAAACCTAGTTCTAGTATTAACTACTGTTGAATTATCGGTATTTATTAAAAAAAAAAAAAATTAGAACCACCAGTAGTTTGCAGGCACAAATTAATGTTCCCTTTGTAATGTGTATTATTGTTAAATTTGATATATTTAGTAAATTTTGTAAAATTACAAAAACCCTAGTTCTAGTATTAACTACTGTTGAATTATTGGTATTTATTAAAAAAAAAAATTAGAACCACCAGTAGTTTGCAGGCACAAACTAATGTTCCCTATTTTCTTATATTTCACTCAGTTTCCAAATAAAACAGTAATTTGGCAGTAAACGTGCAACAAACGCACCAGAGACACGAAGCAGTTTTGTGCAGTGTTTCGTATCAGTGTTGCCATTTTGGCTAGTTGTAGCCATAGGTGGCTATTTTTTTCGCTGTCAGTTTTTGGCTATTTAGCGATCTTATTTTTCATTTGGGTATTTTTTTATTCGGTTATGGTTTTTTTATTTTGAAGAAAATCAATTTTTTTTTACACCTGAATGATTTAAAATATGTTAGCGAGAGTGAATTTTCTCTTCATGTAAACACGACCTACCAGTGATGCCAATCGTGCAGCACACGGCAAGAATATACAATAATTTAACATGTGGTCTCTCAAATTACGTGTCACTAAACTAAACGTAGCAATGTAGATAACTTTGATCATGAAAAGTAAGATGTGGAAAGTTGGTTTAAAAAAGAAAAATTAAGAATCAGTATGCAAATGTAAGAATCTATTAGTACAAATTAGTACAAACAAATTAGTACAAATAGGTATGTAAGTTGTTTTTTATAATACGATGAATAAATATTTGGCTATTTGTTTTACATTTTGGCTATTTTTATTTTGAGTTCTGGTTACAAAAAAAAACTTGCTCCGGCAACACTGTTTCGTATTCATATTTCATAGCTGTCGTTATTCGACATTTAAAGCAACAGCACATTATTACAAACAAAAATATGAACTGTGCTTCGAAAAATACATTTCAGCTGTGCTGCTGCTTTGCTGTTGAAATAAAATTTTTTTATTGTAGTCAAAAAAATAAAATGCATAGGGGCTCTAACTTTTCACAGAATAATATAAGATCTGTTGGAAAGGTCAATATAAAACGTAACTTTTATGTTCAGACAGATTAGCGTTGTGATTAAAATTTAACTCTCTACGTAAAATTTTCTAAGAACGTGATTTTTGGATCTTCCAAAAAAAGTGGCTGTTTTGGGTACAATCTAGCAAATCCCATAATAACTAGACTGACAGGTGCTGCCTAAATAAAAAAAATTCCTGAAACTAAAATTAAAAATCTGAAAAAGAAACAAAAAAGTACAATCGTTTGGCCACCCCTGGTCCAATCAACTAACAAAAAAAACTCTGGAACTCAGGTGGGCGAGCTCAGCCCACACATTTTCCACCCTACCGTGAGGGTTCAGGGCTAAAAAAGTTTTAAAAACCATCCCAAAAGCAAAACTATCCCTCCCTTGACCAAATAACAAGAACTTAAATGTCCATTTTAACATGGTATTATTATTTAATAGTAATTATATTACAAATTTACCCTACTTATTACATTGTTTTCAAATTCAAGTTCATTTTAGATTTATGACACAGTTTTATTTAAGTTTTAAAAATGCTTGTATTTTTGTTTAATTTGAGTTCACATTGAAATTACTTCTAAATCATTGTTGTGATTTATTTAAATTAAGTATTGTTTAGTTCCGTATGGATTTAAATTGTATTTTAGTTTCGTTTAAATTACGTTCATTTTAGTTCCGATTATGATTAAATTGTATTTTAGTTTCGTTTTAAATAACGTTTATTTTATTTAAATATGCATATAAATTGTATTTTTGTTTCGTTTAAATTCAGTTCAGTTTACTTCCAAATGTATTAAAATTGTAGCTTAGTTTCGATTTAAAGTTCGTTTATTTTAATTCTATAAACATTTAAATTGTATTTTAGGTTAATTAAAAGAAATAGACACCATTTTTTTTTTTTGTTTTTTTTTTTAAAGCTTTCGAAACTTAACAATTAATTTTGCAATATTCGATAATTTGAAGTGTTTAATTAAAAATTTATAAAATTTGTTGTTGCCATTGTTGCTAAATTGCAATGTGGTTTGCTTTTGTAGTATAAGTGTTTGTTTTATTTTTGAGTAACAACAATTTGGGAGAAAAAACCTGTTGCCCAGTCCTATGGGTGATGGTGTGGTAGCTGCTGGTGTTATTTTTGTTATTGTTGTTGGGGTACTGATGGGGTGTGCGGTCGCTGCTCACTGTATAGTACCTAGCTGTGCCATGATGCGTTAATAATGCCGCTACTGTTGGTATGCAACGTGCTCGCGCCGCGATATTCTAACAGTGGTTGTGCTGGGTTAGGCCACGGAGCGCTATATGAGGTGGGCGCTGGTGTGTTGAGCACTAGCTGGTTGTACGCTATCCACCTCGTAGTTGGTTTGCTGTAGAGCGTTAACAAAAGCGGTGGCTGTTGCTTTTGGCCGGTGCCTGTTGGCACTCCTGTATAGACAAGTAATCGAGTAGACGACAGACAAAAATGGCTACTGCCTTCCCAATGTGTAACCAAACCAAATCATTTGTTCTTAACGTTTTTTGCTGGTGGGTTGGTGGCGATGGCTGGTGAAAATCTATAGTTAATATGTGGAATTACTAATTTAATGCAAATACTCATCATCAGTATTTCAACAATTTCGTACGTGGCTTTTAAATATATATATATATCAGCAAACTTAGCATGTTAACTTCTCAGCACAACGTTCAAAAAGAAAAATCAGCGACGGAAGTTCTCCCGCCACAGCCCTTTTACGCCAAGGAATTTTCTGGAGTGCGTTTGCACTATAAAACCGGCGTGTTACTTTTTGCACTGTTCAACGACATGGTGGTGTAATAATTTAATGGTTGCTAAAAAATGAACAGCAGACATGGTAGGCAGGAATTTAAAGCCATTTACACAGATTGGAAAATTTGTCAAAATTTGAAAAATTGTCAGCTGTCAAATTGTAAAACTTTCCAGCTATCAGATTTGAAAAGTGTCAGCTGTCAAATTTAAAAAGATGTCAAATTGGGAAAACATGCCAGCTGTCAGATTTGAAAAGTGTCAGCTGTCAAATTTAAAAATATGTCAGCTGTTACATTAAAAGAAATGTCAGCTGTCAACTTTAAAAATATGTCAGCAGTCACATTTGAAAATAATATGGCAGCTGTCAGATTTAAACATGTGTCCGCTGACAAATCCTAAAACGTGAAAGCTGTCTGATAGCCATTGAATTGAAGCAAGTGCATATTAGGGGTATTCACGATGCTGCGTATTTACATTACTTGTTGTGTATTATGAACCAAATACAAGATATTATTAAAGGTTCGATTATGATAAGTGGTAAATACTATAAATGTTCTACCAAAATTATGGAAAAAGCACGCTACATCGTAAACAACCCCAATTCTGCTGTGCAACTTGCCACTGTGAAAATTTATGACGTAACAAAACAGTTCTTTGCCACAGTAAGTCACTCGTTGCAAAAACTACAGGCACTGCTTTCTAATGTCTTTGGCGTGAAATACACCAAGCCGTTTATTTTGCATGTCAGCCAACTCGTAGTAAGCTGAACCCATCGTCCTTATCACTTTGGCCTTTTCGAAGACATTCGCCAATTTTGCATTAAAATGCTAAGAGGCTTTGCTTTGGGCGAAACTTCTTCGGTAAACAATTTGACCAACTTCAAAACTCACGGGACGTGAACGCATGTTGTAAATTTTCTCATTTTTTCTCAAATGCTTGACGCATATTCGCTCTCACTTGTTCTCGAATAAACTCCGTTCTCTCTTCAGGTCTTACTGCTGTGGGATCTTCCAGCATGTTTAGCTTGCGCAGAAGTTCATAGCTTTTAGCATCATATTTTGTCCGAAAACAACAAAATATGGTGAAAAACCTGAAGAAGAGTGAGCTGAGCTGCGAAGTCTTATTTGCATTTAGATTATGCTTGACACTAAATTTGAGTAATAATTGTTTAAACCTATTACATTTAAATTGCACAGAAAATTATACACAAACCGACGGTACCATCCACAAACGCCAAGAAAACGGCGAAGCTGTCTTATCCCTTGACGCCACATCCAATAGAATCTGCCAGAAGGCGTCCTTCAGATCTCGGCTCGAAATAAATGGAGCTTTTGGAAGCCGAATAAGGATTCCATCAATGAGCGGAAGGTGGTAAGAATCCTTCACAGTTACCTCATTGACCTTACGCGCATCGAGACACAATCTCACTTTATTTGGTTTGAAAATCAATGCTACAGGAGATGACCAAGCACTTTGAGACACCTCAATTACGCCAAGGCCAACATGCGGTCGACCTCAGCAAAAATAAGTTTTTCGACACCAGGCGAAACAGAGAAATGTCGTTGTTTGACAGAGAAAAACGGAAAATTTAATATATTTGCATTCAGCCTCGCTTGCTGACGAGCAGTTAACTTATGGTGATTGGAATCAACTTCGCACACGCCACTAATGAGAGACCAGTTGTAATTTTCCAGAAAGAGATCTTTAGCCAAGCCAAAAGCTTTCACTAAATCGACTCTCAAATACAAGTCTTGAGATAAAGTTGGAACAATCAAAAATTTGAGTTGTTTGGTGACTCCTCTAAAGGTGATAAGGGTTTCAATAACTCCAGCCGAAGAATGATTCGTCCCGTCCACCGTCTTAAGCTCAATTGAATACCTTTGCCACTTTTGTCGCTCGCTCTACATAAGTCTTTGCGATAAATTGTTGGCTATATAGCTGATAGTGGCGCCAGTATCGATTAACCCATCAACGTTTCGCCGGGTAATGAGACCGGTAAGGACGAACATCATTCTTTGGAGCAGCTGACAAAACCGCCGAGCACACAAACGTCCTCATTGTCATTACCTTTTTCCAAATTTTTCTCAATCTCGCAGTAAATCGTTGCTTCCGTGCACGCCTTGGTTGGCTAGAGCCCTCGCTCTGAAAAATACGTCTGCGCGCAGCGTTATATTCTAGCAAACGGACATGCAATGGTTTGGCTTCTATTTGACCGACTAAATTACAGTTTTTCAAATAAGTAGAAAAAAAAGTGATTATCCAATTCAAAAATAAAAAACAAAATCACAAATTTTTCGGCAGATAAACTGCTAGAAAAAAAACATTTAATTTTGGTTTGAATCACCGACGCGCTACCGAACATAAAAGAAATTACGAAGAGAGTCGATAATCAATTAGTTTTTATCGAGCCCCACGTTGGGCGCCAATTTGTAACGGAGCGAAGTTTTCACCAGGGCACTGACCGATGTCAAAAATTATTAAAAACAATTTAAAAGTTTATTGACTTCCTTTGACCATCTTAATGAGGCGGCAGCGCTGTTTATTTAGTTTTGAGGTCGCCTGATTAGAGCGCCCCTGGTTTTCATTAACCAGACTGACAGGTGCTGCCTCCTCAAACATGTTGCACCAACGCCCCGATCAAGTGACCCGCCACGGCTGCACGTGCTGGTTTGCCATCACTAGCAGTTCGGTGCGATGTGGGGTGGGGTCTTGTGGCCATCTACGTAAGCCCTCGCCGTAAAAATAATCACGTGCAAGCGTCATCGGCACGTCGATGATTCAAACTAAATAAAAAAAAAATTGCTGAAATAAAATTAAAAATCTGAAAAAGAAACAGAAAGGTACAATCGTTTGGGCATCCCTGGCCCAATCAACCAACAAAAAAAACTCTGGAGCTCAGGTGGACAAGCTCGGCACACACATTTCCAATCCTACCGTGAGGGTTCAGGGGCTAAAAAAGTTTTAAAAGCCCACGAACAGAGGTTCGGGTAGCGAACGATCGTGGATAGATTGGAAAAAGAGAACAAATGGGTTAGATTGGGTGACTAACAAATAGTGGTTTATTTAAACCTTTTTTGTACAACAATTGTGGTGGTTTTACAAACAGTAATATTTTGTGTTGTCCTGTTAAAGTTGATATTGATGGGTCCTCGTCTTCTCGGTAGGTGGGCCGCCGTGCTGCTGATCCCCGAAGACGATGATGAATTTCCTGCTGGAATTGTCTTCGGGTGATTGATACGTTGCAATTTGGGTGGGTGGGTACAACGATGTTTTTTTACTTTCTGTATTCTAAAACGAATAAACATAAAACGCTGGCGCGCAACCTTGCTGTTGCCGAACTACAACCGTCAGCGCTCGTGCGACTTGTAGCGTAGAGCGGACGTCTTTAATATACACGGTGTTTACGTTTGACGTAAACACCCTCCCAAAAGCAAAACTATCCCTATCTTGACCATATAACAAGAACTTAAATGTCCATTTTATCAAGGTATTATTATTTAATATTACAAATTTACCCTACTTATTACATTGGTTTCAAATTCAATTTCATTTTAGATTTATGGCAGAGTTTTATTTTAGTTTTTAAAATGCTTGTATTTTTGCTTTATTTGAGTTCACGTTTAAATAACGTTTAAATCATAGTAATGATTTGTTTAAATTAAGTATTGCCATGGTTCCGAATGGATTTAAGTTGTATTTTAGTTTCGTTTCAATTACGTTCATGATTAAATTGTATTTTAGTTTCGTTTAAAATACGTTCATTTGAGTTCCGATTGTGATTAAATTGTATTTTAGTTTCGTTTAAAATTACATTTATTTTAATTAAATATGCATATAAATTGTATTTTTGTTTCGTCTAAATTCAGTTTAGTTTACTTCCAAGTATATTAAAATTGTAGTTTAGTTTCGATTTAAATTACGTTTAATTTAATTCTATATACATTTAAATTGTATTATAGGTTAATTAAAAGAAATAGACATCCTTTTTTTAAAGCTTTCTTGCAATATCCGATAATTTGAAGTGTTTAATAAAAAATTTATAAAATTTGTTGTTGCCATTATTGCTTAGTTGCAATGTGGTTTGCTTTTGAAGTATAAGGCCCTTATTATGAGTTGCTTTCGCGTTCGATCTTCGCTGGTTGTCGAACAACGAGTATCGAAAGTTAAATTCTTATTATGAGCAGTGCAACCCTATCGAAATGTTCGTTGCTCATCGACATTTCAGTCGAATAGGATTTTGCTTTCGATGCGATCCGTGCTTAGCAATAATTGTTAAAAATTTAAGTATTTTGTGATTGTGTTTTCCTTTTTAAAAACTTAAGACTAATATTGAACTGTTTTTGTAATTTTTATGCACGTCTAAGGTGGTGAGCAACAAATCACAGTTAGAAAAACTGGTCTTATTGATGGAGGCAAACTTTGACTGCAAAGGATATTTGTTCCAAAGCTCAGGCGACAAAGACATGGGAAGCAGAGAACTGCACAAGCCTACTTGAAGTCTATTTCAAGTGCTTGCTTAAAATATAAGTTCAAGCTAGCTTGAGCTTGATAATTTTGAATCAAGTACAGCTTGTAATTGAATATAAATAAGCCCACGACAGCTTGCAAGTTTTCTAGCTTACAAGCGGACGCCACGAAGTTTCAAGTAAAGGAAAGCTTGATGCCTTCGGCAAAAAGCTTGAAAAGCTTGAAATTGAAGGCAAGTATCCAATTAAAGCAAGTATCCAAAAAATTCAATGAGCTTGTTTAGAGAGAGCTTAAGCGTAGGACTTTTAAGGATTTTTAAGCGTAAGGACTTTAAGGAAGGAAACTTTAAAATTTAAGATGGCGGATAGAGTTGCCACCTAGATTTTTTTATTTTTGCGAATTCTTGTAATTTTGAAATTCCGACAACGGATTTGATTTCGAATATAATGTCACAGTTTTAAAATTTAAGATGGAGGTTAGGGTTGCCACCTAAATTTTTACCACAGTATTGCCACCTAATAATATGTATTTTTAAGAGTTTTAAACATCATTTATCAGTGTTAAGGGGTCGCTTATTTCGAATCTAAAGTCAGAAGTTTGAAATTCAAGATTGTGGATAGGGTAGCCACCTTAATTTTTTGTAGTTTAATGAATTCGTGGCTGGCAAAAAAAATGGTACACTAAAAATGGGTCGCTGAATCCGAATCATCCGTCGTCAGAATTTGTGGCAACCCCATTAAAAACTTTTATAATTTTGAAATTCTGACGACGGATTCGGATTCAGCGACCCATTTTTGGTGTACAATTTTTTTTCCAGCCCCGAATTCATTGTTATATTTAACGTCCGTGGTTTCCGTGCTTTCCGCAAGGAGAAGAGAGACCAAAGACGGGGAGCTAAAGAAAAGACTTTGTTGTGAAATTATACTAGCGTTAGCTAGAGTCTTTTATTGTATTTTTAGGTTCTTTACTTAATAAGGCCCGCTGTCTAGGCGAGGCTGCAACCTTAGGAAGTTGATTCTAAATTAGCTCTGCTAGTTTCTGGTCGACCGCGGGGTTAATAAAGGAAAGTCCTCACTTTCCAATGATGGTCAAAATTTCCAATCATTCCAATAGTTTCCAATAAGTGGAAATTATTGCCAATACATAGTTTGAGAAAATGCCTAGTCAATATGTAAATTTAAATGACTTTTTTTTTACTTTCCCCTTAGCGGTACGTGATCACGCACACTTTGCATGCTACGCAGTTGCTGGCAATGCACTATGCAAACAGCGCTGCAGCTAGGGTAGGTAAATGAACGGCTTTATGCTGACCGTGCAAGCTGATGCCGATGCACCCAACAGTGCCTTGCTTTACTTTTGCTGCCGCCGACGTTATAGTCGGAAACACTTGACAACTAAAAGCAAAGCATTCGCTTTGTTTTGTTTGGTAATTTAAGCGGTGTGCGCTTAAATTAGGTCAGTCTTTGTTTACTATCTACTTTTCATTAACGCCGGCAATTTGAGTCACCGTACTCAAATTGGGTCTCGGTCGTTCATGAATTTGCTAAGTGTTTACGTCGAAATGCAGATCGCTGCATTTGTATCGACATCTGTTAGCAATATATTATGTTTTTTATTGGTTAATGTTTTAAGTTGTTTTTGGAAAGGTTCTTAGGAATTTGTGTGAGGTCTGGGTGTACAAAGTGTACAGAGGAATGTTGTGGGATACAACATCCCTCCCCCCTTATAAAAGAAAATTTTTCCTAGAAGAGGCAAAAATTTTCTGCAGGTCGGGTCGATGGTCAGAAACTAGCGTAGCTTTAACATACATGATGTCTGTAAAGCTGAATATTTATATATATACATAATTTTAATATTTAAAATTTACTTTGATTATTTAATTGTAAGAGAACTGATATTTACTATATACATTTATATTTTTGTGTACAATATGTTTTTAATACCGCTATATAATTTTAATAACACTATATAGTCGCGTTTTATTTTTTTTTTTTTTTTATTCTAATGATTTTAAAGTATAAAGGTTTCTAATTACATATTAAGATATATTTAAGTGTAAATTATTTTAAATAAGGTATTTGTATATAGGTAGTTTAAAATAAGTAGGAATTGAATTATATTTTTAGTTCGTTAGTTAGAATAATTTAAGTATAATGTTTTGTTTTTTTTTTTTTGAATTTATATGTAAAAAGTGTAAGTTTTTATGCAGTGATATTTAATGTATATATACAAATTTAATTTTAATTTAAGTTGAAAGTTTTTTTTTAATTTTTCTTGTTTTGCATTTACCAAAAATTCTTTGAAAGTTTTTTATTTCTTAATTGCTCAATTATTGAGTCTTTTAATGTTTTTCTGAAGTTTTTCTTTCTTTTTTTTTTTCATCAACCAAATGTTGAATTTGAAAGTTCTTGCGTTTTTGTAAAATTTTAGCTCGAATGCAGAGGCTTTTTATGATACTTATTATGTGAAAGTAAAATATATTTGTTTTCTTTGTTTTTTTTTTGGGTATCGTATCGGTCCGATATTTAATGACAACCCATGTTGTTTGTCAATGATATCTGGTGTTATCAAGAAATTTCTTTTATTTTAATTTGACGAACGAGCTAGAAAAAGTGTTCGGAAACTATTAACCTGGAAATCAACCTGAAAGATAAATTTATCCTGATGATTTGAGAATAGAACTCAATTTCCCTTAAAAATAGAACACATTTATAAAAAAAAATTGTTTTTTATTTATTTTAATATTTTTTTTTTGTTTTGTTGTGTTTTTTTTATATATATATATATAAAAAAAAAAATTTTTTTATTTGTATAGGCCGTCCCTATACCTTTTTTCGCGCCATTCCTGCGCCTTTACAGCCATCTCATACTCGGCCGTGAAGTCGGCCGTGTCGTCGTCGTCGCCATATAGTATTTGTTTTCTGAATGTCTTCTCGGTTTCCGCCTCCTTTGTCACTTGGATTGCCTCAGCAATCTCGCGGATGGCGGCCTCCTCGTTGTCGTAATCTTCTTCTTTGGGCTCCCGGTCGTGGCGTCCGATGTACGCCCAAAGCATCTTCATATGTTTTACTTTTGCGTTGGTTTGGTTGGTTGACATGTTGGTTTACGCTTTCAGGAACTGTTTGCAGAATGAATTTTGATTTTTCTTGCGCTGGCTTTTATATTGTAAAATTTGCTGATTTGACAGAATATTTGGCTTCAGGGTCGTGGATAGTTTTTTTGGTTTTGTTTTGATTTTTTTTTATTATTGTTATAAAATTTTTTTTCTCTTACTCCGCTCTACACTACATATGTTGTGCAGACGTTGGCAAAACAAACCTTGGTTTAGCGTAGTTGTCTTCTGAAGTGTCCGCTATGTGTGCTATGGTTTTTCTTTTTCTACCATGTGCGTAATGTATGTACGCTTTATAGATCACACAAAGGGTTAGGACAATGATAATGCCGTATATCAAGCTATAGTGATGAACGTCGTGTGCATTTATTTGCGCAAGGCCAGCATTTTCAGCATTTTGTTGTTCCAATATCAGTTTAGACAAGCAATTCAGCTCGTGCTGGTCGTATTTTTTTTTTAGTACAGAAATTATTCGTGGCTCTGTTTTTGTGATATTTTCTGTGTGTTCAAAGTTTGAAATATTTAATGATGGTGTCCACGCCAGCAGGCGTCTCCAATGACAGCAATGTATTTACTTTATATTTTACTCATATTTGAACTAAAAAACGTCAATGAATAATCACGCTTATTTAATTAATTAAGTTACTTTGTAGTTAAGTCATCTTTGAATTAAACCTTAAAACGTAAATGAATAAGCACCCTTAATTATAAATGAATTACTTTGTTTAGTTAAGATTCAAACCCTTTTGTACTTTCGAACTTAATGTTATCAAAAACAGCCTTAAGCTAAAACTAGTATTTACCACTAGCATAATGGTTGCCTCTTTAACTTCCTCTTTTGTTATCAACCATCTAAGGGTAAGCACCACAAAGCTCTCAAAACTCTGAATAAATTATACTCTGAATTTTTTCATAAATCTATTTACTGATTCTTAATTGTTCGTTTGTTTGCATTGACCTCCTGTTTTAATGAAACAAACTTTGTGGAGTTATTTGCTCTAAATGCTGCTCAACATTTAGAGAAAATCCCTACAGAATTTGGTGTTGAACAAGAGTCAATTCTCCTCATTTCAGGATACCGACATCCTGCTCTAAAAAATAGCGATTTTGCTAAACCCTCTAATTCTCTGAAAATTAGAGTTTTTACCAAATCCGCACATGGTCCTTCGAAGCCTACAAATGAAATAAATTGAAATTTACAATCCTAGAATACCATTAAACACCATCATTTCCAAAGAAACCTATATTAAATCAACTTTAATTGTCGAACATAAAGTGCCTCGCAAATTGCCTTCTTTACGCAAAAGTCAAAAAGTAGCGAGTAATGTGCAACAAGTACAAAAAGAGGTAAGAAAAAGTTTAACGTCAGGCCGTCATTTTATGCGAGTCAACGAGCAACGAGGATAGTGAAGAAAAAAACTTATGAACAGAAAAATTGCTTTAATTGTGCTAAAAAGTGTAAGAAAAGTGTGTAAAATTAAAATAAATATTGAAAAGGTGAAAATAAAAGAAAAAGACATTTAAAAACTTAAAAGAATTTAGAAAAAGTGTGCATTGTGTGCTAGTGGGCAAAACCTAACCTCAATTGCAGGTGGCACGAAAATTTTTGCTTATTCTAAATTTGTTCGTAGCAGCAGCAGCTGCTGAAGACCAGCGCCAGTGCTAACTCTAGCAGCAGGCGAAACACAGCGTGCATCGAAAGAAGCAAAGCAGCGAGGTCAGCAGTTCCGATCGACATACAGTGGACCAAAGGAACAAAGAAGCGGTCAAATACAGTGCACCTCATTGGAATTAGTCTGGAAGATCTAGTGGGAACCCAAGGTCAAAGGTACTAGTGAAAATGTAATTACATACACGAACACACATAAGCCTCACACACACACACACACACACTCTTACATTTGCACAAAAAATCGCACAAAGTATTTTGGCACATTATTATTGACGTCCATACTATTTTATATCTTGCGAATAAATATCAAATAATCTAAAAATTAGTACATTGATAAACTTATTTAACTTAAAGAATTACTTGATTAAATAGTTTATTAATAAAATAATTAATATCAAAAAGTCGAACACCTACACTGGAAAAAAAGAGAAGTTTTTATATAATTTTTAAAACTCACGCTCATTCACACACACACACACACTTACATTTGCACAGGCAAGCACACAAAAAACAAAAAAAAAATTATCGCCACATAAATATTATTATCAAATATTTTATTACATATTTGACATATTATACCATAAAAATATTATCCCATTGACAAACTCATTCAAAATTTAAATTTAGAAGAATATAAGTAAGACTTCTTAAATACTAACTCTTACACTCAAAAAAAAAAGGAAGTTTTATTATATTTTTTAAACGAACATTAACATACACATAAAAGCTGAAAAAGCAAAACTTTCGTAAAGTTGGTGCAATTTAACAAAATTTTTGGGAAAATTTAATGAGGTGTCCCTTTTTCTCTCTCGCTAATTACACAGTAAAATTTTAAGTCAAATATTTATAAGCTAATTTAATTTAGCCAAAGTTTTCTCTCTCTTTGAATTATAACTGGAGAAAAGTTTTTTGAAAAAATTTTCATTCAAAATAAGTTTTTTGTATTTGCTCTCTCTCTCTCTCTCTCTCTCTCACGTCTCAAATGTATACGAAGAACTAATAATAAAATTTTTTAAAAGAATTTATTCGCCAAATTTTACAAAAAAAAAAAAAAAAAAGGAGTTTTCTCTCTGTTTGGAATTATAAGTGAATAAAAGTTTTTTCGGAAATATTTTCATCAAAATATATTTTGTATTCTCTCTTTCTCACGTCTCAAACCTATTTGGATAGTAAATAATAAACATTTTAAAAGAATTTATTCCCTAATTTTACCAAACAAAAGAGTTTTCTCTCTGTTTGGAATTATACGTGAACAAAAAGTTTTTCCAGAAATATTTTCATTAAAAATAAATTTTTCGTATTCTCTCTCTCTCTCACATCACAAACGTATACAAAATATTAAAAAATTAAATTGATTTTCTCTCTCTCTCGCGTATCTCAAACGTGAATGGAGAATTCAATAAAAATAGTTTGAAAATATTGATTTCAGAATATTTTAATCTATTGATTGCACTCTCTCTCTCGTTTCTCAAAATTTTTTGATTAATTTCTCTCTCTCTCTCTCTCTCTCTCTCTCTCGAGTATCTTAAACGTATACGGAGAACTCATAAACAATATTTTGAAAATATTGATTGCAAAATATTTTAAATCTACTGATTGATCTCTCTCTCTCTCTCTCTCTCTCTCTCATGCGATAACAGTATTTTGAAAATAATACTTCTCGAATTTTAAATTTTTTTTTTTGGTTAATTGATCTCTCTCTCTCTCTGTCTCTAGCGTATCTCAAACGTAAATGGAGAATCAATAAAACTATTTTGAAAATTTTGATTTCAGAATATTAAAATTTATTGATTGTTCTCTCTCTCTCTCTCAATACGAACTCGTACTCGTACTCAAACTTATAAAAATATTTTTCGAAAATATTTATTCTAGAAAAAAAAAGAAAAAAAATTAATTAAAATTTTTTTTTGGTTAATTGATCTCTCTCTCTCTCTATCTCTCGCGTATCTCAAACGTATACGGAGAATTCAATAACAATATTTTGATTTGTTGCTTGCTCTCGCTCGTGTCAAAAAATTTTTTTTGTTGATTGCTCTCTCTCTCTCTCTCTCTCGTGTCAAACAAAAAAATTTTTTATTGCTCTCTCTCTCTCTGTCTCGTGTCCCAAACAAAAAAAATTTTTTTTGATTGCTTTCTCTCGTGTCTCAAAAGAAAAAAATTTTTTGATTGACTGCTCTCTTTCTCTCTCTCGGGTCTCAAACGTGTAACAATCTATTTGAAGGTTGAAATCAAGCGAATGATCGCTCTCTCTCTCCCTCTCTCTCCCTTTCTCTCTCAATACGAACTCAAACAAGAAGGTCAAAATTAAGCCATTGATTTTCTTTCTCTCTCTCACGTTTCAAACGTTTTCAAAGAATTTCAAATTAATATATAAAAGATAAAAAAAAAAAATATCGATTTGGAAAAAAACAATATTTCGGTAATCAAGCCATTACAAAAAACTTCACTTCTCAACTTTCTCTTGTACATTGGCCAAAATGAGTGTCACCAACAAATTCATCTTTGCTTCTGATTTGTTAGTTACCTTTTGCTCTACTTTCGAAGCCGCTTCAGCGGAAGAGCAAACTGATAATCTTCTTGAGGTCAAAATTCGTGACATCGAAGAAAGATGGCATAAGCTTGTAAACACCTATGAGAATGTCATGATCTCAGAAGATAAAGAAGCTAGCAAGGAATTCAAAGAATCAGCCAAAGCAAAATTCAATGCGTGTTCTGAGGCATATCACTTATGCAAATCTCAAATAATGGATTTACAGGGGCTTTGGCAAGTCAAGGAAATTCCTAGGCCAAGCCTGACTCAAACGCATCCCAATCACACTCAGTCCAGTGCAACCATCACAAGTGCAGCATTTATTAAGGTACCGCCTTGTGACACAGAAGTTTTTTATGGCAGCTATGACGACTGGCCTTCCTTTAGGGACATGTTCACTGCCGTATATAGTAGTCATCCGAAACTAACCCCTGCACAAAAACTCTATCATTTGCGCAATAAAACCCGTGGCCCTGCGGGAAATATTGTCAAAAGGTACCAGCTGTGCGATGAGAATTTTACTCTGGCATGGGAAGCTCTGCGATCACGCTTCGAGAACAAAAGAATACTCGTGGATAATCAACTTAAAATTCTTTTTGGCATCCCAGCAGCGACAACAGAAAACAGTGTAGCCATTCAACGGATTCAGTCAACAGTTAACGATTGCCTCTCGATGTTATCTTCTCAAGATGTCTCTGTGGACAATTGGGACCCAATTCTTCTCTATTTGTGCTCTACAAAGCTCCCGGAGGACACGTTGGCACTATGGGAACAATCGCTCAAGACTCGAAAAGAATTGCCAACGTGGTCACAAATGGATGATTTCCTAACAGCTCGTTACGAAGTCGTGGAAAGGGTTAACAGTACTAAAAACTCAAAACCCAAAGCGTTTCAAACGGTTCCTCAGAATAAAACCCATCAGCCAAACTCTCAGCACAGATCCAACATGCAAAATTTTCATGTGGAACAAAAAGATAGAGTCAACTTCTCATACTGCCTCACATGCAAACAAAACCATTCGCTCAGACTGTGTCCTAAGTTTAAAGCTCTTTCAGCCCAAGAAAGAATAGAATTCTTAAAACGGAACAAATATTGTTCCAACTGTTTGGCTTATTCGCATATGAAGACTCAATGTAAAAGCTCGTTCTCTTGTCTTCATTGCCAGAAACAGCATCATACCATGCTTCATATTCAAACTCCGAACCAAAATCTTGATGGTGACAATATCCCATCTACCTCAAGACACTTCCCTATAAATTCGATGCACAGTCAAGCATCCACTTCCCACGTGGCCACTAAAGATGAGCCTGCTCATTACAGCTCGGAACAAGTGACAGAAGTGTCATCTCACTTCGCAGAGAACGAATCAAGAGTTATCTTACCAACAGCTCTGGTTCATATTCATCATCTGGATGAGTTATTTACTCTTCGGG
Organism: Dichetophora obliterata; assembly: GCA_963920525.1. NCBI lineage: Eukaryota > Metazoa > Arthropoda > Insecta > Diptera > Sciomyzidae > Dichetophora > Dichetophora obliterata. The sequence continues at coordinate 141,286,016 of OY986439.1, forward strand.
CATTAATTGATCAAGGATCACAGAAAACCTTCATTTCCGAAAAAGTGCAACAGCGGCTCTCGTTAAAAACCCAGAAGATGATGACTAATATCTCTGGAATGGACGGTAATATTATAGGCAATTCAAACAAGATTTGTTCATTTGAACTAGTGACTAAGTGTTTCTCTTTTAAACGCGAAGTTACAGCGATCGTGCTCAAAAAACTGACCAATTTTCTGCCCTCATATCCTTCTTTAAAACCTAATTTTAAGGAGCTCGAAGGAATAGAACTCGCCGACCCAAATTTTTACGTTCCCGCTCAAATAGACATGGTCTTGGGAAGTGATATAATTCCCAGTATAATGCTCAACGGTATTAAAACCAACATTTTTGGTAGTCTTTTGGCGCAAGAAACCGTATTCGGTTGGTATTTAAGTGGTCCTCTTTCCACTAACTCTCTTACCACATCTTATTCATGTTCATTTTCTACCTATGTCTCGAATTCTAGTGAACCAACACTTAGTGAACTAGTGCGAAAATTTTGGGAAATAGAAGAAGTGCCCAATCGTCACCCTATTTCCGAAGACGATACTCACTGCGAAAACCTATTTAAAGAGACTACTTTTCGTCAGTCCGATGGTCGCTATGTGGTTCGTCTTCCCTTCAAGAAAAGTTTTCCCTCAGAAGTACATCTCGGCTCTTCTCGGTATGTGGCCTTAAAACAGTGTTCTCGCATGGAACTTACTCTCTCTAAAAAACCCGAGCTTCAATCTCAGTATAACGAAGTTCTTTCTGAGTACCTGACATCGGGCCATATGCAAAAGACGACTTCACAAGAAATTTGTCGAGATGGTAAATACTTCTCTTTTTATCTTCCACATCATGCTGTGGTTAAACCACACAGTACCACTACAAAAGTTAGGGTAGTCTTCAACGCATCTAAATCTAGCCAAAATGGTCTCTCTCTAAATGATGTGCTCTACACATGTCCCACTCTCCAGTCTGATTTAATGAGTGTCATACTTAATTGGCGTTTTTATCGGTACGTTTATAATGGCGACATACAAAAAATGTATCGCCAAATTATAGTACATGAAGACGATCGCGAGTTCCAACGCATTCTTTTTCGCCCTCATCCTACTCAACAAATTGAAGATTTTACTCTTAACACAGTCACTTTTGGCGTGAATTGTGCTCCTTTTTTGGCGATACGAACGCTACATCAACTATCCGAAGATTGCCAAACTTCCCATCCACTAGCGTCGTCCGTGTTGAAGCGGGAAACCTACGTTGACGACATACTATCAGGGGGGCATGATTTGCAAAGTGCCCTACACTCTCAATCTCAGCTCATAGAAGCACTCAAAACTGCAGGTCTACCTCATAAAAAGATCACAGCAAATCATCCAAACTTATTATCTCATATACCCTCAGAGGATCTTCTAAACTCGGAATTTCTCAAATTTGATGAAACCAGTTCCACCAAAACTCTTGGTATTAAATGGAACGCACTTAGCGACTCATTTTGCTACACAATTAAGTCTCTACCTTCTACTTCCTCTGCCACAAAAAGACAAATTCTTTCTGCGGTGGCAGCCCTATTCGATCCCGCCGGATGGTTATCTCCTATAATTGTCCAGGCAAAAATGCTTTTACAGCTACTCTGGCTGGAAGGCGTCGACTGGGACGAATGTGTTAAGCCAGTATCTCTGATTAAATGGAACTGTTTTCTTGATAATTTATCTGCCATTGAAAAAATAACAATCCCCAGATGGATCGGATTTTCACCTCATCACAACATTCAGCTTCATGGATTCTGCGATTCATCTGAAAAAGCGTATTGTGCTACTCTGTACCTACGCAATGTTGACACTAATTTCAAAAAAACATCATATTTGCTAGTTGCCAAAAGTAAAGTGGCCCCTCTCCAAACTGTAAGTTTGCCCCGACTAGAATTGTGTGCAGCAGTTCTATTATCAAAACTACTAAAACACGTGATTTCCGAACAAGCGCGTCGGAAGCGAATTTCATCTGGGGGGGCAGTACAAATGGGGGGGCAGTACAAATGGTGGTGCAAAAAAAGTTCACCAAAATTTCTTCACATGAAACATGAAGAAGAGAGAAAGAAGAGGAAAATATATAATACAAAAATATTATCGTTGTAAAAAAACTGATATTTTGAATAACTTTTCCTTTTAAATTGTTTATCTTGCTAAAAAAGTGCGGGGCAACTGCCCCCTTTGCCCCCCGCTTCCGACGCCAATGTTTCCGAACTTCAAATACCGGACCACGAACTCTATCTTTGGTCAGATTCTTCTATTGTACTGGCCTGGCTTGAAAAGCCTCCCTATATGTGGAAAACATATGTCGCCAACAGGATATCTGAAATCCTTAAAAACGTCAAAAATGCAACATGGAGACATGTTCCCACAGCCGAAAATCCTGCAGAGCTTGGTACAAGAGGTTGTACTCCACAGGATCTTTCAGAAAGCTCATTGTGGTGGCATGGACCTTCATGGCTTTTGCAGACGCCAACGCAATGGCCAAAGCTTCAAACATCCATCTCTGTTGTGCCTGAAATAAGGAAGGTTGAAGTATTTCACATTTTGACCGCTGAAAATGATCTCCTCAATGCATTTTCATCCTATTCTCGAGCGCTTCGTGTTGTAGCCTATATGTTTCGGTTCATTTACGCTTGTTTGCCCAGGTTCCGAACTAGTCTCATTCAAAACCGGGGAGACTTTACTCAATCCGAAATTAGCTTCGTTAAATTACGACTCATATCCCTGTCACAGGCCATGCACTATCCTGAAGAATATAAGAATTTAAAAGCCTCAAATCCCATCTCAAAAAAAGTCATCTTCTAACGCTAAATCCATTTTTAGATAAGCACTCGGTATTAAGAGTCAATGGTCGTTTAGCAAATGCAGCCTTAAGTTACAATGAACGACATCCCATAATTCTCTCGGAAAAATCTCGCCTCTGCCACTTACTTCTTAATTTTTCACACAAAGTTATGCTTCACTCAGAGCACAGATTAATGCTACGAATCGTGCGGCAGGAATTTTATATTCCAAAACTTAAAAATAAAATCAAACACTGCATCTTTCAATGTAAAGTGTGCACCATATATAAACAGAAAGTTCAAACACAAATTATGGCTGCTCTACCTCCTGAGCGAGTCAACTTTACTTTGCCATTCACGGTCACTGGAGTTGACTTTGCCGGTCCCTTTCAACTAAAATCATCGGCACTTAAAAGAGCTCCTCTACTCAAAGGTTATGTCAGTGTTTTTATATGTTTTGCCACCAAAGCCATCCATCTCGAGGCTGTGTCTGAACTCACTACAGAGGCATTTGACGCTGCGTTTGCACGATTTGTTAGTCGTCGTGGCTTGCCGAAAAAAGTCGTTTCCGACAATGGTCGTAACTTTGTAAGCGCCAGCCGCAATCTGCTGAAAGAATATGACCGCTTCATAAAAAAATCTTCAGAAGATATTGCACTCAAATATATCTCTCAAGGGTTTGAATGGTCCTTTATACCACCCAGCGCTCCTCATATGGGGGGATTGTGGGAAGATGGAGTAAAAAATTTCAAAACCCACTTTAAAAAGGTTGCCCAAAACCAAAAATTCAATGTTGAAGAATTCTCTACCCTCTTAGCCCGAATCGAAGCTGTTCTTAACTCACGACCGCTTTCTCCAATGAGTAACGACCCTACACAGTTATTACCTTTAACACCTGGTCATTTTCTGCGTGGCGCCCCACTATTATCCATCCCAGAAGTTGATAAAGAAAGTTTATCTCTAATCAATCGATGGGAAAAATTAAAGGCCCTTCATCATCAGTTCAGCCATCGCTGGAAAGATGAATATTTAGCAGAGTTACACAAACGTTATAAATGGAAATACCCAAAACGTAATGTTTGTGAAGGAGATCTCGTTGTCATAAAAGACGAATTGTTACCCCCTACTGAATGGCGGCTCGGCCGCATAGTCAAAACCTATCTCGGAAAAGACAAGCAGATACGAGTAGCGGATGTACGAACTCAGAACGGTATTTTCACGCGTCCCATCGTTAAACTTTGCATTTTACCACCCAATGAAGAAATTCAAAATTAAAACTAAAATTTCTCACCCCATACACAACAACTCAATCATTCTCAAATACACTACACTATCATAAACTTACTCATTCAATCATAACCGATATATTAATTTCTTGTTTTATTTTAGCCAAGTCTACGAGTGCCGGCTTTGCAAACGCTATCACTCAATACGATTTTGTAAACGATTCTTGCGAATGGAAATCCAGGAGCGCAAGGAAACAGTTAAATGGCTCGGATACTGCCACAATTGCCTGGCGAAATCCCATACAACCGAAAAATGCACCTCGAGGGCAGTGTGCAATTTGTGTGGAGATGTTCACCATACCGTCTTACACGAGTCAAAACACAGGCGTATTACTTTTAAAACGAACACCGTTCGACAAACATCTCCAAAACCAACAAGGCGAATTGTAATTGTGAAACGACTGCAGCTTGACAGAAAGCAGAAAAACAGCGACAATCATCGCCAGTCACGACCACGAGTGCGCGCTTTGGAGCGTAAAAATCATGGTCGCAGTTTGAGCAAGGATCCACGGGAGCAACTTTTCAAAGTCATCAAGGCGCTGAAACAACTAGAAAGTCTACTTTAAAATTGCACAAGTGCAAGGCGGTCGCCATGTCCACGCCAGCAGGCGTCTCCAATGACAGCAATGTATTTACTTTATATTTTACTCATATTTGAACTAAAAAACGTCAATGAATAATCACGCTTATTTAATTAATTAAGTTACTTTGTAGTTAAGTCATCTTTGAATTAAACCTTAAAACGTAAATGAATAAGCACCCTTAATTATAAATGAATTACTTTGTTTAGTTAAGATTCAAACCCTTTTGTACTTTCGAACTTAATGTTATCAAAAACAGCCTTAAGCTAAAACTAGTATTTACCACTAGCATAATGGTTGCCTCTTTAACTTCCTCTTTTGTTATCAACCATCTAAGGGTAAGCACCACAAAGCTCTCAAAACTCTGAATAAATTATACTCTGAATTTTTTCATAAATCTATTTACTGATTCTTAATTGTTCGTTTTTTGTTTGCATTAACCTCCTGTTTTAATGAAACAAACTTTGTGGAGTTATTTGCTCTAAATGCTGCTCAAGATTTAGAGAAAATCCCTACAGAATTTGGTGTTGAACAAGAGTCAATTCTCCTCATTTCAGGATACCGACATCCTGCTCTAAAAAATAGCGATTTTGCTAAACCCTCTAATTCTCTGAAAATTAGAGTTTTTACCAAATCCGCACAGATGGTATGAAGAAATTGTTTATGATTTTAGTTTTTGTTTCTGATCCTTTAATAATAAAGTCCTTTGTTTTTATATAACAATTATCATTGAGTTCAATTAATCCTGTTTCTGTCAATTTGTGCTGTTTTATTTCGTTCGGGCATATTTCTCTAATACCATATTCGCTTGTGGTTGAATATAACCATTTGTTTTTTTGATTTAATTGAATTCATATTATGTTGGTATTCATGTTTTTCAACTTACAAGTGGTTGGTGTTAGATTTTCATTTTTAAACAATAAAATTTCGCATATGTCGGAGTCGGTTGAGAAAATTTGTTGTTCAATGTGACAGATGTACTTTTTCTCGTATTCTTTCGTATTGTTGTCAAAATTTCTGATATTTGATGCGGTGATATTATGCTGGGATGTGGTTTTCCATGTTTTGCTTTGGACAATAGATCTATTATACTGTCTATAACATTTTGATATCTCATTAAAATCAATGTCGTTAATGATGTGAGTGCTTCCATCTGTAATGGTGCTCTGGCGTCATGTTTTGATTTAAGTATGTATTGCATTTGTTTTTGCAGGTTATTTATTCTGATATCTATTGCAGCGACCTGGTTGTCTAAGTTAGAAGCTGATTTGTTAAAAAGATTGTTTGTGGTTTCTACTATAAGTGTTTGTCTTTTTATTAGATCTAGTAAGTGATTTTCATTATTTTTGAGTGTGTGTATTTGTTGATTATAATTTTCCGCGTCTTCTTCAGTAAGGGTTCCAAATAATGCTTTTTCTGCTATTCCAATGGCTCCAAACAGTGCCCTTTTGAATCGTTGTGTAGGATGGATTAATTCCATTTTTTGTCGCAATTCTCTTGTGAGTTGGTTTATTTCAAATACGGTGCTGTTGCATATAGCAGATAATTCATTATCTGAGTTGAGTTGCCCACAGATGTTTATATTTGCTATCGTGCCTTCCATGTTGTTGATTCCCCGAGTTAGCGATGAAGTGTTATAATATGCTATAATTTTCCATTCATTGGCATATAATTGCAATTCTCCTATATCCTCGAAATATATTCCTGGGTTATTGTGTATTGGAGTTATTTTTATGGATCCAAGAACAAGTTGTATCAGCATTGTGACCGTTATGACCAGCATCTTGTCTAGAAATAAATGTATATTCGTTCCTGTCATTATTAAATATGTATATATATATATTTAACTTTTTTTTTTTTTTTTTGGTGTTGGGTGTAGAATTTGGAATGTATGTTGTGTTTTACGTGGTGTTTTACCAATGTTGTGGTTTTACGTGTGTGTGATGTTTTAATCAGAAAATGGTTTTAAGTTGTTATTGTGTATGACTTTGATTTTGTTACGGATCTTTATTGCTGTATTTTCGGGTGAAATTATTTTAATTATTTCGTAAGGTCCTTCCCATAGTGATGAGAATTTATTTTTTCTGGTTTGATTTTTAATAAGTACGCTTTCTCCAACGTTGAATGTTTTTGCTTTGAACCTTTATCATAATATTCTTTAGATTTTTCCTTTTTAGTTTTTATAGTTTGTCCTGCAATTTTGAATCCATGCTGTAGTCTTGCCTTTAGTTCATTGGCGTAATTTTCATAGTTATAATTTAATGATGAATCTTTTTGCAATGTAGAAGGAATTTTAGCGGGAAATCCATAAAGTAATTCGTGAGGGCTGTAATTAGTGCTGGTATGTGGTGTATTGTTAAAAACAAATATTGCAACAAACAAAAATCTCTCAAGTGCTCCATTTGTTTGTGGATGATATGGAGTAGTTTGTAGTTTTTGAATCTTTAACAGTTTGCATACTTCTTTAAATAGTTAACTTAGAAAATTTGTACCTTGATCGGTTAATAGTGATTCTGGAAAACCAAATCTGCAAAGTATTTGCTCTACAAAAGCTCTGGCAACTGTGCTTGCTTCTGCGTTTTCTAGTGGTATTGCTTCTGTGAATTTAGTTAAGTCGTCTTGAAAAGTTAAAATATATTTATTAGTTTTGTATGTAACTGGAAGTGGACCAACTATGTCCAACGCTACTCTTTCAAATGGTGAAGAGCTTGTGGTTGTAATTTTCATTGGTACTTTTGGAGATTTTGTTAACTTATTTTTCTGACAGGATTCACATTTCTTAATATAAGTTTGTACGTCTTGTCTCATTGCAGGCCAGTAAAAATGAGTTTTTAATTTTTTCAATGTTCTATTTATTCCTTGATGTCCTCCGAAAGGTGATTTATGATATTCTGTAAGTACTTTGTGTATTTCTTCTGTAGTTTCTAGAATTTTTCTCTCATTCATATGTAAATAAATGGTTGTGTTGTCTTCTGAGAAGGTTTCATTAATTAAAATTTTAAAATGTTCTTTGAATTGTGAAGTGAACTTTGGGAGTGCCATTGCAATGGTTTTTACGGTTTTATCCATATTTTTTATTTGTAACAATACTCTTTTTGCTATCTCTTGGTCTTTAATGCTTCTGAAAGGTATTGGTAATGTGGTTGTGATTAAATTTTCTTTATCTGTTAGAGGATATATTTCAATTTCTCCTGTTATTGGCTTTATAAATTGTGGTATTCTTTGTATTGCAAACTTTTCTTCGATTTATTTTATTATAGGCAATATTAGTATTTTTAATTCTGCATCTTTATTTGAATAAATTGCCTCTTTGTTTTCGAATATCTTACTTTTTCCATTGGTCCTTATGCTTTCAGGCTCTTCTATAATTGTCTGCGGATTTTCATATTGTTCTTTCTTATTCTTCATTTGACGGGTCATAGCTAAAACTTGATGTTCCCTTTCTGCAAGTTTTTCATGTTCAATAAGGCGACTGAGAGCGTCAGTATTTGTATTAACTTTTCCTGCTTTATACTTTATTGTATATTCATATTCTGATAATAAAATTCTCCATCTTGCTAATCTAGACATTGGATCTTTAAGCTTAATTAGCCATTCGAGTGGTTTGTGATCAGTGTAGATCGTGAACTTTTTACCGTAGATGTAAGGTCGAAATTGTTTTACAGCAAAAATAATTGCTAACAATTATTTTTCCGTGGTGCTGTAGCGTGTTTTAGCATCATTTAGCGTTCTACTTGTAAAGCAAATCGGCTTATCTTTACCAATAATGCCTTGGGATAGAACAGCCCCAAGTCCCACGTCGCTCGCGTCTGTCGTGACTATAAATTCTTGATCAAAATCAGGGTATGCTAATATTGGAGGGTTACTTAGATAATTTTTTTAATTTTGAAAAAGCTTCGTCGCAAAATGCGTCCCAATTAAATTTGACATCTTTTTTAAGCAATTTTGTAAGAGGTTTCGATAAGCTCGAAAAGTTTTCTATAAATCTCCTATAATAGCCCGCAAATCCTAAAAATGATTTTATTCCTTTTACGTTTTTGGGAGTTGGATAGGTTTTTACTACCTTTATTTTTTCAGGATCAGGTTTTATTCCGTCTTCTGAAATAATGTGCCCTAAATAGGTAAGTTCTTGTTTCAGAAAATTGCATTTATCTGGTTGCATTTATCTGGCTTTAGGTTGTGTAGACGCAATCGGTCAAATATTTTGATTAAATTTTTATTATGATCTGTTAGATCATAACCATAAACAACGATGTCATCGACATAAACAAAACATTCGAAGCCTTGCAACCCCATGAGTACGTTATTCATGAGTCTTTGAAACGTTGCAGGGGCGTTTTTTAACCCAAATGGCATTCGGTTGTATTCGTAGTGTCCGAATGGTGTACTAAATGCAGTTTTGCACTTATCAGATTCCTTTATAGGAATTTTATGAAAACCTTTGGCTAAATCTTGTGTGCTGAAATATTTAGCTTTTCCTAGTTGATCTAATATATCTGTAATATTAGGTAAGGGGTATGCATCGCCTACTGTTAAATCATTTAGCTTTCGAAAATCTACTACGACTCTCCAGCGTTTTTTGCCTTCAGAGTCTGGCTTTTTAGGAACTAATAAAAGAGGTGAGTTCCATGGACTCGAGCTTGATCGGATGATATTGTCTTCTAACATTTCATTAACTTGCTTGTGGATTTCGTTTCTCTGGCTTTCGGGCAGTCTATATGGCCTGACAAATAACGGAGGTTTATTTTCTTCTGTAAGGATTTCGTGGTTAGCTGTATCTGTAACTGTAAGGTGGTCTCCTCTAAAGTAAAATAAGTCGTTATAATTTCTATTATTGCCTTTCTTTCTTCTTTATTACAATGGTTCAATTCTATAGTTGTATCTATGCGTTTTAATCTATTTTTTATTATGTCTTTTGTTCTATCTATTTTGACGGTATTATAATTCTCAATTTTTTCCCATTCATATTGGATTTTATTTATATTAATTACTTTACTTTCTTCTGTAGTATTCATGATTAAAACTTTGATTTTTTTATCAATAGGGCGTACCAGGGTTTCCGCCAAATATACTCCTGGGTTTATTTCGTTCTTGTGGACCACTGCATCTTTTGTATATTCAAAAGGGATCTCTACAAGTTGTTTGCAGCGAGGTTGCAAAGTAATGGATCGCAGCCCGTAGACATTGGGATGTTGAGGACTCTTGTGATGGCTTATGCTTCGTGCTGCATCTTTTTGTTCCTCTTCCCATTTTTTACGATTCCCTTGATTACCCGTGGGTAACGCTTTGTGTTCCTTCTTGCCTGCTTTTATTTTATTTTCGATGAGGTTTTCACTTTGGGGGGGCAAGGTGATGGATTGTGGCCCGTAGACATTAGGTTGCTGAGGACTCTCAGTATGTCTTATGCCATTCGGCGCATACTCCTGTTCCTCTTTCCTATTTTCACGAATCCTCGCATTACCCGTAGGCAACACCTTTTTCCCCTTATTTGTGAGTTCTGCATTATTAATAATTGAGTTTTTATTTATTATATTTATTACTTCGTTTGAGCAATCAATGGGTATACCTAGTTCTTTTGTAAAGTAATCGATTCGACAATTTAATTGCGTTAGGAAGTCATTTCCTATTATTCCGTCAAAAGATAAATTAATATTTCTAGACACTATCTGAAATGGATAACTCAAAACTATTGTTTTATTATTAAATGGAACGTTAATTTTTCTTTCTTGAGTACCTAATGTTTTCATTTTATTGCCAGAAATTGTTGAGACTGTATATTTTTGAAGAGTATTTAATTTGCACTGTGCTTCAGTGTCTTTTAACAAACTTATTTCGGCACCTGTATCTAATAGCAAAGTAAGAAAATTTTTATCAGTGTGTTCTAATTTTATACAGATCACAGGATCTGCATATTCTTTACTAAAAGATATGTAAAGGTAGTCTATTAATTTTTGGCTTGGTGTACCTCGGCTTATGTCTGCATTCGGAAAGAGCTGCCGTGGTTCTCTTCCCGTGCAATTTCGTTTTCCGGTAGGTTTCTTGTGGGTCTATTTTGTGCAGCATTATTTTCTCTAAAAGGATTGCGATAATTTTTATACCTGTTTTCCTCAACTCTTCTGTTTTGATAATTTAGGTTGTTTTGGCCTAACCTAGATCTACACTCTTTAAATGTGTGATTGGGCTTTTTACAGTAAGTACAAGTCATAAGTTGTACCTCTTTTTTGATGTTCGGCTACCTGTTAAAATTTTCTGTTTTTCTACTATACTGACATGTTAAAACGATGAGGTTTGGTATTGCGATGTTCCTTCCAGCCGTACTGAATGCTCTTCGGCATACGAGATGGCTTTCTTCAAGTCTCTCTCATTGTGAGCTTTAAGAATTAGTCCGAATGGCCAAGTGGTCATTTTCTAACTTTAAATACGCCCTAACTGACTCTTCACCAGTGCTAGTGAATGTGGCTGAGTTTAAAGCGTGTAACAGTTTTCCTATTCACTCACCAAATTCCTTAATCGACTCTTGTGTTTTTTGTTTAGCGGTTAGTAATTCGTTTTGGGCAGTAGTTCGAGATTTTTCCTCTTTAAACTCCCTTTCTAAATCTCGTACCAAATCATTCCATTTGGTAAAAGATTTAAATTGTATGAGTTCAAAGGCTGAACCCTCCAATCGAGTTTTCACAACTTCTAAAATGAAGCTGTGTTCTGCATCTGTTTTAGCAGATAAGAATAAAATATTTCCGCATGCGATAAATTTGTTAAGATTGGCTGGATTGCCATCAAAAACCGGGACGATATTGTAAATATCATTAAGCGTGAACTTAAGATCCATTTTAGAAAACTCAGGATCTTCCGCGTCAGTATAAAAGGATGAATCAAAAAATGGTAGAGAAGCAAAGTTCTGTACTACCTTAGCCGCGCGTTGTCGAGTAAAAATGTTGGAATATTTAAATTTGTTTAATGATCAAAAATATAAGTTTTCTTTCAAAAAACTTTCAGATAAAAATTTTTTTTTCTTGTATATGTAGCGTGGTTTTGGCAATTAATTAATTTTTTTAGTTTTTAATATTTTGACAATTTAATAAAATTAAGGGAAAATTTTCTAAAATTTTTGTTTTCTTGCACTTTTTTATATATATATATATTTTTTTCTTTGTGTCTGTGTTTTTTTTTACACTTTTTCTTGTTCTCTCTCTTTTTTTTACAAATATTAGCTTATTTTAAGATGTAATAAAATAGTTGGGCTTACAAATTTCCTTAATGTTCGCGCTGCTGTTGTAGTTGTTACGGTAGCGCTGTTGATGTCGTCGTTTATTTTCTTGTTGTTTGCTGTTGCGTGGCTATTGTCGTCTTTGTTGTTGAAGTTATGCGATGTTGTTGATCTTTATGTTTTTGTTGAGTTGGCGCTGATTGTCCCCCTTTTTTTTTCTTCGATGACGCCAGGAAGTTTTAAACCCTATAGCTGGTTAACCTGGTCTTCGTTTATAGTTGGGCCAGGAGACTTCACGTCTTTGCTGGTTAACCTGGTCTTTTTCTTCACTGCCCAATTTTTGCCAAATGCCTACTGCAAGGTCTTACTCTTATGGGTCTTCTTTTTTTTTCACTCGCCGCTGTTTATCCTCGGCACGCTTCACTTTTATATTTTTTTTTCACTTGCCGCTGTTTCAGCCTCGGCACGCTTTTGTTTCTTTTTTTCAAAAAAAAAAAAAATTTATTATTTTTTATTTAACTTTTCGCACTTCGCCTTATTTTGGGATGGAGCGATCCCACCGCTGCCACCAAATGTTATATTTAACGTCCGTGGTCTCCGTGCTTTCCGCAAGGAGAAGAGAGACCAAAGACGGGGAGCTAAAGAAAAGACTTTGTTGTGAAATTATACTAGCGTTAGCTAGAGTCTTTTATTGTATTTTTAGGTTCTTTACTTAATAAGGCCCGCTGTCTAGGCGAGGCTGCAACCTTAGGAAGTTGATTCTAAATTAGCTCTGCTAGTTTCTGGTCGACCGCGGGGTTAATAAAGGAAAGTCCTCACTTTCCAATGATGGCCAAAATTTCCAACCATTCCAATAGTTTCCAATAAGTGGAAATTATTGCCAATACATAGTTTGAGAAAATGCCTAGTCAATATGTAAATTTAAATGACTTTTTTTTACTTTCCCCTTAGCGGTACGTGATCACGCACACTTTGCAAGCTACGCAGTTGCTGGCAATGCACTATGCAAACAGCGCTGCAGCTAGGGTAGGTAAATGAACGGCTTTACGCTGACCGTGCAAGCTGATGCCGATGCACCCAACAGTGCCTTGCTTTACTTTTGCTGCCGCCGACGTTATAGTCGGAAACACTTGACAACTAAAAGCAAAGCATTGTTTTGTTTGGTAATTTAAGCGGTGTGCGCTTAAATTAGGTCAGTCATTGTTTACTATCTACTTTTCATGAACGCCGGCAATTTGAGTCACCGTACTCAAATTGGGTCTCGGTCGTTCATGAATTTGCTAAGTGTTTACGTCGAAATGCAGATCGCTGCATTTGTATCGACATCTGTTAGCAATATATTATGTTTTTTATTGGTTAATGTTTTAAGTTGTTTTTGGAAAGGTTCTTAGGAATTTGTGTGAGGTCTGGGTGTACAAAGTGTACAGAGGAATGTTGTGGGATACAACATCATAAAACTACAAAAAATTAAGGTGGCAACCCTATCCACCATCTTTAATTTTAAAATTCTGACTTTAGATTCGAAATCAGCTGCTCCTAAACACTGATAAATTATGTTTAAAACTCTTGAAAAGACATATTATTAGGTGAAAACCCTATTATTTAAAAATTTTATCCATTTTTGGTGCACTTTTTTTTTTTTGCCAGCCCCAAGTTCATTAAACTACATTAAAATTAAGGTGGCAACCCTATCCACCATTTAGGTTTTTTAATATGAAAGTCTATAGTTAATATGTGGAATTACTAGCTTAATGCAAATACTTACGTATTTCAACAATTTCGTACGTGGCTTTTAAATATATATATATATATATCAGCAAACTTAGCATAACTTCTCAGCACAACGTTCAAAAAGAAAAATTAACGACGGAAGTTCTAACGCCACAGCCCTTTTACGCCATGGAATTTTCTGGAGTGCGCTTGCACTATAAAACCGGCGTGTTACTTTTTGCACTGTTCAACGACATGGTGTAATAATTTTACGGTTGCTACAAAATGAACAGCAGACATGGTAGGCAGGAATTTAAAGCCATTTACACAGATTTAAAAATTTGTCAAAATTTGAAAAATTGTCAGCTGTCAAATTGGAAAAACTTTCCAGCTGTCAGATTTGGAAAGTGTCAGCTGTCAAATTTAAAAATATGCCAGCTGTTACATTAAAAGAAATGTCAGCTGTCAGATTGGAACTGTCAGTGTCAGTTTTTTTTTTCTTTTAGACTGAACCAACGCTCAGGGGATGCCCCCTATAAATGCGTAAGCATTGTGTTGATTGGGAAGATGGGTGATAGTAAGTTGGAGGGTGGATAGATGGAGTAGTGTTGGTGAATATTTGTTTTAAACTTGCACAGCTCAAAACTGCCGGGAAACACGCTCGCAGGGAGACTATTCCACAATTTAACTGTGCGACTAAAGAACGAATGACCAAAAATGGTAATGAGAGGTTCTATTGGGCATCGATGTAATTGTAAAGGGGTGGGCTTGGACAGCTGCCCGAGTGGACCTGGGAAACACACGAGCTGGTGGCGTCAGGATATGTATCTCCCTTGAACACTTCCCATGGTAATACCTATAGAGAAGGCTTAGGCAACCTACATAACGTCGATGCCCAAGAGAGTTGAGAGAGGATGAAATACTTTCATCCCCAATCAAATATATCGAACGACGTTGAATTCGATCCAGAAGCTCCAAATAAGATCTTGAAGCCCCTGCCCAACTGTGCGAATTGTACTCCATTTTCGGCCTAATATATGAGGCGTAGATCATGCGAAGATCAGCTGAGGTGAAATATTTTTTGCACCGTTTTAAAAAACCTAGGCACTTGCTCGCTTCTTTCGACACATCAAAAATATAATCATTCCAACGAAGATCAAGTCTGATCGATATGCCCAGAACGTCAAGAGCGGCTGATTCCACAAGATCTACACCATTCATTTTGAGGGGTGCTAAGGGGCAATTCAAAAGCTTGTGGGTTAACAGACAACACTGGGTCTTGCTTGCATTGAACTCTACTCTATTAGCAAGACCCCACTCGGAGATTTTTTGTAGATCATTAAGGAGTGTGTCATTCATATTTTGCCTTTTTCTCTCAATCTCCATAGAGCTTGGGCGTTTACTAAATGAATATGAATGACAAATGCTGCCGTCGTCCGCAAACGAATGTATTGGGTTATGCGTCAACGACAGAAGATCGTTGATAAAAACCAGAAACAAGGTTGGCGATAGAACTGAACGCTGCGGTACTCCTGCGTTAATGGCGTGCTCCTCGGACGAAATACCGTCAACTACGACTCGAATCATTCTGTCCTTGGGGAAACACGTGATCCATCGAGCAAAGTTACCACCAAAACCATATGCAACAAGTTTTGACACGAGCGCTTTATGCCACACTCGGTCGAACGCTTTAGAGATATCCAGAGCAACAACCCTGCTTTCGCCGAAAAAGTGAATGCATTTATTAAATTCTTCGGTTAAGAACGCCATAAGATCATCAGTAGAGCGAGCCCTACGGAAACCATATTGACAGTCACTGAGCAGTTTGTTGCGCTCCAGATAGATCCCAACGTTGAAGTTTATTACGCTCTCCATAACTTTGGAAAGCGTAGAGCATATGGCAATGGGTCGGTAGTTTGCAGGGTTCGTGGCATCACCCTTTTTAGGAACCGGCTGGATATTTGCCACCTTCCAACAAAATGGAAATACTCCTGCTCTGTAGGAGATGTTGAAAAGGTTGCGCAAAGGCCGAGCCAGCGAAGAAGCACACATTTTAAGCACAATTGGCGGTATGCCGTCAGGACCAGAGGCTTTGTTTACGTTGAGATTTGTTAGGACCCTTTTAACTGCTCTTATTCGAAAGTACATCTCCTGCATTGCAGAAGATCCACCCTCAACAAAGGGCAGTGGCTGATTGCTATCCGAGAGAGTGGAATTTTGTGCAAACAATCTAGCCAATAGGTTCGCTTTATCAGCCGGGTCAGTGAAGATTTGGTCATCTTTTAAAAGAGCTGGAATCGATGACGATGTCTGGTTTTTAACTCTTTTAGCAAATGACCAAAAATGTTTGCTCCCTTTGGGGCAGAGAAGAACCTGTTCTCGAATGCGAGCTTCGTGCAGAAACTTTTCGCGTTTTAAAATTGCATTACAGCGATTCCTTGCCCCGATGCAAAGTCTTTTAGTATCAGTATTCTTGTTAGAACGCTAATTCTGAAAGGCTTCCTCTTTGGACCTGACTGCAATCCTGCAAGTCTCATTAAACCATGAGTGGTCTTTTGGTTTAATGCTTCTCATCTTATTGGGAATGAAAGACCGCATACCCAATAAAATAATTTCTTGTACCATGACAGCCGCGGCATTCACATTTCTATCAGCGAAACATAATTTCCAATTGAAGCTGCGATAAAAATTATTTAACGCAGTCCGATTTGCCCTTCCATAAAACCATGCAGTCCTCTTCGGGGCTTTAGGCGTAGAGGTGCAGGGGTTAGAATATGAAAAAACAGCGGAGATGGTACAATGGTGCGAGTTACCAAGAGGTGCGTTACACTCACATCATATTTTTCATGATGTGAAGTCAGAAAAAGGTCAAGGGTATTATGGCTATGCATATCACTTTGAGGAAAAAAAGTGGGTTCCTTCACTAGTTGAATCAATTGGTTCGATTCAGCAAAGAGCTCAACATATTGCCCAACTGGTGTCAATGGGCCCGAGTGACGTAACCAAGTCGGGTTGTGGACATTGAAATCGCCTGCTACAACGATCTCACTGTCAGGAAACAACCCCAAAATATGCGTAATCGAATCAGAGAGAGAGTCCAGTTTGTTAAAAGTGGACCCACATTGAGCTAAACTCTGGATCGGTCACGCCCAGATTCCTCTCACACTGGTAGGCTACACCCGTTCTTATAAAAAGGGCGATGCCTCTATGCAAAGAAAACAATGGCAGTAGCGGTACCCAGGTGTATGAAAATCCAGTGGATCTGCATCCTCGACCACCTGGGTCTCGCCTAGTGCCATTATTTGAGGCCTATGTTGAGTACAATGAACACATACCGAGAAAAAATTCGCCCTCAGTCCACGAATATTGCAAAAATCTATGCGAAAATGACCCGACATTTCCTCACCATGCAAATATCAAACAAATATGGGCATATAAGGTAAGTAGTTACGGCTGCAAGAGAATTGCACAACATGAGCAATACAAAAGTACTGAAGCAAGTGTTATGCCTTTACTTCAGCACAATTTAGCTCACTGTGTAACCCTACTTACAAACGTAACTAATGGGAGAGGATATAGGAGATGACGGAAACGAAGACAACAACAATAACTTACTTTGCGAGGAGCATAGAAAATCCCCTCGCGTGGTCAGCTAAAAAAAACTGCACTGCTGTCCAGCGATGATGATGCTGCAGGTAACGGCTCTCTGTATAACAGGTTTTGCTGCTGTGCTGTTGATTATGTTCTTGTTGGAGCTGCTGTTACGTTGTTGCTATTTTTTTTTTTTTTGCTTATTTTTCTTTCTTGTTTCTATTAAACACTCATCGTTGTTTTTTTAGTTAAATTGTTATTAAACACAAAACATTTAGTTTAAAAACGTTGCCGGACATTATAAACAACAAGAAATAAAACGCACTATAAACTTTAACGCACACGACGGAACATTTGAATCAGACAATTAGCATTTAAATTTAATTTAATTAAATTTACGGACAGACACACGTCAACACCATTTAAGAACACGACAGCAACTCCAACTTTGAAAATATGTCAGCTGTCACATTTGAAAATAAAATGGCAGCTGACAGATTTAAACATGTGTCCGCTGTCAAATTCTAAAACGTGAAAGCTGTCTGATAACCAAATTGAAGCAATTGGGAATTGACGATGCTGCGTATTTGACATTACCTGTTGTGTATTATGAACCAAATACAAGATATTATTGAAGGTTCGTTCGTGGTAAAGATTATAAATGTTCTACAAAAATTATGGGAAAAATACGCAACATCGTGAGCAACCCCAATTCTGCTGTGCAACTTGCCACGGTGAAAATTTTTGCCGTTACAATGTATATAAAATGACTTTCCATACATTTTCTTAACATATTCCAGAACCTCCCTGCAAGGGTTGATTCTGAATCCTAGATGTAATATAAGCAAGACAATTTGAAGAATTATAATGGATGTTTAAAATCGAGTTACATTTTTTCATTTAGTTCATAAAAAACTTTTGACTATAACAAACTCTAATGTTAAATTTTTTGCTTAATGTGAATTTGTTCTCAGATTTTTACAAAAATTAGTCCTTGATCCAAAATTGGCCTACTTTATTCAGAATTTCCTTATATTTTCTGTAGCTTTTGAATTTGAAGCTTTACCCTTGCTTTGATCGCTGCAACTTTCTCAAATTAAAATGCTGCAGGCTTGTTAGCCATTTTATTAATTTTAGGAAAAATTAAAAAATTATACAAATTCTGTCAAATCATATTTATGACAAAAAAACGATTTTTTAAGCCAACTTTTGAGAAAACATTCATTTTTTATAAAATTTATTTTACTTTGTTTTCTGATTGTTTACAATGACTTTAAAATAAAAATTTGCTTATCGTCGAAGCTTATATGCGTAATTGACTTAAATACCCCTTGCCATATGTTGATCCGAAGAATGATATTCGATTTATAAGTGATATCTATTAACATTCGTCAATTCCTCATACGAAAAACTTCTTAATTTCTTCCATTCGTAGTATTTACTAATGGTTTTGTACTATTTACGAATTAAAAATGATATTAGTAGATTAAAATCATTCTTAGGTTGACCGTACTCATTATTCATAAAATGTACGGTGTAAGTTAAGTTTAAAAAATTTATAACCGAAATCGTTCAGACCGGTTTTTTGAACATATGCCGAATAAAAGAAAATTTATGATTGCAATGTGGCCGTAGCCTACTGGAAGAGTACGTGGCCCATAATCTTAAGAACCGTGGTTTAAAGCCCAGCTCAGACAGAATGTTTTTATTTTTCGCTATTAGGTATTAGTATCATTCGTAAATATAACAAATGCATTCGTACAATATACATTTGGTTTTGTACGAATACCAATAAAGTATTCGTTATATGTACCAAACAACATCCATTCTACGAATACTATTTCTTGCTAAAAACTACGAATAAAATTAGCAAAATTTACGCAGTTATTAGTAATATTTATATACAATTTTTTTGAGTGTAAAAGTACGTATTCAAAAATGTTTGTGAAATAAGGGTAAATCCAATAGTATCGTAGCCTATCACATCGACGGGTACAACATAATAAGGGTGTTCACACTGACTTGGGTAGTTGGGTATGGGTAGATTGAGTACTTTTGGTTATTGCGAGCACCCTAAATTGCAATTGAGTACTTTGTATAATAATTTTGGGAATATATACTGAAAGCGTATAGAAATGAGTTTACTCTAAACGCTTCCCACCTACGAACCCATCCTGAATAAAAACTGAGTAAATTGCGTAATTGCATTAAAGAAAAAATTGCCAGCACGAAATTATTTTAAACCTAACAAAAATTTAAGATCCATTAAGGTAAGTGCGTTTTTAATTAATTAATTGTTAAATTTAATTGGAACACTGCTTGTCAAAATCAAAATTAAACCACGGTCGCGATGTTTAATTCCTTATAATTTTATTATTGCAAATGACGCTGCTGTAAGCTTACCGAACATACGCTGTTTACAAAGCCAATACGGCGTTCATTGAATACCACTATTGCTTTTGCTTTCAATTATACGCACCTAATTGTAACATTTGTCGTAAACACAAACATTGTGTAATATGGGTAAAAGCAACAACAAAATATTTTGATCGTCGAACAAACAAACATCTCGTGATATGGGTAAAAGAAATTTGAAAGCAACTACACAACATGGCAGCCGTGTTGTACTGAGAGAAGCTCTCGCGACAAAAAGAGGAAAGCTTTGTTAGCTGTTGTATTGTGCTACTTGTTGAATGTAAGCATCAAATAAAATGCGTGATTTTGTAATAATGAATGAATAGATTTTTCGAAAATCTTGGTAAACTATGGCAATCTAAATTATCATAGGAATCGAATAAAAAAAAGAATTAAAAAATTGGTTCAGCGATTACCGAGCATATTAAGTAAAGCAAAAATACAACAACAAATGTGCAAATATGAAATGGGAGAAAAACTGAGAAATTTACACTTAAAATCTCATCGCCTCTGTGGTGCAGTGCGCTAGTGCGCGCTTGGACGGGTATCACAAAGATTTCTGATGAAGCCTTTAGCATGGCCGAAATTGCAATAAAATCAGCTAGTGATTTTTTCCTTTTCATATTGAAACAACGTTGTTGTTGTTGTTTCTTTGGAAAGATTCGTAAGAACAATTAATTGTTCTTACTTTGACCTAAAGCTCAACAAACGATTTTAAACTATCAAACAACTAGAATTTGTATTTAAAATCAAGTATGATTTAAACTATCAAACATTTAGAAAAGATTCGTTAGAACAATTAATTGTTTTAACTTTGACCTTAAGCTCAACAAACGATTTCAAACAATCAAACAACTAGAATTTGTATTTAAAATCAAGTATGATTTAAACTATCAAACATTTAGAATTTTTATTTAAATCATATAAAATCGACATAATGAATAACAAGGACATTTAGAAAAAACTTTAATCAAATGGTAGAGCACGACCAAACAGAAACAAACTGAAAATATATCAGAAAAAATCTAAAAACAACTTCAGTAACCATGTTTTTTTAGTGGAAGACTTCCAGCAGACTGTTGGACCCATAATAATATCAGCATAAAAGACTAAAGTAAAGCAAAAATACAACAACAAATGTGCGAATTGTAAGTATCTACAACTATGTATATTAAGGCGCCTCATGCTCCATAAAAAAGAAAAAAAGTTGATCGATTCTTTCCTTCAAAATAAACCTGGGCTTATGTTATGATTATTCCCCAAATATTTCGACTCTACAGATAGCCATCCGTGAGCTAAACGGTTTGAAATAACCTCTAATAATCGATTTTTGTGAAAAAATATTGGCTGGCGTAATAGTTTTAAAAACAAACTATCAGAAATTATAGGCCGGAAAAATATCTTTCAATCTGCATCAAAATTTTTTTGATATTTTTTATTTTATTTCCACACAAAAACTTTAAAAATTTAAATAACTTCATATTTTTTTTTTAATTTCTTACAATAGTAGGTGTTTATTTTATAATTAATATTTTAGTTTTAATATTTTTCAGTTTAAGCAATTCTGGCCAGCAATTCTGACCAGAGAGGATATCATTAGAAATAATTAAGTTTTTTTAACTTAAGTGAAAATAACATAAAAAAAATCATAAAGGTGCACGAAAAACATCATTATTTTTAATTCAAATGCAAAAATTTTAAATTTTTTGATGCAGATTGGGAGAATTTTTAAAAAATATCATTTCAGATCACTTCACTTTTTCTAACACACCAGCCAATATTTTTACAAAAACTTGATTTTAAGAGGTTGTTTCAAACCATTGCAGCTCAAGGATGGCTCTCGCTAGAGGCGAAATATTTGGGGAATCATCATAGCATAAGCCAAGGATTATTTTGGGGAATCATCATAGCATAAGCCAAGGATTATTTTGAGGAACTGCACCGAACAACTTTTTTCGTGAGGCACCTTAATGTATATATATGTTTTTCTTTTTAATATGTCTGTTTTCGTTATATTACTTCAATAAATACTTGTCGTCCTGCTCCAAATGAAGCGATTGAATCGATTTTTTCTATTTTTTGCTTCTGTAACCCCCCGTCACCCAATCAACCCATTAGAATCTACAGCTTTGTAGACAGCTCACAGTAGTTCAAATAGAAATTGAGTAGGGAAATTAACCCCATGGTATCACAATGAGCCTCATTGGCTTAAGTATATCTCTGAAAAGTGACAGCCACTTTAACATAACCTAAATCCCCCCCCCCCTTCATGAAACACCTATCTACAGCGTTGATTGGGACAATCAAATAGGTTAAAAACACGGCAAACGGAAATTTTCGAACCTTAGCACTCTTAAGGCGTAAATTATATGTATAATACTGATTACAGAATAACAATATGGTTAAAATGTTAGGTGGCTCTTTTTTATCTTACCAAATGCTTTCAAAGTTTTTCGTTTTAACAAAAAAAAAAACACCGTTAAAATATTTTTTTTACTTATTTTTCTATGATTATCTATGACTATATATAAAAGATTAAAATCGTTTATTATACTTTAGGTCAGGTTAGAACAATTAATTGCTCTAACGAATTTTTTTCAAAGAATTAAATCATAGAAAATCAACATAATAAATAACAAGGTCATATAGAAAACTTTAATTAAATGGTAGAGCCCGAAAACACACTGAAACAGCCAGAAGATTTATCAGCAAATCTAAAAACAACTTCAGTAAACATGCTTTGTTAGTGGTGAATTCCAACAATACTCCATATAATAACATAAGCATAAACTAAAGTAAAGCAAATTAAAAACAACAACAAGAAAAGGGAGAAAAACTGAGACATTGTCACTGAAATCTCATCGTCTCTGTTAGTGTATAGTGCACGAGGCAAGCACGGCCCGGGATCGATTGCCGCCGGCACACACTGAAGTATTGGGAACCGAAACTGTAATTAATTCAAGAAATGAATTTGCAGGTACACACTAATGAGTTTAGTACCTAGTTAAAGAGGATAAAATTCTGCATCACTAATTGAAATAATTGTTGCAAAAGAGTGTATCGTTTACTCGCAATTCACTTTGAAAGTTGAAGTTTTTTTCATTCTGCTCACTCGCTGCGATAAAAGTGTTTTTCCCCGTTTTCAAGTTGGCTTTTTATGTATTGCAAGTCAAAATTTTAAATAAAATTAAATGGTGCCTACATGCTCAGGTATTTTAAAAACAAAGTGTTTAGTTTTTTTTGTGAAAAAATGTTTTAAAATATTTTTAATTGTTCTTCTCCAATTTGCTTAAAAATGTGTGTATTTTGATCATAAATGTAGAAATGTGGTTGTGATGTAATTTTTGCCTGCCAAAATTGTCATTTTTTTTATTAAATTATGGATATTTTTTTAAAACTTGACAAAAGAAAGACACAGTTTCGATAGTATCGTAAGTATAGACGTATAATTCCTTTTTATACAGTAATAGAGAAAAATTTTGGTGTTTTTTATTTATATTTTTCAAAACTATTTTAAAGCATTTCATCTTCTAAATAAAAATTATTCAAAAACAAACTTGTTGTTTTTGTCCTTCTTCAAACAAGCTCAGAATTAAATTCAGGTACAAATTTGTTTTGTTTTATAAAAAGTTATCGTTTGATATTTTTGGTGATGAATTTGTTGTTCTTGTTCATTTGTTTTGTTGGTTAAATGTGATTCAAAGTTATGCTTAATTAATGGAAATAAATATGGATAAATTTGAATTATTTATTTTTCCTGTAGTAAAGTGCATAAACATATATGTAAATTTTAAAAGTAATTTAAAATTAAAATTTTAGTTAACAAAAAAAATATTTTTAATATGAAAAAATATAATGCATAATATAAATAATTGGAATTTGTTATAGTGTTTAAAAAATAAATGGAGTTTTTAAAGCACAACGCATACTTAGTAACGCATGCGCAAATTTGTGTAGTAGTATACATACATACTGCCTCTGTATCTACACGCATCTGTATTTGCTATTGTATTTATCTTGCTGAAAATAAACATTCATTTTATTCGTACTCCAACTCATGGCAGAATAACCAGGTAGGACCGACTCGGAGAGGAATTAAGTAGAAAGTAGATAAAAGCGAGCTAGTTGTCAAAATCAGTTGTTCATGTCGAGTAAAAATTAAGAACATCTAAAAAAATTTCAGCTTACTGAACCATCAACAATTACCAATCAAATCTAAAACAACGACGCACAGAGAAGAGCAAGATCACAGCGGTTGAGCAGCGTTAGAGGGGATGAACCGAATCGTCCACAGAAAATAAACAGAACTTTGCTTACTATGTCCGGCTTTTCACTCGTCACACACGAAAATTCTCGAGACTGCGGCGAAAGCAATTATTGCTCCGAGAGCAATAATTCTCTTGCTCTGATCGCAAGATATCTCCTTGCCCCGCTTTTTACTCGGCAATAATTGCCTTTGCCGCAAGCAGTTTGTCGACTATTCGCCCGCATGAGGGGGTTTACGAAAGTCCCCTTTAAACCCGAGAAGTCAACAAACTACTTGTGGCGAAAGCAATTATTACTCATAGTATTGCCGAGTGAAGAACGGCTTTTTGCAGCGCTTCCAGAATTAAAACAACAATATTTATTTATTTATTTATTTATGTACGTTTTATTTTATGTGCGTTTTACATACATATCAATAAAAACAACAACAACAACAAAAGCAGCACAACAACGAATGACGTGATTACGAACCAAACAAGCAAACACAACAACAACCTTAAAGACTGTGTCTCGCACCACAAAATAGCTTAATAACACAGGGAGAAAAAACAGTACCACCGCTCAATTTTGTGAGCAAACAGAAATATGATGAAGTGATCGAAAGACTGAATGCACTACAAATGCAATATGATCAATTATTGAACCAACAAAATCTTAAATCTCCAGAGCGCAAGCGAAAAAATGGAAACACAAAACAAAATATGGACATAGAGATAAGCCCAGCATTATCAAACAACTGTATTTCTCTTCTCAGTGATGAAGAGAATGACATCGCAAATGAATCAAATAAACAAAGTAAAGACACAAGACATAATAACACGAGAGAACGAGCATTTTTCTTCGGACACGGAGAAATCGAAGAAGAAGTTGATGACATAAACTTCCCGACGCAACCAGAAAACGTAACCAAAATCATACAAGAGATGACAACAAATAACATAGCTAAACGAAATAGCCAGAACATTAGCACAACAATCAATAACCAAAATAGACAGACAAATGGACACCATGCAGCAAGCAAACAGAAATTAATAAAACCATCGAAACCCCCACCTATTAATGTTTTTAAAGAAGATTAAAAAAAAATTAATGACTAGGTAAAGACCAATTTCATTTAAAAAATATTAACAAGCAAAAAATTAGGCTACAAGTAAAAGAAGTCAAACACATTGATACAGTCAAAAAAATTTTGAATAAAACCAAAACAGAATTTTATACATACACTGAAAGAGACAAAAAAATGCAAACGTTCCTAATAAAAGGGTTATCCAATAGCTACACACCAGAGGAAATATTAGAAGAACTCCAAACCAATAGCGAGGAAATTAATTTCACAAAAGCGTTCAGGTATGTCAGGTCTCGTTCTAAACGCGAAAATATCACCTTGCCACTGATAGTCGTGCAAATATTCCCAAATAGTAAATTAGAAAATCTAAAAAATATTAGCAGTGTGGGAGGATGTATTGAGTCCTTTGAAAAAATTAATCGAAATGGCATTCTTCAATGCCATAGGTGCCAACGATTTGGGCACACGTCTGCTCATTGCGTCAAGTGTCAAAATTCTCACGAGCCAGGCAAATGCGCAGTGCAAGAACATTCCAAGAAGGAACAACTGTACTGCGTGCTTTGCAATAAAGTCGGTCATCCAGCATCATGGCGTGGATGTGAGGTTTTTACAAATCTTCACAACAGGTTACAACAAAAAAAACAAGAAGCTAGAGAATATGCGTCCAACAGAATTAGTTCTATCGAAAACTACGTGCAAGCTGGAGTCCCATACGCCAGCAGAAATAAAAATAATAATATCCCTAATACGACCCCAGTCCCTTATATCGAAAACGTAAGAGAGGAAGTAAAAAAACTCTCCAGAGACATGGCAGAAACGAAGGCCACACTTAATAATATCCTAGAAATGTTACGACTACTAAATGTCTGAAATTAGACGTAGATCACTTAGAATAGCTTCCATTAACGTAAACTCTATTATTTCAACCGCAAGGCGATCGGACCTCCTACGTTTCATAGAAGATTTTAAATTAGATATAGTAATGATGAGCGAAACTAAGCTAAACGAACGACATAAAATTAATTTTAAGGAATATAACTTGATAAGAACAGATAGAAAAGCCGCTATTCGCCGCGGAGGCACCGCGATTCTTATCCGAAAACCATTAAAATATCAACAAATTTACATTTCTGAATTAGGCAATTTCAATTGCTTAGAGGCAACTGTGGTTGCATTACCTTTGAGAAACAACAATTATCTTTATATAATATCAGTTTACGCACCTCCAATAGATACCCATTTTCAGAGTGAACTCGAGGACCTGTTTGAAATCATCAAGCTAGATAATTTAAACAACTACTTCATTTTAGCAGGAGACCTAAATGCGAAACATAAGGCCTGGTTAGACTCAGTTTCAAACGACAGAGTCAACTTCCTCAAACGGTTCATTGATAATAACCAGATAAGATACAAAATTAAATTATACAGTCCAATCATCCCAACCTATCCGCAAGGGAATTCATATCTCGACCTTTGCCTTATGGACGCTCGCATGCAATTAGAAACAATTCGCGATAACAAAATCCCAGTGTTGCCATATGACAGTGACCATAACGCTTTATTAATAATAACATCATTTGTCAAGGATTCCTTTTTTGCCCTTGCCAATCAACCAGAAAATCCTAAATTAAATTTTAGGAGAACAAACTGGTGTAGATTTGCACATAGGGCGGGAATAGAATATAAAAATCAATTCCGCGTTGGTGAGGTCCCTAACAATAGGAACTTGTCGAACGAGGAATGTGATTCAGAAAAGCTTAATACAATAATAACCTCATGTATAAATTCAACAGTCCCGAAAACAAAAGACAGAAATTCTATGGATTCTTACCTGAACCGTAAAATTAGAATGCTCCAGAGAAGCAAAAGTTTTCTAATAACACAAATTAATAACATACGTCACCGAGCGACAGATGTAACGAACAATAGACAGTTAATAAGACTTAAGGCTATATTGAGAAACGTCAAAACCCTGTTGGAACAGCAATTTAGGAACAGTATTAACAAAAACTGGAGGCAAACAAAGTATTAACAAATACTGAAGAAAGTATTGCTTCGCGTGTCTTTCTCATCGTTGGTGTGCTTCTTCGTGATACAGAATAATGCAGTAAATATTATCGGAGCACACTTCGAAACAATACATCAAATTGAAACAAGATCAGGTAATCATGAAGATATGGTTGAAAACGAAGTATCTAGATTTAAAAACTCCATCGGTTTTTCAGAAAATCTCGTAACTCTCTCAGATAATTTGAAATCCGACGAGCTAACAGATAGCCAAACCTTAAATAACTTGACCACATTGAACGATCTAACAATCATCCTCAAGAAGTTAAACAATAAGCATTCGAAAGGCCTAGATAACATCCCAAATGTGGTCTTGAAGCACATACCTATCGAATTGGTACGAAAATACTGCATAATTTTCAATAATTGCCTCAATAACTATTATTTCCCTAGCTGCTGGAAAGTTGCAAAAGTATACCCCATAATAAAAAAGAAGAAAGACCCGTCGGACCTTACGAGCTATAGGCCAATAAGTCTTTTATCTAATATTGGTAAGGTATTTGAAGCTATTATCAGTAAATCGATATTAATTACATGCGATCAAAATAGCATAATTCCTCAAAATCAATTCGGTTTCAAGAAAAAGCACACAACAGTGCACGCCATAAATAAATTAACGTCAGATATTTGCTTTCATCTGAATGGCAAAATATATACTGCGGCTTGTTTGGTGGATATCGAAAAAGCCTTTGATACGGTTTGGCTAGACGCGCTTATATATAAGATCATAACATACAGCTTCCCCCAACACCTCATAAAAATAATAATATCTCTAACAGAGGGAAAAAAATACATAGTAACGAATGGTAAGATCACAACAAATAGAATATTTGATGTAACGAATGGTCTTCCACAAGGCACAGTCACTGCCCCAATTCTTTTTAACATATATATTTCTAAGATACTAAATGAAATCGATTTATCATTAGCTTTTGCTGATGATGTGGTATTGTACGCTCATGGTCCAAAAATTGACGAAATCGAAAGATCTTTACAATGCAAATTTAATGAATTTCAAGCGTTCTGCATGGCATGGAAACTTAAAATTAGTTATCCAAAACGTTAAGTTATACTATTTCGTCCACCTCTGAGGCGTGGAAATCACGACCTCCGAAAAAATTGGAAAAATTTAACAATTACAGATGAGAATGGTCTTCAAATTCCAAATAAAATTTGTGTTAGATACCTAGGTGTCTATTTGGACAAATTTCTGTACTATAATGAACACATCACCATCACACTCGAAAAAGCAAGAGCAGCATTTATGGCACTGAAAAAGCTGTTTTATTCACGGCACCTTCGAAGTGATGTAAAGATCATCTGTTACCAAGCGTTTGTTCGACCAGTTCTGACCTACTCATGCCCATTCTGGTGGAACGTCAGCCCTTCATATATGGAAAAAATACGAGTATTTAAGAGGAAATATTTAAGAGCTTTATGTCTATGTATGGAAGTCAGCATTCAAATTATAGACGTTTTATTTCTAATAAGAAACTTTTAAATGCCTCAAAATTGCCCAGAATAGACAATTTCATGCTAGACTTAACGAGAAATCATTTTGCACTCTCAACATTTAGCGAAAACTCACTGATTTCAGGAGCATTATATCCCAACCCAGGGTATTTCGAAAACGCAAAAGAGAACGGATACATACCACCTGAGGCCTTCCTATATGTAGATGCACTGGGGTACTTATCCGACCCAAGCAACATACCCGTAATTTATCATGTACCTAGAAGAGCCACTGATAAAAGAATTCTGCATTCGTTAATGTCTTTAGATAATCGTAACCAAAATTGGAGATACGGCAACGACATACCTAAATGATTGTTGCAACAATAACCGATCAAATATTAATAAATACTGGTGGCTGGCCTAGATTAGAAACAATTTCAATGGGTGGCTAGTGTTTTTGCGATCAGAGTATAGAATTAGCTTATTGCAACTCAAACTATTCTGGTGGCACAAGCAATAGCCATCTATACATTTTATTCACTTTCGTTTACTTTTATTTACTTAACGTAGTCTTAAGTACTTTATTAAGTTTTATCTTAAGGAAAAATCATATATGATTAAAAGTTTTTCTTGCCGTTTTTTCTTTTAAAAATAAATTCACATATTGAGGAAAAGTATAACCAATAAAAAAAAAATAAATATTGATAAAACTAAGATAAATGTAAATATGTAAATATATTGTCTATATAGAGTACCTATAAGGTCATTTACTTTAGTATTATGAATTATAGTATTTAGTATTCATTATGCTATTACAAATAATGTATATATTGTTAAATCGGGATCAAATAAATGAATTAAAAAAAAACAACAACCTTAAAAACAGTATAAGCAGCTACTGAAGCAGCTTGTGCATTTCTCATACGTATATATGAATTTTTTTTCTTCTTAGATTTTGCTATTTTATTAGATATTCGTTTTATTCTCACTAAAACTGATGTTTTGGCTTTTTTTTTCTTTCTTTGTACGATGAATATTAAAGGCTGTAGGTATACCCCAAAGTGTCAAATATCACTTTAAAAAAAATTGTAAAAATGACCCCCATACAAACCGCGCTGTAAGACGTAATTCTACGTTAAAAAATCTGCATTATCTTTGCGCCGTAGAACAAGTTTTTAATTTCTAACTATAAACTCGACGTCTAAAAATGCACAAATGTACCGAAACTACATACATACATATATGAGAGTGACAAAGGTAAACAAACAAAATGTAATAAACAAAAAATAATATTAACAAAAATTCGAGTTTGCGTTATTGTTTTATTATTAATTTTAGATTGACTGCTTTGTACCCTACAATGCAGGGAGAAAAGTCCTGTCCATGGTATACCTCACACGTTAAAGCAGCGATTAAGAAAAGAAATAAACTTTATAATAAATGGAAAAACATCGCATTGATGTGGATTGGAATTTGTATAAGCTTGCTCGCATTGAAGCTGTCTCTGTAATAAGACACTCCAAGAACTTATACTTTCGCAGAAAACTTGACAGTTCACTTTCTTCCAAAGTACTTAGGAAAAATATGCGTAAGGTCGGTATTAGCAACAAGGATAACGATCAGTTTGACATTGACCCTAATAATCTAAATGATTTCTTTCTTTCCAATAATTCATTAGGCAATAATACATTTCAATGTGTATTCGAGGAATGTGATAAATTTTCATTTTCAAATGTTGACATAAATGACGTCACTAAAGCGATTATGAACATTAAATCTAATGCTGTTAGAGATGATGGTATTTCCTTACGTTTTATAAAGTTAATTTTAATCTACATAATTGAACCTTTGACACATATTGTTAATCATTGCTTCACTAATTCGTGTTTCCCTGAATCGTAGAAAATTGCGACTGTTATTCCGATCGCAAAAGTCACTAATGGTTCTACTAAGAATCAGTCTAGACCAGTGTCGGGCGCATTTTAATGTCCCAAACACACGTGTTTGGAAACAAAATGCTGCTTGAGCGAAGTCGACACATGTATACCACAAGCTTCTTCGTGTGGCTTTCAATCGTGTGCGTTCGGCTGTTGCTTTGTTTTGATTTTTGCTAAGCAAATCAAGTCAGTTGATGTTGAGCACTTGTTGTAGTTAGATCTCGCTGTGCAATTTTACAAATGCACAGATAAAAATTATGCCTTAAGAATGGGAAAATGATTTGTATTTGTAACGTACTGTCAAAAACACAATTTACGCTAGATAAGTTGAAAATATTTCAACTTATATATTTTCAACTTATATAGCGTAAATTGCGTTTTCTCAACGTAACGTTCACAAGCATTAAACTTGCTCCCATTAGCTTTCACATACTTAATCAAATTGTGCCACCGAGTAGACAGACGCAAAACACATCTGCATCGATGAACTTCCAGCTTAAAACTGACAACCGCCAAGTTGCTCTTCGTTTTTCTCTACTTCACACACAAGCAAAGAATATGATAATATGTGTGTGCCTATGTGATAGGCCTATGTGATAGTGTGCTTAGACCATTGCAAGTAGTGTGACCAGAAGTAGAAGATTTTTGAAGAAATATGCTTTTTGTTAAAAAAAATATGCTAAATATTCCAAAGATATATATCTAAATAAGACTAAATATGCATATAAAAGAAACACAGAAGCAAGTTTAAAAACATTTGTTTATTTGATTACTATCGCTCTTAAATTTATAAAACATAAGTTAATATTAAATAAATTATATTAATAACACGTAAATAAAACATACATCAGTTCATTTGTACTTTACAAAAGTCTTTTCAAGAATTATATTCTCTTAAAAATAGTCAAATACTTTTATCACAGAGAAAACTTAATTTTTAAATCAGAAACATATACGTGTATTACATATTGTCACCTAAAATATTAAAACCCTAATAACATTTTTACTTTTTTTATGGAAAAGCCAAAAACGTTTTAAATTGGGACATATTTTAGATTTTAAAGCCGTTTTTTGGACAAATACCAAATAATATCTACTTAATAAACGAAATTATGAAAATACTATGACTTGAAAATCTACTACACTAAGAATCATAAGTCTACGCTCCCATCGCACAAAAACTTTCCTTAGCTTAAAAATTTCAAAATAACTTACTTTTGTTTCGATTTATTTCGATTATGTACTGTGCACATCACTAATGATGCTCTGTACTTCACACTTTTTTGAATTCGTTCAGCGAGCGTTAGAAATAACGGCACTTATGGCGCCACATTTAAGCAATGGAAGTGTCAAAAGTGTACGCTCATTGCAAATTATTGCAAGTTGTACGCACGTAAACGCGGGCAAATTCGTTTTTTGTTGGTTTTTAATAATAAAAAGTATTTAATTCAATAAAATTTATATTTTATTTCTTGATATTCTAATCGTTTTTTTTTAGTGGCATCTAGAAGAAAAGAATTAAGTGTCGGTGAAAGAAAAATATTTATAAAGCTTTGGGAAGAGGGTCAAAACTATCGACAAATTGGTAAAACAGTTGGCAGAGCATGGACCTCGGTTCGAACAGTAGTTCAGAACTTTCAAAGTACCGGAATAATAACTTCAAAGCCACGTCCAGGGCGCCCACCTAAGCTATCAGATCGAGAATCTCACAGTATAATTTCACTTGTGAAAAAAAATTCGAAAATTACTGCTTCTCAAATATCTCTTGATATCGATCAAAAGTTTGGCAAGACTATAAATGTATCTACTGCAAGAAGAATTTTGAGAAAGGCCGGATATCATGGAAGGGTTGCTCGTAAGAAACCCTTCATATCATTGGTAAACCGACAAAAGCGTATTGCCTTTGCAAATCAGTACGTAAACAAACCATCTGAGTTCTGGAGAAATGTCATGTTTACAGATGAGAGTAAGTTCTGCATTTTCGGAATAAAAGGACGGCGGATTGTGTGGAGAAAGCCGGGTACAGCCCTCAATAAAGAGAACTTATTGGCAACTGTTAAGCATGGTGGTGGAGGTGTGATGATGTGGGGGTGTATGGCAGCTAGTGGAGTTGGCAATTGTGTGTTTATTGAGTCGATTATGGATAAATTCGGTTATTTGAACATTTTGAAAGAAAACGTAAAAGAAAGTGCAGAGAAACTTGGGTTGTCAAGTGAGTTTTACTTTCAACAAGACAACGACCCAAAACACACGGCTGAAATTGTAAAGCTTTGGCTACTTTACAATGTACCAAAACAGCTGAAAACACCTCCACAGTCACCAGATCTTAACCCCATTGAGCACTTGTGGGCATTGCTAGAACGAAAAATTCGAAAACGAACTATTACAAGCAAAGATATGCTAAAAAGGGTAATTACTGAAGAATGGCAAAACATCACTGCTGAAGAAACAGCTAATCTCACCAACTCAATGCCAAAAAGGCTTAGAGAAGTCCTTAAACGTCGTGGTTATCCAACAAGCTACTGACAAGAATATATTTTCATTTTGTTTTAATAAATTTTAAGTTTTATGTATGAACTTGTTTGAGGAGCTTAGACTTTTGACTCTTTAATTTCTATATTTTAGTTAAATAATGCTTTATAATTTAAAATAACGTTAATAAACAATAAAAATAATGTATGAATATGAAACCTATTACAATCGGAAAATATAATATACAAAAATTTTTTTGAAAAAATAACGTTTTTTTAATTTTTTAAGACTTAATTTTTTTTTACGGTAGGAGCGTAGACTTATGATTCTTAGTGTATATGTGCTATTTTAAAACGTTTTTGGTTTCTCCTACAAAAAATTATCGACGTTGTTATGGTTTTTTGAATTTTAAGTAACGATATACAATATAAAAAATTAAAATTCAGGCACATCTTCGAGATAAATACTTAAATTGTTGCTTGTATTATTATCATAAAATTTGCATTTTTTAATTTTTTTACTAAGCTATCTGGTATTTGATAAGTATTACAACACTTTTTTTGAATCTTCTTCAGATTCCGAACTTTGATCAAGAACTTTTTCTTCTACTTTATTGCTTTGAAGCCACCTTTTAAAATAGTTAAAAGAAATAGTTATTGTTTGCAATCATTTTTTTTAAGTAAATTACTTACTGCTGCAACATAATCCATAAAAAATATAATCAAACAAACATATAAGCAAATTTACTTCACTTTTTAAGCTGCGTCAAGTTATTAAATGAATTGCAATAAAATTGACAACGAAGAAGTTAACCTCAAAACGAATTCCTTATATTGCGTTTTACAAGGTGGTTCAGAGATAAAAAAAATATAAAATGTCGATAGCCAAAAAATAATCATTTAGTAACCAAATAGACATTTTTTATTGCAATTTTTGTTCATTTTAAAAAATATGGGAATACGAAAAATATTCCACTTTTTATGCTGCATATGTTTACAAAAAAAAAATGCTTCCCGAAGGTAAAATATGCAAAAGTGGAATGTAATATTCCACGCTGGTCACACTGATTGCAAGGCTCATTTATAAGGTTGTGGCACTTGAGAGAAATGCACTCTTTTTTTTCGCCTTTGCTTGAACTGTCACTGTTCGTTTCGTTGTTCTATGCATTCGTTTTATTGATTTCTTTTTATCCATTCTGACAGTTCTACCGAGCTCGCTCTCAAGTTCCACAACCTTATAAATGAGCCTTGGACCATTGCAGAATAACCAGGTAGGGTAAAGAGATTCACCACACCGGCAGCTAATGTCAAAATCATGCCAAAATCACAAAATACAGTGCTGCCGTATCATCAAAGAAAAATCCATGATTGTATCATTAAGGGTACTCACAGTTGTGTGGTTTTCAGTGTGGCTAAAAAACCCCGTAGTATTAATACCACAATTTACCAACCTGTTTTTATATACTTATGTTGTTGTTTTACATGAAAGCTCTACAAACACAAAGTCTGGTAGTTTTAAGTAGCCCAATGATATGTTTGATGAACGTGGTTATTAAAGTTCTATAAACAGGTGTTGCTTTATGTGTTTTTACAGCAGTTTGACTGTTTCTTTGTATTTCGTTTGTTTTCCAATAAGACAATTAGATTCGTTTGCTTAGTTTCGTTTGTTGTGTATGTGTTTTTTTGTGTGCATGGATTTTCACATGTGATGTAGGCTGCACATTTATGCGCACTAAGAGCGGAATCTGTTAACTATTATTCTTTATACTAAACTGGAAAACGGGGAAGTACAAGTTTTTATTTTAAAGCAAAATTTGAAGCAGCGTCCTAGAATTTGCTGATATAATAAGGTAGATTGGGCCATTCGCTCGAATTTCATTGTTTCAAACAGTCGCGCTTTTGTGTTTTGGTTTTTTTTAATGAATATTTATATTAAAATTAAGAATTCAAAAAAATAAACAAAAAATAATGGGCAATAATAAATTAGTGAAAATAAAACTTTAAAATCACATAAAAACTTATTTGTTTCATTAAATATACATTTTTTTTCTTTCTTTATCCCATTTACCCTAGTATAAATTCCCTTCAAAACATTTGTCTCACAATAATCTACAATACTGTAAAGTGGCATCGCTAAAATTAAATTTGACATTAGATGTCGGTGTGGTGAATCTCTTTACCCTACCCGGTTATTCTGCCTTGGTTTAGACCAGTGTCGGGCAGCTTTGCACACCTATACTTTTTCATCTTGAGTATGTATTAATAAGCGCTTTAAAGCTCACACTGAAAACAAAGTAGTGCTGAAGCGCTTTTTGCAGAAATCTTACTAGCGTTATAGGATATTTTTTTGCTCGGATTTGTATTGCGAAATTAAATTAATAAGAAGTGGACGGAATGTCAAAAGGAAAAAGACCTACAGACGGATAATGTAAAATACAGATAGCAGACGGAAATGTAAAAAAGGCTGCTAGTAGTAAAAAACAAATATGTTTTTTATTGTGCTTATGTTGCTTATTGTGTTTTGCCAAGGCTAAACTGACAGCGTAAGATGCTTTCATTATACGTATTTGGAACTGATCACTATATGATTTGATTTGCGGACATACCACTTTTAAATAATTAATTAATTTCTCCATCGCATACCCCACAACTACCTTATATTGACCATGCAAATTTTCGTAATGCCTTGTTATGCATAATTTTTTAATTTTTCCTTTTTGATGCCACGCCATGCCGTTATTTTCTTAAAATAAAAAAATTTTTCATACCTTCTTCCAAAAATTTTGCATACATAAAATTTTATACAGTGTACTATTACGTTTTATCTGTGTCGATGAACAATAACAGCTTAAGTTTTATTTCAAAGTTTCCAGAAATCTTGCTTCAAAGTTTTCAATCGCCATATAAGTTATATGAAAGGGTCTTTTGAATTTGCGTCATATCTTTGGATAAGGTCATGCTAGAAGTTCTAGATTTTGTGTGTTCATAATGATGTATACGTTGAACACAACTATATCAATAACTCAGTTCTGTCTTAAATCGACTAAAGCTATTATTGCTTATCGATACAGATATAATATAATATATTCAAGAAACACGCAAGCGCAGATTTTATCTGCTTGACATTCGCTTGAGCACTGAAGCTTTGATCGGTCTGTAGGTGTGATGAATACATATTTTACTGCACAAACACAATCTCAAGTGTGCAAAGCTGCCCGACACTGGTTTAGACCATGGAATAAAGGTGTTAGTGAGTTTGACACTTCTCTCTCAAAATGATAAAATTATGTTTCCCCGCTCTTGTCAAAAACAGCTGATGGTGAATTGCAATGAAAACAAATTTAATATTGTTAAATTCGTGTCTTTCTGCAATTTTATAAGATTTTATGCAAAAAAAAAACAACGATGTGCATGCAAGACAATTTGCATGCTGGCCAAAGCTTCATGTCGGCGGCACCTTCCAGTGCACGTTTCTGATAAAATGGCCAAAACATTCAATGACAAACTTGGCAAATCGGCGAAGACAAATGCAATGACTTTTTGTCAACACAACACGGCACAATTAATTGCATTAAATATTTATTTATACTTAATTCGCACAATAAAAACTATAGCACATAATCTAGCAACTCAAACAAATAACACAATTTGACAACTATCAACAGTTCCGCTCTTTCGCTCACAATTTTTGTCAGAAGCAAAGAAATTCATGGTGTTGTCAAAAACTCACTAACACCTGGTTTTCTTACACCATGGTTTAGACCTATAAGTATTCTGTCTGCATTTTCAAAAATATGTGAGTCCCTCATGGCTAAGCAAATAAATAATCATTTAAATGCTCATAACCTTCTATCTCCATGCCATGCGACGGGATGCAGGACATATAACAATGCTTTGTTTATTAGATTTTTCCGAAGCCTTTGACTGTGTCAATCACTTCATTCTTTGTCAGAAGCTTAGGCTGCTTTATGGCTTCAACAATGCTGCTGTTGATCTAATAGCCAACTATCGTGATGGTAGAAAACAAAGGATTCATATTAAAAATAGATTTTCCGAATTGAAACATATTGTAACTGGTGTGCCACAAGGATCAATTCTTGGGCCCTTACTATTCAGTGTCTTCATAAATGACATTTTCACCGTGAGTAATGATGTGATTATGCACGCTTATGCTGACGACATTAAGTTGTATTTGTCAAACCAAAAATACAAAATACTTGTTGCCTTTAATGATGCGACCAGATATGTTAACGGATTGTGCCGGTATGACCATATCTCAACTTTCAGTAAGAATATTTTGGGTTGTAGCATAATTAACTATATGAAAGTAAGAAATTGTATTTTTCTGCATAAGCTTATTATCTACAGGACTCCATCATACCTTTTTCAAAAATTCCGCTTCAATATTTCCAACCGAACTGGGAATCTTATCATACCTAAACTCAATTGTTTACAATCTAAGAGTTTTTTTTTTGTCGTTAATGCCATTAAACTATGGAATTCACTACCAGTTAATATTAAATCAATCGCTAGTACGAACAAATTCAAGCTGTTTTGTTATAACGTTTGTCTCTAACGACTAAAACAATCTAATTAAAGTCTTCACTATTTAACTGTTTTTTTATCATTTAATCATTGCAATATAAATGTTACAAATACTCTGATAAAAAAATTAAAAATTAGTAATCATTTAAGAGATTTTAAGAGTGTCATCTGTTGATCATGCACTCTCAATTTTTATTTTTACTTTTGTTCTAAACTATAAATTCTTTATTGTTTAAGTCTATATAATTATATGCTATAAGTTGATTATTTATGTTTCACTGTTGTACTTCCTAAAGATCTTTTTGTATCTTACAGTACTAATTTATCCTTAAATAAATACAAAATACAAATATATGTTCACGGTGTATTTGTTTAACA
Source organism: Dichetophora obliterata (assembly GCA_963920525.1). Classification (NCBI taxonomy): domain Eukaryota; kingdom Metazoa; phylum Arthropoda; class Insecta; order Diptera; family Sciomyzidae; genus Dichetophora; species Dichetophora obliterata. Next base: position 141,323,812 of record OY986439.1, read on the forward strand.
CGTAGAGTAATTTTACGACATTTTCAATTAAATTACACTCGTCTACAACGTTTCTTAACGTAGTCTTATAAACTAATTTATATGAAACTTGTGCGCTGATTTCACACTTGCACTGTTTTTCATTAATGGTCAAAAGAAGGAGATACAGGGTAAATTGCGATTTTCATTACTTTGCAAAGTTTTAGTACTGTTTTTGAACTCAGGTATAGAAAAAAACACTTTTTATGTTAAAATATATCAAACCGTATACGCTTATATTTCCGTAAATTTCATGGCACAATTAAATCAGATGTGGTCCCTAAGTGCCCTAAAGGGTTAAACTTAAGCCCTTTAAAGGGTTAAAATAAGTTAAAAGCCAGGGGTGGAATCAGCACAAAAGTTAATCTAGGTGGATTAAAAAAGTTCACAAATTTGTGGACCTGTGTGTTTTAAGTTCATATATGTGCTTATATTTAAAAGTAGACGATAGTATTTTGGAATTGGTTTGCTCAGCAAATGTAGTGAAGTTTAAAATTTGTTGAAACGTTTCTTTTCCTCTTTCTAGGAACGAGTTCAAATGTTATTTCTTTATCTCGTCAAGCCATGTATGATATAATGAAGAACTCTGGTAGTGATGAATTAAGCGTAAAATTCAGCTTTTTAAGGCAGGAAATCATGAAACGCTTTATAAGCGTTTTCAAAAAATGACTTAATAAAGTTTGATTCGGATATGAGGATTTTTATTAAAGATTTCAAAACTCGGTGGACTAAGGCATGTAAACACGAAAAACGATTTCTTAATGCAAATAGAGTTTGAGTAGATTCTTCGATGTGTTTTCCCTGTTCTATACAAGGGAAACGTAGTAGTAAAGAGCTTCCTTTTGAGGAATGCATTGATCGGACAAAAGCAAAAAAAACTAAGACTTTGAGAGACAACACACCTCTGTCCATGCTAACTAACTCTACGCAAATGAAATTAAGAGCTGCTGGCCAAGTAGATGCATTAAAAATACTGCAAGATATAGTAACAGGGTCCCCACCGAAAACAAAAAAATACCGAAAAAGCGTTAATTCAACCCCAGAAATACAACAAATGTCTACAGAAGAAGCGCTATCTGTTCTTGTGTCAGCTAAGCTATCTCGATTTCAGTATGAAATTGTTAGCTAGGCCGCCCCTGAAAGGTATCCATGTTATAGTTCTGTGAAGTTAAAAAAAATTGTTACCCTATACTCGAGAGCATTAAAATAAAAGAAAAGTCAGCCCAAGTTTCATTGCAAGCTCTGCTGAATCATACAGTTCAACGCATAATCCTTTTACAGAAAAGTATAATTGAGACCTTAAACGATCAGGAATTACGCCAACTCTACCTATATTCTAAGTGGGGCTTCGATGGGAGTTCTGGTCACAGCTCATACAAGCAAGCGTTTCAGGATAAAAATGCAAGCGATGCCTTCGTTTTCATAACCACAATTGTACCACTCAGATTGACTTGTGGAGGTAAAATAATTTGGCAAGATCCGAGACCATCGTCTACCAGGTTTTGTAGGCCTTTAAAAATAGCGTTTATAAAGAAATCTCAATCTGAGTCAAAAAACGAAAAGGAACGAGTTGACGAGGAAATTAAATGTCTATCACAATCTATTATACCTATTGGAGATAAGTGTGCGGAAGTAAATCACAGTTTGATTTTGGCAATGATAGATGGAAAAGTTTGCCACGCACTAACATCGACAACATCCACTCAAATGTGCTAGTTATGTGGAGCTACATCAAAACTTTTCACCAACATTAATGACATGCTTAAAAGAAATGTAAAAACAGAAAATTTAGAATTTGGCATTTTCATTTTTCATGGTTGGATTCGATTTTATGAGTGCTTGCTCCATATAGCCTATAAGCTTCCCATAAAAAAATGGCAAGCGAGGTCAGATGATGAGAAAAAGTTAGTTTCTGAAAATAAAGCCCGGATTCAAAAAGAATTCAGGAAGAAAATGGGATTGATTGTTGATTAACCCAAGCCAGGTTTCGGAAATTCAAATGATGGCAATTCGGCTAGGAGTTTTTTCCAACATTCTGGCATTTCAACTGAAATAACCAAAATTGACCCAATTTTGATAAAAAATATGCACATAATATTGCTTGCTGTTTCAAGTGGTCACCAAATCAATGTGGATAAGTTTCGTGATTATGCTCTTAAAACTTCTAAAATTTTCGTTAAAAATTATGAGTGGTATTACATGCCTCCAACTTTGGATACATTTTTTATACATGGACCCGAAATAATAGCCCACACTTTACTGCCAGTTTGTGAGTTCGGAAGAAGCTCAAGAAGCCAGCAATAAACATTTTAAGAAAACATTTCTCCCGAAAATGTGCTAGAGCAAAAACGCGTGAAGATATTTTTAATTGATTTTTTATAACATCAGACCCTGTTTTGTCAAGCAAACAAATATGAACAGAAAAAAAAGAAAAGCATTTTCGAAAAGAATCACTCGACTTACTTGTATTTGAAAACATAGCCAATTTCGATGAGGGTGGTATTGTTGTTCAAAATAGTGGTGATGAAAGCTAAGATACTAGCGAAAATGGAGAATATCATGATATTAGTGAAGACGAATGTGATATTATTTTTTGAATACAATTTAAGTAAACTAAGGAAATAATTTAAGAAATCAGTAAAAGCTAATAAAGTATGTTGTTGAAATGGTTTTTGTAAGAAACGTATATAAGTTGACTGTTAAAGTCTTTTTACGTGGAAGGTAAGCGTAATCTTATTTGATATTCTTAATTTTTAAAAATTACTCAAAAAATTCAATAATAAAAGCGTTAGTATAAATTGTCAAAATAATTTCAAATTCGAAGCATTGATAGAAATTTAACAAGTTGTCCATATTAGTTTTAATACTATTTTAATTTAATATACAAAATTTTATCTTAATTAAGCCCTTATTACAGAAATCAGCAGTCAAAGCCGCCATTTTTAAAATCAAAATTCTGATTGCAGATTCGTGATCAGCGGCCCCATAAGCGTATGGTATGGTACCATTTTTGTCTCGATGCGTAGCCCCTGTAAATTGATCTAAAAAATTGGGGTACAATTCTCCACTGTGCGGCATAACAAAGATTTCTGATGAAGCCTGTAGCAGGGCCAAAATTGCAATAAAATCAGCTAGTGATATTTTCCTTTTCATATTGAAAATTTTGTTGTTGTTGTTTCTTTGGAAAGAATTCGTTGGAGCAATTAATTGTTCTAACCTGACCTAAAGCTCAAAAAAGATTTTAAACTTTCAAACAACTAGAATTTGTATTTAAAACCAAGAATGATTTAAATTATCAAACATTTAGAACTTGTATTTAAATCATAGAAAATCAACATAATAAATAACAAGGTCATATAGAAAACTTTAATTTTTCTACTTATTTTATATGTATTGAAATTTTTTTTTTCAGTTTTAAAATAAAGTGTGACGTATTGAAAATATTCAACCCCCCGCATATAGTTTCATCGACCCCAAAATCAATACATTTCATACGAAACGGTCAGAGCCTGTTTTATACAGGCATCTTTAAGACCATCATAAAGATTAAAAAAAATTTTTTAAAAAGTTGTGCACCTTGGCACTTCCAGGGCTTAAAGTAAGTTAAATAAAAAAAAATTGCAAAACATTTTTATTTTCCAAAATATTTTACCAAATTTTTTGTGTTTACGCATATATATCCTTAAATACCAAAAGATACTTTATTGAATTTATTTTAATTCAAAAGAACATATCTTAGTCATGAAGTATGCTAATTTTTAAATCTTTTTAATTATAATTAACCTTTAATTATGGAGGTGCATTTTTTGACATAATCTGTTACGTGGGTTAAATTTTACCACTTTTAAATTTACAAAAACAAAATAAAATAAAAAGATGTTTTTAAATTTAATTGTTGTATAAAAACCAGCTTTAATATTTTTATTTTAAATGTATAGAACATTTTTTTGTGCTTCTTAGTCTAACAAAACTTGCACCTTATTTCACTACCCTTCTTTTAAAACCGACAAAAACATGTAAAGTCGGGGTAAGATTTACAACCACCTTCAAAGTTAAAGGTAAAGTATAACTTAAAAGTTCATAAAGAAAAATTATAAAAATATCATTTTTGGGCCAACTTTCAAGAATTTTTGTATTTTCTGTAAAAATTTAAGGTAAATAAAAACTTATTCCTAAAATCAGTAGATATTTTTTAAGAGTTACACATGCTCAGAAAATTCGATTTCGAATTAATTCCGTCTGGCACGCACTTTCGCATCACTGTGCTACGGGGATCGAAAAAAGTCAAAAATTACTTGTTTATGTATATGCACTTTGATTGATCCCGGCTGAAAACGACCACTTTCTTCGGCGTCACCTAGCGAGAATAAGATGGATTTAAAACAAAAATATTATGAAATATTGTTTTTTGTAATTTTTACGTTTTAAAGTTTCTTTTTTTTTAAGTCTCTATGTATTGTGGTCCTTCACAAAAAATGTTTTAAATTGAGACAATTTTTTTAAACATGCAATGTTACCTTAAAGTATTCAAGCAAATGAAAGATTTTTTATAAAATTTAAGAAAATATAAAAATTAAATTAAAACGTGTTAACGCTATCCACAACAGGGTTTAAAAAGTTAAAGAAACTCTTGACAACGATTTTTCATACTTTTTTTAAAGTTAGCGGATGTTATGTTTGGTGAAAAAATCTTAACTTTTTCTTGTAACTTTTTATTTTTCACAGAATGCTTAGAAGTTGATTTATTTTTTACTGAGACAAATATTTTGGCAAATACAAAAATATGAAACAACCTTTCACTTTGTATGTAAAGGGAGCATTGTTCTCATACCGGTTGTACTTGTACCAGCTGTACAAGTATTATAAGCAAGGATCGGATTTTGATGACCTAAAAAACTGCAAAAAATTACCTAAAAAAATTACAAAAAAAAGCCTTAGAACCACACAAAATTACCTAAAACTAACAAAAATTACCTCAAACGCAAACAATTGCTAATAGCGACAGAAAAAAGATGACATGTCATCGAAATCCTAGCTAGTGTAGCAAGGTTACACTACAACCAAAGCTTCTGTAAAACCTCTTTACTGAGAAGAGAAAGAGGAGAACAACGTTTTACTTTGTATAAAAGGTAGGTGTGAATTTGGTCCGTACACAAAAATCGTGGAAAAATCCTGGATTTCCAAAAATTTGTGAAATACTTGAGTCAGTCTTTTATTATTACTGTGCACTGAGCGAAAATGATAATTTAACGCGTTTTGCTTCACAAAGAATTGCATAACTTGAAAAATTTTAGAGTGCACCCTGTAATGGCAAACTATATTTGCACAATTTGCAATAATGTTTTTTTCTTTTGTTTTGATCACCAGAGTATAAAAATGTAATGTAATGATAAATGTTGGAATCTTAAAAATTTAAGGAAATCGGAATGAATCGAAGACGTGATGTACAAATCGTGCCAGAAATGGCGTGGAAAACCCCACATGTTTTATAGTTTTTTGTATAGTACCTTCACGTATATTTCTTTCAGAATTTTTAAAAAACATGCCTCTGACCTAGCATCGTTTTTATGGACGCTTTTCTCCGTGTGCCATAAAATAAGTGGAAACATAAAAAAATTATTTTTTTTTTGTAGTTAAAAGTTTCGAGACTCTCATTTTATTTCTACTATGAGATAAAACTGTTAAAAATACTACTAAGGCAGTGTGTCAATCGGAATGTTTTCAGTCGGATGATCAAATTTTGACAGTTGGTAGAGCAATTTTTGGCATTTGTGAGGTGAATATAATTGTCAAAATTTGTGGTAGCCATAGGAGCTACTACAAATTTTGACAGTCGAAAGCGAATTTTTGACCCACTCAAAAATAAAGAAAAAAAAACAACACATCAATTTCCGCGACGTATTTAATCCGAGTGCTTGTACTTGCAACTTATTTCGTAAACTTGTAATATTGTCAACTTAAAAAATAACAAAACAATAATAATAAAAAAACCAATATTGCTTGAGTTGGGTGTGCGTGTGTGTGAGCTAACGATCTCCCGGTACATCAGCAAGTCCAGCAAAGTTAAATTGGCTTTCTATGCTGGCGAACGTCCTCTAAGTGCCACCACCAGCAGCACAAGCTAATGAAGCGCAAATTCTCCGCTTTCAATTTATTTAATTCACGCCGGAGTATAATGGCAGAAATTTGCCTCTGCTCTTGAGACATACTGAAAGGGTACTTCTGAAATATTGGAGAGTTGACCAGTCAATTGAATTGTGCTGCTCGTGGCGACTTTCGGAGAACGTTGGCAAGCAAAAGAATCTGGAAATTTGCGCTCCACTTGATTGTGCTGCTGGTGGTGGCACTTGGAGGACGTTCGCAAGCAAAGTAAGCCAGTTTAATTTTGCTGCACTTTCTGATGCACCGGGAGATCGTTGGCTCACACACACGCACTCACTCACAATTCGAGCACTTTCGTTTTTTTTTTTTATTATTATTATTTGTAATAATTTATGTTTTTTAAATTTACAATATTACAAGTTTACGAAGCAAGTACAAGCACTCAAATTAAATATGTCGCAAATTGAAAAAATTCAAATTAAATGAAATTTTTGCGCTAAAACACGACCGAAATGTGAAACGTCAAAATTTGTAATTGTCAAAATTTCATCGTCCATTTTACACAGCAAAAAAGACAAATTTGTTTCAACACACACAAATTTTATTCAACTTGATATTTTCTATCCTACCACGACTGAAAAGTTTCCTTTTGACACACATCCTAACCTTAAAATAAGCTAAGTACCCTAAAATAACTTTGAAATATCGTTTTAAGAAGCCAATCAAAAGGTGTTTCTCGATTTTTTTGATACAAAAATTATATAGCATATTATAAAAAATAAAACTTTTTAACTTTTTTACAGGGTGCTGGGTGTACAGCTTTGCTTGTAGCGGTTGTCTCAAGAAAACTGGAGCTTACCAGGGCGGAAAAACACGTGCACAACTTCATGATGGATACGCAATTAACAAAAAGGGTATTTTTCTCATTTTTACTTTTGATTTTAATTCATGCTGCTCTTGATTTTAATTAATTTCATTTTTTTCACATTCTTTTCTTAACTGCAAAAAGTTCAGTTTTAAATAAATCTGTAGTTTTTCTGTATTTTAATTTTTTATTTCATAATTTTAACGTGATTATTTTATTTGTTTGGCTTTGCAAATGATTTAACTTTTCCTTATTCCATTTCTTCTTACTTCATTAATTTAGCTGAAAAATGCTGCGGCGAATGTTCTTCGTGAAACTTGGCTCATTTACAAACATACAAGACTAGTAAAACGGGTTAATCCCGGCCGTGTAAGAACCCACCAAAGAAAGTTCCTTCTAGCTATATATGCGTGAGTATTAGAGACAACTTGTCGGATGCGTATCTTTGTATATACAAACAGTATCATAGCGTCTGGAATGCTTTGAGTAATGCGTTGTGTAAGACGCAGATTGTTCGTTTAGCTGAACTCTGAATCTTACTTTATTTTAACAATATATTATTGTGTCTTGTCCTTTCTTGTTCAGTAACATGACATATGCACCTGTCCTTTGTTTTATTTGTTTTAATCCAATATCCATTCTAAAGAAATTTTGAGAAACATTCACTAAAGCTATACCTAGTAAACAAAAAACTGTAACAAACAATTTATTAACCTCAAACGCTACATATTTACTAATGAATCTAACTCTTGCTTCGTGATTGACTTCTCACTGGTCTTTTACATAACCTTAAAGTTATTTATTATTCAATTCAGTATCGCAAATTTCAAGCGCCGTATGTCACAAACTGATCAAACTTATAAATTTATTGGCCCATTTTTTCGTTTTTTCTTGCCACGACCACTTCAGCACTCACTAATACAACTCGTTTTACTAGCCTGTAACTAGGTTGTAAAGCCCTGTTTACATGTTCAGCGTCTGTGTTGGATTTTAAACAAATTGTGCCCTTTCAGAGAAAATCTTGCGCACGACGTTAACTTTTCAGAAATTCGTATCTCAAAATATCCACAAATAGGCCAAATCTTGTATAAGTAAAAAACCAAAATACAAGTAAAAATGTATTATTTCTTTCAATAGTTTCTTAATATTTTTTGCCATACGCCATACCCTGTCTATATAGAGCAGAAGAAATTCGGTGTTGTTGGTGGACTTACACATGAATGTAAACTCCAATTTTCACTTTGAATATTAGTTTCACAAATTTCGTTAGAGTTAAGATTGCAGAAGAACCTTATTCATCTTCGCACATTTTCATTATCTTGATTTGTATCATTGAGACACATCATGCAGCGATTGAACCGCAAGCAAGGACTCATTTTAAATATCTAATGATTTTCATACATTAATTTGCTAGGGCACAACCTACGAAGTCTAGGAATCTTAAAATGTTATGGGAGACTCCACACTTTTGTTCAGTTATAGTTATAGATTTATTTTGAGATACGACTTTCTGCAATCTTAACGACGAAATTGATTTTCCTCATCGCTAAGTATTTTTCAAAGATGAATTTAACACTTTAAACACAAGGTTAACCAAAAACACAACAAAAACTTTGTAAATATTTGTTTAATTTAATATAGACGGACAACTTCAGATCCACAATTATATCGCTCATTTCGAATGAGACTGCCTAATTTCAGAACTTATAATTATGGAGATGATTATCAAGATATATTGTTTCGGATAATCACATTTGTTATAACAAATTATAATTATAAATTACAAATGACGTAATCGACTATCATACTAACCATTGTTCCTATACGAATTATATCGAATAACTCTTAATTTAAAATTGAAATTATGAGTTCTGACAGTCTTACACGAAATAACCAATATATTAAGTTCCCACGTTCAATGTTACATTCAGTATATCTTTAATTAACATTTTTTTGTTTAGCCAAAAAATGTTAAATATTTTCATTTTCATTTAATGTTCTACGTAAGTTCTTGTTTTTTACGTTTGTATGGGGTAAGTAAATGAATTGAGATCTATGTTTGAGAATTTTAAGCACTTTTCTTAGAAAACTAAAACTAGTGGTTGAGTGTAATTTGAATTCCAAAAGCTTTATTTTATTATAGTATGTATTTATTTTTAATTTTTACTTAAATTTAAAATAAAAAGAAAAAATAATTTATACAGGCATATACAGGATTCACGTCGAAATCGGATTAGATTCCGATGACATTTAATTCAGAGATGTTCTGCAATCCGATTCCGATCTTTGATACCAACTTTTCTACATTTGGCAGATTGTAGGTGTTCTGGAATCCAATTTATCGCAATTTTCGTCAAATTAAATTCGACAACTTTTTGTTGGAGGATTCTTGTGTTGTTATTACATTTTAATGCTAAAATCTATAAAAAGGCCCTTTACCCCACAAATATTGCAATGCGTGGTTTTTATACTTTGCATTACTTAATTCAATATCATTTATTTGTTTGACTCTGTTTTGCATCTTCGCACAATGGGGTGATTAGTAATTATAGCAAAAGTGAGCATTAATTAAAAAAATAAATTTAAAACTACATAGTGATGTTTCGTACCCTGTGAAAGAAGATAAAATTCTGCACACACAGCGCTGCCGCTTTGCAGCCAATTTCGAAAATCTCTTTTGGGACTAGAGCAGCGCTGGGCACCCCACAGCTCACTGAGCGCTCTCTGAGCGTAACTTTTCACATGTACACAAAACTCACAACAGAAGAGAATATAATTAAGTCGTTCGCTGACGGTGATGCTCGGACCTATGTCGGAAATTTTATGTACACTCTTAAAAACCATCTTTTTGGCTTGTAGATTCATAATTCTTATGCATATATATTTTTATTTTATTAAGGTTTAATATAATTCATACATTCTATAAAAATTCTTTGCAGTATTTTTTCATATTATTTCTATTCATTAATTTTTTTATACTTTATTTTTTGAGGTTTTGATTATAATTTTAATGATTCGTATATATTAGGATTTAATAATATTACAACAAAACACCTTCGCCTTACGGAACACTTTTGTGTCCATCGTTTACTGAAACTGAAAAGGATTAAAACTGAAAAGGATTAAAATACTTGAAAATAATTATTTTGCGTAGACTATACAAAAACACTCTTAAATTTGTTCAGTGAGTCGAAACCCTAGTTAGTTTCGATCAAAATACAGGAATTTATTAAGAAATCAAAATCCAAAAAACTACCCGGGTGGGCATTAGTAAGGCGAAGGTTAAAAAAACAATATTTGACTCTGAATCGCAATGCAATTTCTTTTCTGCAGAGAACCTTTCTTATGAGTCAGAATGTGTAATTTTCCACTGCAGACATACTAATATAGTTTATTTAATTAGAAGAATATGCTGGAGCAATAATGATATAGTAGAAACAGTGAACAATACCATTGACTAAAAATAAAAAATAAACACTTATTACAGTATGTGTGAAGGTATAAACATAAAAACTTGTAATCTAGATAATTGTGGCAACATTTCGCTCAGTGTGCGCCATTCGAGATTTCACCAATTCTAACAAGGCAAAATAAAATGTGACTGTGCCCTGCTCTAGTCCAAGGCTGGGCATTCTAACACAGTCACATTCTATTTTGTCATGTTAGTATTGGTGCGCTCTCGAACAGCGCACACTGAGCGAAATAGTTGTCGTAATTATCTAGATTTGCAAGTTTGTATGTTTATACTCCCACACATGCTGTAATATGTTTTTTCTTATTTTTAGTCATCGGTATTGTTCACTATTTCTTCTATGTCATTATTGCACCAGCATTTTCTTCTAAGTAAATTATTTTTCTTAGTTTGTTTGCAGTGACAAATTACTGCTTCAGAGTCAAAAAATTTTTTTAGGTGTTTTGTTTTAATATTATTAAATCCTAATATATATGAATCATTAAAATTATAATCAAAACCTCATAAAATTAAGTATAAAAAATCAGCATACAAACTCACGAACGAGGAAAGCAGTTGAGGAGTTATAAGAAGAGTGAATATTTTATCCGCATACTCTCTGAATTTTATAAAATGATAAACTCATAGCAAAGATAACTCAGAAGAGCGGGAGCACATTTTGATTGCTTTCCGCACCCTGGTTAAATTTGTTGAACTTAAAACGACTACTAGATTCTTAGATAACTTTCTCAACCAAAATATTGTTTTTTTAATAATTTTAAAAAATATTATTTTTTTAGAATTATATCTGAGCTTAATGCCAATTAAGTTCATGAAGCAACAGGTTGCAACAACAACAAGTTCTTTGCAGAACAAACCACCAAGCAGACTAGACAGACTGTTTCGTTGATAGCTGCATCAACTCATCAGTAGTCTTCTGTGGTTTCTGCAGTACCATCCACTTTGATAAGCTTATACGAACACCTTCTGTTAAATGAAAACAGAACTATGTGCTGTATGTCGCCTTCAACGCAATGTTTTTCTACTACTTTGGAAAAGCAAAGGTTCAAAAAAGCGACTGCATTGATTCTGCAAAGACTTGTTTGTTGTGCTCTTTGTTTACTTCTTTATCAAGAATCAATCTAGGCTCCAACAGTTTGCTGGTATAAACCATAGAAGGTGTGAAGAAGATTTTTTTGAAAAAAGTTGTTTTATGTGTAGACATAATAACATACTTGTTTTCGTAGGTCGGGCTCGCACCAGTGTTTACATGAAAAGTTAATGATGGCATATTTTAATTACAATATCGTTTTTTAATAATTCTAAAGAAATGATATTTTTAGAATTATATTTGAGCTTAATACCAATTAAATTAAGTTTCCTAAGTATTTCTCGACTGAAACTTGAACCAGCTAGTTGAACAAATGACCGATAGAATTCCAATAGCTACGATCTCCCATTTCGGAGTGCGACAAAATTTTTTCTATCCTGGTATTTCCACGAGGAGTACATTTCAATAAAAGTCTTCTTAAGTTCCGAATAACGGTTGTTCTAAGGAGGATTTTGAATAGAATCCAAGACTGTAATAATTACATCCTGAGGAAGTTCAGTAATAATGTATTCATATTTTGTAACTTCTTGTGTTATTGCTTTGGTTGCAAATTGCATACCAGCATGAATAAATCATGCCTCTGGGCAACTTGTCCAAAATTAAGGAAGTTTCACAGATGTGGCACAAGTTTCAAAATTTTTATCCTGACTTAAATTGGGTAGAAAAGATGTACTTGTAGATGAACAATTCACTGCAATTGTTTGTAACATACTGTCAGATGTAAAATTAATAAGTGTGTTATTTGTGTCTGAACTCGTTTGTTTATATTTGGGTGGAGAACGAAACATTTTAACGGAGGAAGAGTTTACAATGTAAACTAAATAAGATTTTTAAAATGAATAAATATGAGCTGATAAATGTATAGTATATATGTATATAAATATCAAAATAGTTGCAGAAGAACTGTACTTATCGATGATGAATAGAATTTATCTTGCGTTTGTATAAAAATAGTAGATACGTTGTTAATCTCAAACTGCCATGTTGTGGATCTGTTGATGGTTTCATTCACAAGGACGATGAGATCCGTGCTCTTGAAGTGGTTTAGAAAGTGGCGAATCTTGAAGATCTATTGTTACAGTTGAAGATTTTTGTTGTATAATCGTCGATGTTTGTATATGTAGATACCGAAACAGCAACTTGTCGATGGTGTAGACACAATCTCCACAAAGTTTACCGCAACCCAAGGAATGATTATTGCATGGTACAATTATTTAACACGGTAGTAGCGTAGACTGGCTTTTTTCTCACGAACGGAGATGGGTAGTTGTCAAAATTAGCTGTTCATGCAATTAATCAAAGAAATGTGGAAAAATAAGCAACGACTTAAACATAGCTAGTTAATCGCAGCAAACTTAAAACATTTCAATAAACTTCCCGAACAAATTTAATGAATCAAAGAAAAGTTAAAAATAAGCATATATCTAGTCAACAGCAGCAATCTACAACTTCTTTAGCTGTTTTTGACAACTACCAATCGCCAAAAAACTGTCATGGCTACCTTGTCAAATAATTATGCCATGGATTATTGTTTCGTGAAAGTTTCTTGTTCTCTTGACGGTGTTGTATGATGTTCAAGGTAAGGGAGCTCGTTCTTTAGTTTAAAATAATCTTCGTAGCAGACATAGCAGATACCGTCTAGGTTTAGTTACTGTGGAATTCGTATCCAAAACGGCACAAAGGCAAAATTTTGTGTTATTTCTCGACAGAAATAGAGGATTATTGCGTCGGACTTTTTGGACTCTTATTCTCGAAAGTTGAATGCGCAGTCGTGTTACTGTATATCTGTGCCTCCTGGCAGGATCGCCAATTGAAGCGTGTGTGAATTTAAAAAATGTTATTTTTAGTTGATCAGTCGAACACTTCTGATTTTTATTTTATAAAATATTTAACAATCAGAACAGAACAAACTTCAATAAAAATATTTTTATAACACAAAGTAAAAATAACAAAGTATAAATGAAATGATGAAGACGCTACAGTTCCATTCGCACGTATTAATTAAATCGCTGCAGTATGAAAAAATAACATATTAATAATCTATATATATAAAACAAAGTGGCGTTAGTTAGACGCTTATAACTCAAGAACGGCTAGACCGATTTCGATAATTCATACGAATTCGAACTGGTCTCCGGCCAACAAGAAGAAGCTCCATACAAAATTTTTATACAACACTTTTATACATTTTGTTCTATTTGATACTAAACAAGAAGAATTTTGTAAATAAGTGCATATTGAACAAATCATTTTTTAAAACGCTTTTTACTCTTTCAAGCTTTTCCAAAGACGCAAATTTTTTTACTGAAAAAACTACAAACTCTAGAACTTTTCTTGGTAAAAAAGGTCACGACAATTTTTTGGTTCAGTTTTTTGTATTTAACAACTAAATGTTAATATGTATTTAGCAAAAACCATTTTTTCATTTATAACTCAATAATTTGCGAACGACGATAGGTATATGCTGCAAATGCTCAATGGACTTCAAGGGCTGTTCATTCAACCTTCCTGATAAACAGCCCTATCATTGAGTCCCGTTGTAGTAAGATATCGTAGAAACTACAAAAAAGGTTTCACTGAGTTAATTCGTTGCGCCATTAGTAGATTTTTGAAGTAATTTGTTACGTGTTGTTTTGGTTGTCGGAAATAAATTAAATGAAAAATTCAAACAGTAAAAGTGGTTATTCCTTCTGAATGTTATTTTAAAATTTTCTCCGACAACCAAAGCACGTCGCAACAAATAACTTAAAAACTCTACGAATGGCGCTACGAATGAACTCAGTGGTGCCTTTTTCGTAATTTATACGATATACCTTAACTCAATAAACATTATAAATTTCATAAGACCATTCTAATCTTATTCAAAGCCACGTCATTAAAATAATAAAACCTTCATAACTCTAAACACAAATTACGAAAATAGTACTTTAAAAATAGTTCCTTTACAGTTTTAATTTCCAGTAATCAAACATTCATCATACTTTTTAAGGGACGTTCTTATAATGAGACTATAACAGACACTAATTTTCAATATTATAAACTTGCCACTTTACATGAATATCCTTAATATTTTTTTAATACTAAACCATTTGTGTAAATAAGAAAGCGGAACAGCTCTGGACGCTTTTAAAAAAGGGACGAATGAACACCTTCTCTTTTCGGCTCTAATTCCGATAAGTGGATTTGTTTATACTTTATAGCTTATAATAATAATTGTAATACATGCGTAGTAAGTGAAATAAATTAGCTTGTTAAATAGCAATAGAAAGATATTAACACAGACTAATTAACAGAGACTTAATATATGTATATTTACAAACAAATTTATAAATGCACCATATTTAATACAAATATATTACATTGGTTTGTTTAGTTAAAATAATATAAATATATTTGACTAATTTTTTTTATTTTCATAATAATTAACTGTTACATAGGTTGCGAAAAGTAAAAATGGATCAACGTAAATTAATGGACAACGCTAATACGATAACTGATATGGCCAAGGTAAGAATTCATTGTTTATTATGTTTCAAAATTTATCGCTTTTTTGTCCATCCATTAAAATTCACAAAGCCACAAAAAAAATTAAATGTTCTGTCTTTGGAATCAGACTAACTATTTCCGAAGAATGTGTGATTTTCTAATACCAAATTTGGCAAAAAAAATGTTATAGAGCAAATGTTATAAGGAAGTGACTTTAATTATTTATTACTAGCAAATACCCGATGCTTCGCCTGCGATAAAAATATTAAATACCATGTAAAAATTTTAAATCTTAAAATTAAAGTATTTAGTTGTATTAAAACAAATTCAATATATATAAATTATTGTGTTCGTTTTGTTTAATTATGAAAAAATGGTATATATATTAAAAAATTACTTTATTTAATTTGAATAACTTATTTTAACGGTAATTTTTACGATGACATAAATTGACCTGGCTTTCTTTTTTTTTAATTTTGAAAAACTCCTGTATAACAGCGTTATAAAAAAATTTGGGAAAAAATTTTTAAAATTTGTAATCAAAAATGTAATTTTTTACATATATTCTGAAAATAAATATATTTGCCTTAAATTGTTGTAGTTAATCGTCCTTCTTCAGTTATTAATTGTTGTTATTTTGCTTCGGCCAAACAACAATTCTTCTTAAATTTAAAAAAAAACCCGATATAATGACATCAAACTTTTGGCGATATCTCAAAAACTATAGAATTTCTCAATGCATAACAATGCATTTTTGTATGGACAGTCGTTGATTAATAAAATCAACGATAATTTTCTTTTCTTTTCGGAAATATTTTGTTCGGATATTAGGTATGTTTTAAAAAACCTGTTATTATGACAATTAAATTCTTGCGATATCTCAAAACTATAGATTTTCTCAGTATAACTCATAAGCCTCAGAATGAGAAAAAACGATTGAAATTTCATGTTTTGGTTTAGCAAGCAAACATTTCCGCAATTAACAAATCGATTTTCATCCAATTTTCTTTGTTTGAAAGTTCAATTAAGTAAATTGAGAAAATAAGAAAAGGTTTACCGTTACCTCACCAATGCAATGTTTTATATTGTTTTCAAAAAACCTCTAAAATATCCAACTTGTACTAAACAACAGGCCAAGAGTGCTTTTGTTGTACATATTTTTTTTAATTTTAATTTTTTTTAATTGTTCCTATCATTAAACAGTTTCTATCATTAAAAATCATGGGCCACCTACCCTCCCCCCCCCCCTATTTTTTTTTATGAAAACTAATTTGCTTAAAATGTTGCTATATTTTTGCAATGTGTTACAGCTTAAAAACTAATTCATGTGAAAAACATTTTCAAATATAGCTTCAAAAATAATTCTGTGAAAAATATTTCAAATATTTCAAACTATTCCAAAGTTATATATGTACATAAATCTATGTTTTAATCTATTTCCTTATCTATATATTCATTGTTAACTTTATAGTTATAGTAGAATTTGTCCTGACCCAATTCAATGAATTTTTTATGATCGTTTTGTGAATTTGTAAAAGTGTAAATTGACCTTCGAACAAAACACATGCTAAACGTTTCCGTTTAAAACATCAATGCATGACGATCAGAATTTTCTGACATACACAGCATTCTTATTGATGTATAGTATTGCCCGGCAGACGTTGTCCTGCCGCAGACCACCTTACTGTTATATACGAATTTTCATGCTGTTCGGAAAAAAATTAAATTTATATATTCGCCATTTTTAGTACAGTTGCTGAAAGTAGCCGTATGAACTAAATTATCAAATTTTAGTCTAATACAACCAAAACCGTTTGAAGTATAACATTTTTGATTAATTCTGGGCGGTAATGGGGGTGTTGCAAAATTTTTTTTACTTAAACCATCTCATACTCGAAACAATAGCATGCCAGAATTTCAGCTCAATTGAGCTTAAACCTAGCTTATCCCCCGAAAAGTGGACTTAACTAAAGTAGGTCATGCCCATTTTTAGTAAAGTTAGCAAAAGTAACCATACAACGTAGATTACCAAATTCTAGTCTCATACGACCAAAATCGTCTGAAATATAGCATTTTTAGCAAAAAGTGGGTGTGGAAAGTAGACGACCATAGCATATTACGATAAAGTTGGAATAACAAATCGTTTGATACCTATATCGTGTTAATCTGTTCAGTGGTTCTTGCGTGATTGTCAAACATCCGTGCACTGTCACAACGCTTTTATATATTCGTATAGATAGATTAACACAATCTCAAGTGGGGAAACGCTGGCTGGCAAGGCTGCAAAACATAATTAATGCTGATAACTAAATTCTGGTAACTCCCCTCAAGACATTAACAAAGAAAATTAATTAACACTGTATGAAAGCAACAATCTCCCTGAAAGTAAAGCTTTCAGCATGTTTTGAAAGTTTTTTTCATATGAAGTTTTCGCTCGGAGAGAAAAATTTCTGCACGCTCTCAACTTGAAAAACATTATTTTAAATCACACAAAAACATGCTGAAGATTATCAGTGAATTCAGCTTAACTACACAACATGGCTGTCGTGTAATATTGAGAGAAGCTCTCTCCACAAAGAGAGAAAAGCTTTGTTTGCTGTTATATTGCGCTGCTGGTTGAATGTAGGCATCAAATAAAATGCGTGATTTTGCAATAATTAAAGAATACATTTTTCAAAAACCTTGGTAAGCTATAACAATCTATATTATCATAGGAATCGAATAAAAAAAAAATTTCAAAATTGGTTCAGCGGTTACCGAGCTTATTCTGGATCAAATTCGTGAGTCTGCTTTTATATAATAGTATAGATAACACATCTAAGGGTTCTCATCTAAGCATGTAACTGACCAGTAAACATTGTAAAACTAGTGTACTTACATTCTCGTAAATGATCTGTCAAAATTTGTATGTGCGTGAATTTACATCATTTCTGAGCCTATTTTGTAGTGTAATCTAGCATGTAAATCTACTGGCGTTTTCGTTTCTCGAAAAAATGCTACAATTTTAATTTCTCGAAATTTTTGACCTAAAAATATAAAAAAATTCAGTATTCTCAAAGGTGACAGAACGAAGGCAGAAAAAATGCAACATTTTTTCGAGAAACGAAAACGCCATACGTGTGTGGGGATGCCTTTGGCGCTAATCTTGGCATACTCAAAGTAGATGAAGAAAATAACAATTTTATTTATTTTTGTATGTTATGCGAGCCATAAACGCTCGAATTGGCAGTTGAGTCTTTCAATTGAATTGGTTCTCGGGCACAAACTGTATAAACTTAATTGAAAGATTTTCTTTCAACTGTCATATATATATTATTAGTTAAGAATCAATAAGAGTTCTCATCTAAGCATGTAAATATGTAAAACATGTAAACTTTTGATGAGCGATAAACTGTAAATGTCGACAAAATGATATCTGCGGTTAAGGTTGCGAAATCACCTTTATTCCGCAACCTAATTTTAAATCTTTCAAAAATCTTTATTAACATAGAAAAATAAATAAAATTTGGTAAATGAGCCTACCCTCGGGTCGGATAAGCAGGTCTTACATTATCCTACATGTAATCACGCCTGGCGTGATGGGTGAATAACTGTAAACTTAGCTTCGCAGCCAAACTATCACACATGTTGTTAAACCTTATTAAGCTAAAAATTTCGTGTTAACAACATGCAGATTTGGCAGCTGCTGTACAAACCAGTGATAAAGAGATAGGAAACTTAAATTTGATGACGTCAAAACATATATTTTTTCCATTTTTATGTAATTTGGTGAAACTCATTTATTGTGTACGTAACTTCAAATCAGATCAGTGTTGCCGCGACGATTCTAAAAAACGTATCCATGAAAAGGTCACAAATGTATCCACTTCCAAAAAAAAGTATTCACATATTACAGTACTGAAACCCAATTTTTTAAGCTTTAATAACAATTCTATTTATTTAATTTGAAGACTAACACATAGCTTTGTTAAAATGTAATAGTAAGAAACAAAGCATGTACATTAAGGCGCCTCAAAAAAAAAAAGTGGTCCGGGTCACCTCCTGAAAACAAACTTTGGTTTATTTTATGATGATTCCCAAAATATTGCAACTCTAGCTTTAGCCGTTCGTGAGCTGGAATGGTTTGAAATAACCTCTAAAAATCGCGTTTTTGATTAATACTATTTATACCACACTACCTTCGGTCAAAAAAATTGTCACAAATAGTGTAAATCGATAAAATACATAGTTTTGTTTTTTTATTTTTTTTTAAATCTGCCCACACACTTAGTTATTGAGTTATTTGCAGTGATTTTTTCAATTTTTTTTTAATGCAGTTTTTATAAAAATATATATAACTTCCCCATTTATAGCCTGATTTACCATTCCGTGGTATCATTGGAAAGGTACTGAATGCTGCTTTTCATTTCTGTCGTTAATTAACCCTTATAAGCACTTTTATAAAAATGCATTTTATTTTATTTTTATTTTTTTGTGATGGCCTTTGCCTCAATTCCTGAATTTGTTCAAATATAAGAGAAATAAAATTAAATCATGTAGATAAAGAATGCATTTTTTAAATGGACTTTGGAATAAAGTATAGGAAAATACTTTATTGTACTTAGACAAAACAGCTAAGAGTAAATTTTACCACAGTTCTTATAAGTAGTCACTCATGACTTTTACATGACTTTTAGGTTTGACAATGAGTTATATTATATTATATAAATGTGAGTTTTTGAATTGTGATCGCTTAATTGTTCAAGTTATTCATAAAAAAAATGCTTTTCGTTTCTCGCGAGTTAAATAAAAATCAAATGCCAACGAAAAGTGATGTAATAAAACATTTATTATTTTTGCGCGAAAAAAAATAATAATCGGTCTTACGGGCTATCTAATTATCATCAAAACATGCTAAATGATTTAAGCAAAATTTAGAAAAGAGCAGAAATTCCGGTTATATCGAAGACTGCGATCCGCAAAAAACTTCAAAATTTAACGCTTTTATATCGGGATACCACAAAAAATCCATCGCATTACAATGCAGGCGAGTGGGCCGAACTATTTTCAATTTCTGTTTGCAAATGTGCTCTAAAAATTAGAGTGTCTTGTAGTTGCCCAGGTGAAAAACAAATGCCATTGCATGTTTGGAATTTTTACCTTGATCAGTCGAGCCGAAGGTTGCTCACGCTAGATGACGTTGAAAACCACATCCCATGTGATTCTATTACGGACTTCGAAAGCGAAAGTGAAAACGAAAGTATTGCAACAGCCACTTTTGTACCACAACTAAGAGAAATGGATGTGGATGATCCATATTCATCATCGCCTGAGGAAGATCTTAAAGATCTTGGACGAAGCGTACAAAGTTTTTCCTTACCAACATTCAGTGCTGCGTTGGACCGTGCCAGTGTATCCAATCGCTTTGGGGCTCTGGTCGCAACAACATTGCTAAAAGACTTGGACATTCCAGGCATAATTATTGATCAGCACAAAATCCAAAGGGAGCGAACTAAAGCTAGGGCGAAATCACTAAGAGACATAAAAAACAATGAAATACTAAAATGCATTTCTTTTGATGGAAAAAGGGAACGCACTTTGAAACAAGTTACTGTGAATGGCAAACCACGCAACGTTAAAATGATGGAGGAGCATATAACTCTGGTAAGCGAACCCAGCTCAAACTACATTGGTTACTTAACTCCCGTAGACGGAAGCGGTGCTGGTATCGCAAACGATATTATCAATTACTTGAAAGCTGAAAAGTTTTCACTAGAGCACGTGGTCGCTGTAAATTGCGACGGAACCAGCACCAACACAGGCAAATTTAATGGAGCGATTTGTAACCTAGAACGACAATTGCAGCGCCCTTTGCAGTGGCTAATATGCCTCTTTCATTTTAACGAGTTGCCATTCACTGCGTTACTCAAAGAAATGTTAGGAA
Organism: Dichetophora obliterata; assembly: GCA_963920525.1. Lineage (NCBI taxonomy): Eukaryota > Metazoa > Arthropoda > Insecta > Diptera > Sciomyzidae > Dichetophora > Dichetophora obliterata. Next base: position 141,344,768 of record OY986439.1, read on the forward strand.
AAGCTAATGGGCCGCAAAACTGGCCAGGAATAATTGGGCATACATTACAGGGCTGCGAAAATGTGCCGGTAAATTGTATTCAATTATTTTGTTGTTTTTTTTTAACTGTTAATTTCAATAAAATATTAACTTTAGATTGCTCATAACTTTGATCCAATTGCGATGGGCTGTATGCCCACAAATATTGATGACTGGGTTTTGCGAGCTGATCAAAAATATCTTTATGATATGGTACGAGCAGTTGATGCTGGGGCGTGCGATGAACATTTGGCCAGCATTAAACCTGGCCCGCTCAATCTTTCACGCTGGTTGACAACAGCATCAAGAATTTTGCGGCTATATGTTACGAAGCCTGTGGCTTGCGAAAAGTTAAAGCAGCTAGCATTTTTTGTTATGAGGGTCTACGCACCATTTTGGTTTTTAATAAAAAGCCAACCAAAAGCCATTCATGGCAGCCGCCACTTGTTTAAATACATTGAGTGGACGCGCGAATTACCGGCAGATATGCAATTTATTGTACAACGCTCTGTTCAAATTAATGGATTTTTTGCTCACCCAGAAAATATTTTACTGGCAATGGTTACAGATGAGAGCAAGGCGACACGAAAGGAAGCCTACGATATTATTTTACAATCGCGTGCTCATGACACACAAGGAATTCGCCAATTTAATGTCCCCAAGATACAATTCAATTGTGATTCCTATAAAAATATGATAGATTGGAATGAATTAAGAGCTAATACAGAACTGCCATGCATCCAGTTCTATACTCAACAATACTTATTAGAACTACATGACTCCAATGAAATTGTAAAAATTCCTGGTAATGAAAAGTTTTTAAAATAATTGTTATGCTTTTCTTAACAAACAATTTTCAGAATTTCCATGTCATTCACAAAATACGGAAAGTTTTGTACATGTGGTAAGCCAATCCTGCGTTTCGGTAATTGATAAGAACAGACCTGCACATATTGCAAACAAGATTCAATCGCGCAAGCGTTACTGTAAAATTGAATCACGAAAAGATTTGGAATAAAAAAAAAATTATTTCTTTGATAAAACTCTAAATTGTTTTTTTTTATCTTTTAATTAGCGACTTAGTAAATAACCACAAATTTTTTATCATGTTGATAAAAAATGCATTTTTATAAAAGTGCTTATAAGGGTTAATTAACGACAGAAATGAAAAGCAGCATTCAGTACCTTTCCAATGATACCACGGAATGGTAAATCAGGCTATAAATGGGGAAGTTATATATATTTTTATAAAAACTGCATTAAAAAAAATTGAAAAAATCACTGCAAATAACTCAATAACTAAGTGTGTGGGCAGATTTAAAAACAAAAAAAAACAAAACTATGTATTTCATCGATTTACACTATTTGTGACAATTTTTTTGACCGAAGGTAGTGTGGTATAAATAGTATTAATCAAAAACGCGATTTTTAGAGGTTATTTCAAACCATTCCAGCTCACGAACGGCTAAAGCTAGAGTTGCAATATTTTGGGAATCATCATAAAATAAACCAAAGTTTGTTTTCAGGAGGTCACCCCGACAACTTTTTTTCCTCCATACAAGTTGAGGCGCCTTAATGTACATACATAAAATATAAAGTAAAAGTAATAGTTATGTTGATTTTATATGATTTATATACAAATTCTAAATGTTTGATAGTTTAAATCATATTTGATTTTAAATACAGGGTCCGCCATCTAACGTTTTTTTTTGCAACTAGTGCTTATTTCGTGAATGGTAACACTTAGCTCATGTCTGATTTGACAGATAATTAGTTTTATCCTTCCGCTGGTATAAATACAACGCTGGGAAATATTGCGACATTACTTTGAAAATCATGGTAATGTTGCAGAATGTGTGCGAAAATTGCGTATGGATCTTGGAAGAAGAGAAGCACCGTCAGCTCCGTATGTTCGTTATCTTGTGAAAAAAGTGAAAGAAACTGGCATCCTCATCGATAAATCAAAGCGTGAAAAGCCAAAAACAGTGCGTACACCCGAGAATATTGCTGCTGTGGCAGAAAGTGTGCTTGAAGCGCCATCAACATCAATTCGCCGTCGTTCTCAACAATTGAACATTTCAGTGACATCATTGAGACGAATTTTGCACAAAGACCTTGGTATGACGCCATACAAAGTCCAATTGGTTCAGGAGTTGAAGCCAACTGACCACCCAATGCGTTAAAAAAAAAAACGTTATTTGGCGGACCCTTTAAAAAGTCTAGTTGTTTGATAGTTTAAAATCGTTTATTGAGCTTTAGGTCAAAGTTAAGAATGTGAAGAATGTGGCCACATACTATGTATTTGCTTGAAGTATTTGTTAATATATAACAAGGTCATTTAGAAAAAACTTTAATAAAATGGTAGAGCACGACCAAACAGAAACAAGCTGAAAATATATCAGCAAAAATCTAAAAACAACTTCAGTAACCATGCTTTGTTAGTAGGAGACTTCCAGCAGACTGCTGGACTTCATAATGATATCATAAGCACAAAGACTAAAGTAAAGCAAAAATACAACAACAAATGTGACAACATGAAATGGGAGAAAAACTGAGAAATTGACACTTAAAATCTCATCGCCTCTGTGGTGAGTGCGGTGGTGAGAGTGAGCGCTTGCATGGGTATCACAAAGATTTCTGATGAAGACTTTAGCAGGGCCGAAATTGCAATAAAATCAGTTAGCGGTTTTTTCCTTTTCATATTGAAAAAGTTGTTGTTGTTGTTTCTTAGGAAAAGATTAGTTAGAACAATTAATTGTTCGCACTTTGACCTAAAGCTCAAAAAACGATTCATTATCATATCAAACATTTAGAATTTGTATTTAAGTCATATAAAGTCACCATAATAAATAACAAGGTCATTTAGAAAAAACTTTAATAAATAATAATATTAAGACCTAGTGCTTGAATATTTCAAATATTTTAAGGATTTATTTTTTAAAAGTTAAAATAATGAACAATAATATTTAAACTTTAAAGGTATATTGCAATTAAAATTTTTGATTATGACGCGCTTTTGAAATTTAAGTCCCAAAACAAGTTTTTTTTTACTGGTTATTCAGTGTAAAATATACGATTTTTTTAAATTTTGATAGCGAAAGCCACTAATGTGAATAACATATTAAAATTTCAGATGGTTCGGCTGAATAGCTTTTGTTTTCGATACAACACATTGCCGAAAAAGTAGTTTTGAGATAAATGAGTGTAAAGAGAGTGAGTATGCATATTTCTGCTGTGCGCTAAATATGCCTGCTAAAACGGCTGTAGAAGCGGAGAGAACGTCAGTATCCTTACAAAAATTCAACAGTAAAGAAGATAAAAATTTAACATGAATTAAATTGCGAGCTTTAGATCAAGTAAGTTTCTAAGAAGGCAACAACAACAACACAAACTCTGTATAGAGCCAATCACTTAGCTGACCAGACAGTCTGTTTCGGAAATCGGTACATTTTCCTCTTCAGCATGAAACAAAGATATCCAGATAGTATACCCCGTGCGCAAAAATTGAAATCTTCTGCGCACTACGTCACTCGAGCTTGTCAGCTGTAACACGTGGTGCATACATACAAAAGAAAATGTGAAAAAGCAAAAAGTAAACACAAGCAGCAAGCAGTACAATTGCAAGCATTTAAGAAATATTGCATTCATTTAGTTTAATTTCTAATATTGTGCACTTATAGTACGTGTTAATTATAATTTTCAATTATATTTTATGTAATTAAAATTAGTACTAAAGTTTTAGGTGGTTTTGATGAGAGTAACAACGATTCTAACTCGGGCTATAAAATAAATTCACAACTTTTTTCAACAAACGAGAAGAACAACAAAATGAAAACAAAGAAGCAATCAAAGTGCTGTCAAACTCATCAAGCAACTTAGAAGGCCGTGGCTAGCCAAACATGATTGCCGAACATTTTTTGTTGGCTGATTGAAACGCCAAACATGCCGAACTTTCCAGTGTTGGCTGTAGTCATTTTGTATAATAGCTTAAAAAAAGTAGGTAAAAGTATTAAAAAGTGAAGTTGATTGTGTCTTCAAGCAACCCTTAATATAAACAGCTAGCTAGCATGTCAGATATATGCAAACCATTTTGTTTAAGATATAATAAAAATTCAGAGTAAGTAATATCAGTTCGTATATTTTAATTCGTTAATTTTAAGTACAAAAATCCAAATTAGGGTTGTGCTTTTTTGTGTTTTGACATACTATTACATATAGCCTGGGCGATGCCTTTATAGGCAATGTTTTGCGGAGATTTTCTGAAGATCCCAGAAAGACTTTATTTAATTTTAGTTTAGTTGTGCGTTTTTTATTTTGATAACCTTTCCACCCCCCCCCCCCCCCCTCCTATGTCGAAGGCTGGCTACGCCTTTGTGGCTTTTCTGTGGGTGCAATTACCGTTTATATCAAAACTAACTAAAAAAACTTTTAGAAAAAGTTTAAAAAAAAGATAGATAAAAAATATTTTTACGTGTTATTAATTTTCTAAAATACTATTTTTATATAAGCTTCTACCGGCGTTGAAAGGTGAAGTAACGTTAGTGATTTACAAAATAGTGCCATTTATATAAAAATGCTTTGAGCACAGGCTTAAAGAGGCTTAGTGCAAAAAGCTTACTTTCTGTCCTACTAATTTAGTTAAAATTTAACAGCTCAAGTTCTTGTGTTCTTTCCAAACACACAAAATTAAATTGTACGAACTCGAAATAAATTCGAGGATGAAATGGTTTTGCTTACAATGGAACTACTCCCAAGATACGACAAGGTTGTCTGTTTCTGTTTCAAGTAACTTTAAGTTTACACATTTTTCAAGCTCGAGTGAGAAGAATAACAAGCAAAATATCACTTTCTATTCTATTACAATTACTCGAAACTAGCTTCAACTTTCCTTAAAAAATTTCTTCGAGCACGAATTTCGAGAAAGAAACAGCTGATCGTCAAATTATAAAATCAATATTTTTAATTGCTTTGTGAATAAAAGTCATTCTTATCATTAAATGCAACTATTATTGTTTTAAATATTTTATACAAAGTGTTTTTTATAAAAATAAACTAATAATTTCAAGCAAAATGCAATTTTTATTTATTGCAAAAATGCGTGATCTGTTGTGCTTGAAACTTACTTTAAGTCGTTTTCGTACTTTTTCATATATATATTGTCATTTTGGCAGATAATTAAGTTAATCTCTATTACTCTAACATTTCTTGAAGTTAGTACGGAACGGCCCTAATAAATTTGTTTTCGTGACAAATTCGCCTTCATAAGGAATGCTATTTACCAATTTACCACAATGAATAAATTAGTAAATTTTCAAACAAAGCATTTCTCATACTAGGTCTGATTCCGTACTAACTTAAAGTAATTGTAATAGAATAGAGAGTAGCATTTTGCATGTTATTTTTTCTCTCGAGCTTCAAAAATTTGTAAAATAACGCTTCCAAGCAACTTCAAGTTATTTGAATCGTGTACGGAAACGAACCTACTATTAATCAATCATTAGACCTTGATAAATCACTAAAAAGCTGTTAGAATAACACTTCTCTATAAACATGAAAAATGTCTGCTCTAGGAAATTTGGTGAAGTTTTCTTACTTATGTACTTTGACCAAATTATTTCAATAAAATTTAAATTCAATTTTCAACATTTTTAGTTGCAAGTAAGATTCTCAAGGTTTTTGAATAAAAGTGATCGAATCTTATATTTAATGTAAATTTTACAAACAAAATAAAGTTTTAGTGTTCTGCTCATTTTAAGTTCTCACACATTGTAGTTTTTTTTATTTGACGATGACTAAAAGAAATGTAAAGAAATGAAAAAAATGGCACTAAAGTTGTTATTTTTGTCCTAATTTAGCCGATAAAGTAACGTGTCAAACCAAAAATGACAATAAAAACCAATCATTAGAGTTTTTATTTGTACTTCAAAAGATTTTTATATGACATTTTTATTTAGAATTCTTGAGAAACTTTTTAAACTTTAATTTTTTTCAGAGTTACCTTGTTTTGATAAAAATTAATAAATTTAATTATAAGAAATTCTGTACAAAAACAGAACATATCCTTAAATAAAAAACATTAAATAAAGATATTATGTTGATAAAAAATTCATACAGAACAAAGAGTTTTCTTTATTTCGAAGTTTCACAAATTCATTTCGAACGTCACATAAATTGAAATTTTAAGGCATATCAACTTAATATTCTAATTAATTTTTTTTTACTTTTCAAATTTTTCGATATTTCTTTTGTAGACACAAAACACCGTATATGAAATAATTTCAGACATGTCTAGTCGCCAGGATGCTATAGAGGAGCGTTTAACAAATCTCGAAGACAAACTTCAAACACTGCAGGTACCATTTAAATTCTTTGTTACATTTATCTCTTTTTCAAAATTTGCATACTTAAACAAAAAAAATCTTAAAGGAAAACATGGAAACCTTACCAGACATTATATCTCGATGCTTAAGTCAGCATCAGGAACGAATGGAACAGCGAAGGAACTTCCTGCATCCAGATGCAGCAGCGACATCAATGCAATCATCTCCACAACCAATGTTTAACGCTCCGCCAATACTATTTCCACATTCGAGGTTTGTTAACCCAGCCTTTTTTCAATTAAGAGAGAGCTCCCGACCCTACCACTTCCATTAAAAACACTTTCATGCAAAAAAAAAAAAAAAACATCATCTCATTTCTTTATGTATGTCGGTCCGAAAAAGTAGCTTTTTGATTAACTAGTTTGTTCAACGGGCGATTCACGACTAAAAAAATCAATTTTAAATTTTTTCTCTCGCTTCATTACAATCACTGCATAGTTCATCTATAAATGTCAAGAAAGACATTTAAGTGCTCTAAATGGTGCTTCTCTCTTTCATTCGTTTTTTTTAATTTTAATTAAGATCAAACTGCTTTTTGCATAGAAGTGTTCCCTCACCCAATAATGTTGCTGCTGCATACCATTGGCCAACAAGTCCTATTTTGCCACCTATATCTAGTAGAACTCCACATTTAGTGCCTGATACTCACATGTCATCGAATGGATCCGCTGTTAATAATTACGCATCTTCCAAGTTTGGTAGCTGAATAGGAAAAGACAAGCGTACTGCGTCCGTAATAAGCATTGAAATGACGATTAAGTCAGTCGCCACGTCAAATACTCATAAAGACAACTTTGTCGGCAACTACACTACATCTAAGATTTATGCCGAGAATACAAAAACAATAAATGAAAGAGATGAAAGAAATTTCGGTTTTCTTAAATCCTCAATCACAATTCCATCTACTCCATTACCATCAACATCACCAGTAAAGACCACAACAAATAAATTTACCAGAAAACGAGAACGCGTGAGCAACAATAACTCGAATGATCTCATCTCGAAGATGGCTTATTGCAAGGCTTTTTCGAAATGAGAGACACCAAGTTTAGATTAAGAACTATTTTAACGAAATTTATTACATTCGTTCAAGAACATGTCAAATTAAGGGAACTACTTGTAAATTATTGATCGGCTCATGCTTAAGATATTAACGATTGTTATGTATAAAATATTTATTATACTAATTTTAGTAGAACTATAAAAAAATTACGTGCTTTAAAAAATCCTTTTCGTTTAATTGCTTCATCTTCTAGTTCAAAAAATAACGAGGCAACAGTTAACCATTAATTTACAGCAATTAGAACAGTCTTAGAGTTTTGATGGATGATAGCAATCGCTGATATCAATTCCCTTTTTACTACATTATTCATCTACTTTCACTCTTGCACTCAGTTATTTTTTTATCATATGCATGGGACGCTTGTCTAAGGTTAAATTCTAAAACAGCCAAGATAGCCATTAATCAAAGATTACTTTTCAAAGAAAATATTAGTAACCTTATAAGTATTTTTGACCGAAAGTGCTTAAATTGATGTCAAACATCTCGCATATATCTACTTAACAACAACTTACGCCATAAAATAAGAAATTCAACAATTGTTAAAACTTAAAGTATATCGTCACCTTAAGTGGAGGTTCTAGCAGAAATCGACGGAAAATTTTTGTTTTTTGCTTTATTTTTATCCTTAGGATCTTGAAAATATGTAGTCCAAAGGTTATTTCTATATCTAATTTATTTTACGAGTCAGCGTATTAGGCGAGAGAATGCGTCGGCCGAAAAACAGGTATAAATGTTTTTCTCTGAACACCTTTTTTCCGCGCTGTTCACGATTCCGCTTCAACGACTTGACCGATTTCGATGTTTGACGGCTGTAATTAAAGCTTATTCAATTTAAAAGCCCTTCAAGAAGCGTTTTTTCAAAAAAATTTATTATCATTATTTTTTAACGTTGAAGCAAAAGAAAATGGAGGAAAAACAGGGTTTTTCAAAGGGCCGCCATTTTATAAAAATGGATTTTATTAAAATCAGAAATCTACAAGGCCCCCCAAATTTTATCTAGGTTAACAATTTTTTTGTTATTTTTTGTTTGTTTCAGATCACTTGGCAGGGCTGTATCAGGCTGTACAGCGCACATCGCTATCGCCGCGCACGGCTTTGATCAGCGAGACCTTCAGCCTCCATTTTGAATTATTTTTCAAAAAACTTTCAAAATTGCCAAAGCTCTTGTACTGAATGCTTTTAGAATTTTGTTAATAAAAATATGTATAAGCAACTGGAACAAGTATTTTGATATGGTACATCATAATCAATCAAAAAGTCGATTTTGAATTTACGACTTCTTGCATTTTAGGTTGCTATATGCTCTCTAAAAATTAAATTTGTACAAATTTTTTACAAAAAAAAAAATAAAGACTTATATTCAAAATACCTGTACAAATACACAGCCTCACAGCAAAAATTTTACAGGGTCTGAGGATTAGATCATGTTCGCAATACGCTCTCGAGATATCCGAATCCGGACTCCAATTGGAATTTCATCGATTTAACGCAATTTAAAGATTTAGTAGTTCTTAAAAGATTAAATTGTTGGGTTTTTGAAGTTATGATTATGTTCCTGATTTTATACGGACAAACGGACCTCAAATATAAATTTTAATATTCGCCCTGATTGTGGAAAACGGCAGATCAGTTGCAGCGAAAAAATTACTCCACCTCGTTGATTTATCGATTGTAGAAACCTACGAGTAAGTTCGGTAATGCCGTGGTTATGCTAGCCAAACATGTTAGCCGAACATTTTTTGTTGTTTTTGCTTCACGTATAAAATAAGAAATTATTTTTTTCTCATATTTTTGATTGCTGATTTAAATTGTGTGCTCAAGCAGCCGTAAACACAAACAGCAAGCATGTCAGAAAAATACAAAAATTTTTGTTGAAAAAATTTTAATAAATACAAAATCGTGTTAATTTGAATTACTCTGGTAATATTTTAAAAGACAATTAATAAATTCATAAACACTAACTGCTTATCTATTGAAACTAAAAAAAGAGTTCATAACAAATAATTGAATACAAAAACTATGCCCCTTGCATAAACAATCCCAATTTGAATTAATTCGCTTTATAAGTTTTCCATTTTATAATATACTAGCAAATACCCGCTGATTCGCCTACTATAAAAATATTATATACCATGAACAAAATTTGAAGTTTTAAAATTAAATAATTTAAAAACAAAATAAACTGGCCATTTCAGCCCTTGAAAGGACTTTGACCTAGCTTCTATTGATCAATTGTGTTGTGCTTGTTATTAAATGTTTGATCACAAATGACCGAGAACTGGACCTACGTGTTTTATGCCGACTCCGAACGGCTTATGTTCTCAAAAAGCTTTACATGGCAATTTTTTACTCTCTGAGGTTTGCCATTGTCTGTAGAGAGGTGACGACCGAACAGAAAAATTAATTCAATTGAAAAAAACTTTCTGTCTGAGCTGGAATTGAACTCGGGCTACCGCGGTTTTTAGCTTAGGGGCCACGCACTCTACCCACTAGGCTACGGCCGCCACTAAATTAAATAATTTAGTTGTCTTAAATCAAATGCAAAATATAAAAATTATTGTATTTGTTGTTTTTTTAATTATGACAAAATGTTATAAATATTAAAAAAATGACGATTTAATTTGAATACCTTTTTTAATCAGTAATTGTTATGATGACATAAATTTTCTTGGATTTTTTTGTATTTTGACTTTTAAAAAAGTCCTGTATAACAGGGTTGTAAAAAACTTGGGTAAAAAATTTTTAGAATGTGTAAAAAATTTTTAGAATGTGTAATTCAATTTTTTAAATGTGTACACTCTTCTTAAATTTTAAAAAAAATCTGTTATTATGACATCAAAATTATTGCGATATGAGAAAAACTATAGATTTTCTCAGTATAACGCATTTTCTAAGGCCTCAGAATGAGATAAACAAATTTAAATTTAAAGTTTTGACCCAGTAAACAAACATCTCCGTCATTTTTAAATAGATTTTCATCAAATTTTCTTTGTCTGAAAGTTAAATTAAGTGTATTGGAAAATGAGAAAAGGTTTACCGTTACCTCGCCAATGCAATGTTTTATATTGTTTTCAGAAAACTTCTAAAATATCGAATTTGTGCTAAAAAATAGGCCGAAAGATGTTTTTGTTATACACTTTTTTAATTTTCATTTTCCCCACTCTTTCATATGACATATCATTTATCTGCAAAAATTGCTTCATTTTGACACATAAATAGTTTCTATCATTAAAAATCATGGCCCATCTACACACCCCTCCCCCCTATGATTGTTTCGATGAAAATTGATTTCCTTAAAATTTTGTTTTTATATTTTTAACAACTAATTTCTGTGAAAAAATGTTCAAGTATTTCAAACCATTCCAAAGTTATATACATAAATCTATGTTTTAAGCGATTTCCTTTATCCTGCTTCGCCTACGATAAAAATATTAAATACCATTTCAAAATTTGAAATCTTAAAATTAATGTATTTTGTCGTATCTTCAAATGCAAAATATAAAAAAAATTGTGTTTGTTAAATAATAAAAAAATGATACAAATATGAAAAAATTACTTTATTTAATTTGAATTATCTTCTTTAAGTTTGTAATTCAAAAATTTAATTGTTTTAACTTAGATTCTGAACATGAATATATTCTTCTTAAGTTTTGAAAAATTTTAATTATTATTACATTAAACATTTGTTTACATCTCGACAACTATAGATTTTTTCAGCTCAACGCATTTTTTTATGAAAAGTCATTGAGTGTCGAGTAAATGAACCAAAAATTTTGTTGTGTTTGGCAAGCAAAAACTACCAAAATATAAGATGTCAGTTTTAAGTCATATACACATTGCTTTATTAAAAAAATATATGCAAAATCAGACATCGGATCTACTTTTCCTAAAATTGTAACATTTTGGTCAAATATCGGATCATCGGATTCAAGACTGAAAATCATAATGAACCCGATATATCAGACCAAATGGCAACACTGCTGCCGTGTTATATTGAGAGAAGCTCTCGCGACAAAGAGAGGAAACCTTTCTAAGTATGCTGTAGAAGCGAAAAAAAATTTTCCGTGAAAAATGCATTGCGGTTTTAAAAGCGAAAAGGTAGCGAAACTTTTTTCGTTTGTTAGTACGCTGTTGAACTGAAAAATTGGTTCAATGCAGTCAAGTTTACAACCATTATTGGAGAGTTAAAATGTCAAAACTTCGCTGTCTCTTATATGTCCGAACATTTAACTAGCGCGGAAATTTGATATTCAACAATAATGTTCAACTAACACATTCAACTAACACATTCAACAAACACGGTATGGTTAGTATGTTTTAGTGCTGAGTCTACACCAAGATTTCGCGTGTAGAATTAAATTCCTAAAAATTATCGTTCCTACAGCATACTAAGCGTAAGCATAAAATAAAATACGTGAATTTTGTAATAATTAAAGAATAGACATTTCGAAAACTTATCTATGACACTGGAAATTATCATAGGAATTGTATAGACAAAAAATTATCAAAATTATCAAGTAGTTTATTCAAAAGCTATGACATTGGAAATTGTCATAGGAATTGAATAAACAAAGATATGAAGGGCATATTGCAAGAAATTGATAAGCCACATAACAAATATTTTGAAATAATCGGCTTCAAAGTTTTGAAAAAATGTATTCTTGTATGAAGAAGTGGAAGTGAACACGGAATCTTTTACAAATAGGTTAGAAAATTAATAAGAATTAGCCAAAACCGCTTAAGTGGTTGTTGGCAATGCATTGAATAATGAATTCAGCCTAAAACATTAATTTTTTAGATCATGTGGCTTATCACGTTATTTCAATAAGCACTTCATATATTAAAATTTTTGAATCACAGAATTCAAATAAAGAATTATCAAAAAATAGTCGGTTCCGAGGTTACCGAGCTTGTCTGGCTTCAAATTTTGTGAGTCTTCTTATATATTTCTTATTTATTATTTATTATATAATATATAATTATTATATATTATTATATTATAAATATATATTCTTATATATTATATTACGGGCGACCGTAGCCTAGGTTAGAGTGCGTGACCCCTAAGCTAAAGAACCGCGGTAGGCCGGGTTCAATTCCAGCTCAGTCAGAAAGTTTTTTCAATTGAAATAATTTTTCTGTTCGGTCGTCACCTCTCTGCAGACAATGGCAAATCTCAGAGAGTAAAAATTGCCATGTAAAGCTTCTTGAGAACGTAAGCCGTTCGGAGTCGGCATAAAACACGTAGGTCCAGTTCTCGGTCATTTGTGATCAAACATTTAATAACACGCACAACACAATTGATCAACAGAAGCTAGGTCAAAGTCCTTCCAAGGGCTGAAATCGCCAGTTTATTTTTTTTTTTCTTATATATTTTATTGTCGTTTCATATAAAAATCAAAATTTTCATTTTACTTTATTTAACACGAATAAAAAGTTTTTGGAAGATTTATAATTTCCTGAAATCGTATTTTAAAATAAGCAGTTTTGGGTTGTACATTGTTCCAATAATTTTAGTTTATAGATTTTCCTAATGAATAGCCTGACACCACATCTAGCAATACTTTCTAAAAAATACCTATTAACTAATGCGCACACACTTTATAATAAGTTTTATATTCATTCTCAACCTTACCGCGGCCGGGTAAAATAAAATTTGCAAAACACAAATAATTTTCGTTCCACCTTACTGTTAATGCATATGTCAGTTTTTTCCAGCTTAAAAATATTTGTTGTTTTAAACTATTCGTTCGCATTTTATATGTCCGTCTGTTTACCTGTATTCCACATTGTCTGTCTGTTTGTTTGCTTTTGACAGTCCGTCCACTAATACTAAACATTTATTTAATTTTGCAATATAAATCAGAGCATAAAAAAATCACCTAACGTCTTAAAAGATTTCTGCAAAAAGCAGTATACTGAGTAAGGTAGTATACAAGTGTAATTCAGAATTGTGTATAGTTGTTGGAGTCCTCGCAGCTACATTGTATTTAAGAATACTTGGTTACGTCATGTGTCCATTTACCACTGGGTTGTTGTTAGTTTACTCTTTAAAGCGTTCATTAATACATACTCAATATGGTAGAGTTTAAATGTGCAAAGCTACCCGACACTGCAACAGAAACAATGAGAAACTATTTAGCAGTGGAAAACAGAGATAAAGCTTTATGCTGCTTATGAGTCTAACAATTTAATGAAGCAATAATTTTTATGTTTGGTTTTTTGGCCACTTTATAAATTTAAATTTTAGTAACTTTAAAGATTAGTTTTAAAAAAATAAAGGATGCAAGATTTTACGTTGAACATGTAGCTTTATATCAGTGAAAGAATTACTAAAGTCGGTTCAGTAGTTTTTAAGCTTAGCGTCGTCGCAGATACGTGAGAAGCCTTCTATAATAGTACTAGTATTCCCCGGCAGACGTTGTTCTGCCACAGACCGCCTTACTGCCATATACGAAAATGTCAATAAATGCCAAATATATTCATCATTTTCAGTATGGCTGCCAAAAGTAACCATTTGAACTAAACTATCAAATTTTAGTCTAATACGATCAAAACCGTAAAGGGGTGCGGCAAAATTATTTCCCTTAAACCATCTCGTACTCGAAACAAATCGACTGCCAAAATTTCAGCTTAATTTAGCTTAAGCTTGGCGCACTTTGCTTCACTCTACGCTGGCCCCCCGAAAAGTGAATTTAATTAAAGTGGGACAGGCCCATTTTAGTGCACTTGCCGAGAGTAACCACACAAACTAAATTACAAAATGTTTGTCTAATACGACTGAAACCGTTGAAATAAAACTTTTTCATTGGTTTGTGGGCGCTAAAAGGGGGGCGTTTAGGCCAATTTTTATTGCAGTTGCTGATAGTAACCATACAAACTAAGCCAACATTTTAGCTCAATCGACCCAGTAGTCAATTTTAATGATTTCCTAAAAACTAAGTGTGGCTATATAGCGATAACGCCCATTTTTAATACAGTTGCCGAAAGTAGTCATACAAGCTTAAGTACCAAATGTTAGTCTTATACGGCCAAAACGGCTTGAAATATAACATTTTGACTGATTTGTGGGCGGAAAAGGGGGCGTGGAAACCAATTTTTCGTACAGTTTCTGACAGTAACCCCAAAAACAAAATTACCAAATTTAAGTCTTATACTACCAAATTCGTATTAAATAAAGCATTTTCATTGGTTTGTGGGCGGTAAAAGGGGCGTGGACACACAATTTTAGTACAATTACCGACAGTAACCATACAAACTAAATTAGCAAATTTAAGCCCAATACCATAAAAAACGTACGAAAATTAGCATTTTTATTGATTTGTGGGCGGTAAAAAGGGGTAAAAACTAAACACCCATTTTTAGTACAGTTGTCGACAGTAGCCATACAAACTAAATTACTACATTTAAGCCTTATAGGACCCATAACGTGTGAAGTATAGCATTTTAATTAATTTGGAGGCGGTAAAAGGGGTGTGGCAACGATTTTTCTTCTTAAACCATCTTCTATCTGAAACAAATCGACTGTCCAAATTTCAGATCAATGAGTCCAGTAGTTTTGGAGTCTATAGGCTTCACACAGACAGACAGACATATAGACAGACAGTGTTTTGCTTTTTATGTATATAGATAGATAGATATAGATAGATAGATATCGATAGTATAGATATAGATGAGTGACCGATAAGATCTAGTTTGTATTGATGCCTGCGTTTGCAACCGTTTTTCTTTTTTTTAAGAAAATTGGTGTGGTGAAGTTGGACCTAGTTTGTTGAGTCACTACCCTGTCAAGCCATGATCCCACCGGCTTCAGGAAGACAGAACGATATATATTATATATGTACTTATTGAAGTGGTGTTTTATTGGGTATGAGACTTTGCGTGCAACACGACTTCGCCGAAGTCAGGATACAAAAATTGTTGCTAACTTGACCTTATTTGTCTTGATAACGCGATATTTGTAATGTTGCTAACTTGAGCTTGTTTGTCTTAAAAACGCAACCCTACTATGCTCTCTGATATTATAATTTTGCCTTAGCATTTGATTGGAATGTGTTTACATTACGTAAAAAGCTTATTTTATCGATATCTAGCTTCATTCTCCACTTATCGAGAAAGAAAAAATTTTTGATTCCAAATTAAGCTCCATTCGTCTATAGGACTCACCGTTTAGATTCTAGAAGCATTTGAAAGTTTTTAACATGTTTTTCCGCCATAACTCCCAAACCACACATCACACAAGGACGATTTATATACCAAATGTTCACCATTCAACTAGCCACAGGACTGTATCCTTAGTTTTGCTCTATCTCTTATAGTTTAAGAGATATAGCCGTTTGAAAATTGGGTTTTGATTTTTTAGTGCTTTTAATTTTTGCTCCCTTGTGCAAAATGTAAACAAACTCGCACTTTTGAAGAGGTATAAAATAAATGTCCCATCAATATATCCTCTTCTGTCGATGGATGGCTAATATTAGCGAGCAAAAAATAACGAGCGACGAGTAAAATCTCTTATGCCGTGGTTATGCTAGCCAAACATGATTGCCGAACATTTTTTGTTGTTATTGTTTCACGTATAAAATTAAGAAATGAACTTTCTCTCATATTCATTTTCTCGCTCTCGGACCGAACATTTTGATTGCTGATTGAAACGCCAAATATGCCGAACTTTCCAGTGTTGGCTGTAGTCATTTTGTATAATAGCATCAAAAAAGTAGGTAAAAGTATTAAAAAGTGAAGTTGATTGTGTCTTCACGTAACCCTTAACATAAACAGCTAGCTAGCATATCAAATATATGCAAACCATTTTGTTTAAGATATTATAATAAAAATTCAGAGTAAGTAATATCAGTTCGTATATTTTAATTCGTTAATTTTAAGTACACAAATGCAAATTAGGGTTGTGCTTTTTTGTGTTTTGACATACTATTACATATAATGCAACTGTGCCACCAATCATAGCATAACCACCAAACAAACATTTCAGCGAAGAGAACAAATTAACAAAAATGAACACCGAACATGTTTGGTTAGCATAACCACGGCATTATAGATATATACTCGTTGAACATGCCTTGTTCACTTTAGCAACGAGCATATATTATAAGAGATTTCACTAGTCGCTCGTTCTTTTTTGCTCGCTGATATTGGCCATCCATCGACAGAACAGGATATTTTGATGGGACATTTATTTTATACCCCTTCAGAAGTGCGAGTTTGCTTACATTTTGTTTTCTATATTTTGACCATTTTGGCTGCGTGCACAAGGGAGCAAAAAGATCGGTATTTTTTAATGTGCTTGCCTGTTTCTTCTTATTTGAATATCTGATTGCCTTTATGAATGAATTTTATGAATGAAAATAAAATTGTACAGCTTCTTATTTGCATGTGCATGGTTGCCGAATTTATTTTGTTTCCAGCTGGACATTTTTGTTGCGATTTTGTTGTGATTTTGTTGTAGCTATATTTTGGTTGCTGCTGCATGGAAGGATTTTTAGATATTTCATTAGCAGAATAGAAAAACAATTCTGATTTGGCTAATGAATAAATGATTGGATAATTAAAATATATAGCAATAAAATAGAATTGGTTTAGCAGTATTTTATAAATTTCAAGTAAAACAAAGAAATATTGTAGATTTTATGAATGAGTATAAGAATTATTTATAATACGAATTTTACAGCTTATTATTTATATGTACATATGTGTGTTTTTTTTTCTTCCATCTTCTTGTAGTTACCGAATTTAGTTTGTTTCTAGCCGGAAATTTTCCTTGTAGCAACATTTTGGTTGCTACTTTGGATACTCAAGCATAATTTTTAGGTACTTCCATGGGTGTCCGCAGGGGAGAAGAGAAGGGGGGCGCTTGCCCCTCCCCTAGGCAATAAAATCTATGTATATAAAATAACGCCGTGAAATGTGTTTGAAATTCCATAACTCAGGATTTGCTTCGGAATTTTTTTTTGTGTTTGTAATTATAAGGACAAGGTTTGTAAAAGACAAAATTTTTGCCACACCCCCTTTCACTGACCAAAAATCAATAAAAACTATGTATTTGAGACAGTTTTGGTGGTATAAGACTAAGAATTTAGTAAAAAGACTTTACTTTAAGAAGAGTAAAAGCAAAAGACTTGATAATTTATATTTTATTTTATTGTCGGAAACTGTACTAAAAATGGGTTCACAAGCCCCATTTATCGCCCACAAATCAATTAAAATGCTATATTTCAGACGGTTTTGATCGTATAAGGTTAAAATTTGGTAATTAAGTTTGTAGGCTTACTGTCGGCAATTGCACTTAAAAAGGGTTTCCACGCCCCCCTTTTACCACCCACAATTCAATGAAAATGCTATATTTCAGACGGTTTTGGTCGTTTAAGATTAAAATTTGGTTAAATATTCTGTATGGATATTTTCAGCTACTGTACTAAAAATGGGTGTGGTCGCACTATGTTTACTCCTCTTTCTCAGGGGATAAGCATAAAGTGAAGCATAGTTCGATAGGTATAAACAAAATTAAGCTCAAATTTTGGCACTCGATTTGTTTTGAGCTCTAGGTGGTTTAAGGGAAAAATATTTTCACTATAAATATTTCACTATATATAAATGTTGTCACATTAATAAAGGGCGGTAAAAGTAGGTGTGACAACATTTATATATAGTGACCACTACTGGGTCTCATAGCACATATACACCAAGTTTCATTATGAAACATGCAAAACTCGGTAATTATAATGTTTTTCTGAAAAGTGGGCACAGTTATAGTTCGAGAGTAACCATACGAACTAAATTAAAAATTTTTTCCAATACAGCAAAAACCGTCTGAAATATAGCATTTCAATTAAATTGTGGGCAGTTATAGGGGTGTGGCAACTTTCGTTTTTTTATTACTTGAGATATAAACCTTGATAACAGATGTTGTAATTTTGGTAGCCTAAGGTGATCCTGAGATCTTAACAGACACTGCACAAACGATTTTGTGTGTAAAGAAGGGGCGGTAAATGTAGGAGTGGCAATATTTATGTATAAAGTGACCACCACTTGGTCTCATAGCACATATACACCAAGTTTCAATATAAAAACATGCCCAACTCAGGACTTATATTTCGTGCCTGATACACACAAAACGCTTTTATTACTAATTTTTTTTTAAATAGAAAAAAAAATAAATCAAAAATAAAAGTGCTGGCTTTGAAAGTGAATAACTCAGCCATGTTACAAAGGATTGCATTTCTTTTTTTTAAAATTTTGATTAATTTTCCGTCCAATCGTTTTTCAATATTTTTCATTTTCGTTTTCCTTCTAATTTTTATAATTTTCCAAAAACAACCTTAACAAATTTCTTTATTTCGCAAAAAATTTTGGTAAAACTATTTGTTGTTGAAAAAAATATTCAAAACTAAAAATGAATTTTTTAATGTTCTTTAATAGGGTATGCATAAATGTAGGGTTTATTTAACATTTCTATCATAAACATTTAAAAACGTTTTATACTATCGAAAAATCAAGCTTAACTATCATAAAAATTTAAGATTTTTTTTTTTTGTGTTTATTAATTTTGTATTTTTGTAATTTTGTTTTCAAAAAGTAATGGTGCAGTAAAAGAATCATGACAATATCTCAACTCGTTTCTGAGTTATACTCTCAAATACCCCTTTAAACACTGCCACAGCAACAACAGCGCAACCTACCGGGTCAAACGTTCATCTACAGACCCAGCCGCACACACGCACCAACTTTCATCAAAATTGGTCCAGCTGTTCAGGAGGGGTTCAGTGACAAAGCCATGTAAGGAAGAATTTTATGTATAAAGATATTCCCAGGCAGACGTTGTCCTGCCACCGCCTTACTGCTATATACGAATTTTCATGCCAATCGAAGAAAAGCATTTTATATTTTCACCATTTTTGGTATAGTTGCCGAGCGTAACAATATAAACTGAATTACAAAATTTTAGTCTAATGCAATCAAAACCGTTCGAAATATAGCATTTTTGTGTATTTGTAGGCGGTAAAAGAGGGTGTGGCAAAATATTTTTCCCTTAAATCATTTAGAATTCAAAACAAATCGAGTGCCAAAATTTGAGCTTAATTTAGTTTATACCTATCAAACTTTGCTTCACTTCATGCTTATCTCCTAAAAAATGGGCGTCAACATAGTGCGACCATGCGAACTTAAAACCGTCTGAAATATAGCATTTTCATTGAATTGTGGGCGGTAAAAGGGGGCATGGAAACCCATTTTAAGTGCAATTGCTGACAGTAAGCCTACGAACTAAATTACCAAATTTTAATCTTATACGATCAAAACCGTCTGAAATATAGCATTTTAATTGAATTGTGGGAGATAAAAGGGGGTTTGGGAACCCATTTTTAGCACAGTTTACGACAATAAAATAAAAAATTATATTATCAAGTTGTAGTTTTATACGACCAAAACTGTCTCAAATATATAGTTTTTATTGATTTTTGGGCAATGAAAGGGTGTGTGGCAAAAATTTTGTCTTTTACAAACCTTGTCCTTATAATTACAAACACAACAAAAAATCCCGAAGCAAATCGGACGCTTCGTTCTTGAGTTATGGAATTTCAAACACATTTCACGGCTTTGCTTTATATATATAGATTTCACTGCCTAGGGAGAGGAAAGCGCCCCCTTCTTTACCTCCCTGTGGACATCCATGGAAGTATCTAAAAATTATGCTTGAGTATCCAAAGTAGCAACCAAATTGTTGCTGCAAGGAAATTTCCGGCTAGAAACAAACTGAATTTTGTAACTACAAGGAGATGGAAGACACACACATACATATAAATAATAAGCTGTAAAAATTGTATCAAATATAATTTTTATACTCATTCATAAAATCTACAATATTTCTTTGTTTTACTTTAAATTTGAATATAAATATAAATAAGAATACTGCTAAAGCAATTCTATTTTATTGCTACTAATTTTTTATTATCCAATAATTTATTCATTTGCCAAATGAGAATTCTGTCTTTCTATTTTGCTAATGAAATATCTAAAAATCCTTCCATGCAGCAGTAACCAAAATATAGCTACAACAAAATCACAACAAAATCGCAACAAAAATGTCCAGCTGGAAACAAAATAAATTCGGCAACCATGCACATGCAAATAAGAAGCTGTACAATTTTATTTTCATTCATAAAATTCATTCATAAAGGCAATCAGATATTCAAATAAGAAGAAACAGGCAAGCACATTAAAAAATACCGATCTTTTTGCTCCCTTGTGCACGCAGCCAAAATGGTCAAAATATAGAAAACAAAATGTAAGCAAACTCGCACTTTTGAAGGGGTATAAAATAAATGTCCCATCAAAATATCCTGTTCTGTCGATGGATGGCCAATATCAGCGAGCAAAAAAGAACGAGCGACTAGTGAAATCTCTTATAATATATGCTCGTTGCTAAAGTGAACAAGGCATGTTCAACGAGTATATATCTATAATGCCGTGGTTATGCTAACCAAACATGTTCGGTGTTCATTTTTGTTAATTTGTTCTCTTCGCTGAAATGTTTGTTTGGTGGTTATGCTATGATTGGTGGCACAGTTGCATTATATGTAATAGTATGTCAAAACACAAAAAAGCACAACCCTAATTTGCATTTTTGTACTTAAAATTAACGAATTAAAATATACGAACTGATATTACTTACTCTGAATTTTTATTATAATATCTTAAACAAAATGGTTTGCATATATCTGACATGCTAGCTAGCTGTTTATGTTAAGGGTTACTTGAAGACACAATCAACTTCACTTTTTAATACTTTTACCTCCTTTTTTTATGCTATTATTCAAAATGACTACAGCCAACACTGGAAAGTTCGGCATGTTTGGCGTTTCAATCAGCAATCAAAATGTTCGGTCCGAGAGCGGGAAAATGAATATGAGAAAAAGTTCATTTCTTCATTTTATACGTGAAACAATAACAACAAAAAATGTTCGGCAATCATGTTTGGCTAGCATAACCACGGCATAAGAGATTTCACTCGCCGCTCGTTATTTTTTGCTCGCTAATATTAGCCATCCATCGAAAGAAGAGGATATTTTGATGGGACATTTATTTTATACCTCTTCAAAAGTGCCAGTTTGTTTACATTTTGTTTTCTATATTTTGATCATTTTGGCTGCGTGCACAAGGGAGCAAAGAGATCGGTATTTTTTAATTTGCTTGCCTGTTTCTTCTTATTTGAATATCTGAAGAAATATTGCAAATTTTGTGAAAGAAAATAAAATTTTACATCTTCTTATTTGCATGCTCATGGTTGCCGAATTTATTTTGTTTCCATGAAATAATTATTCGACAATAAAAAAAATGTAAAAAATATTTAAATATAAATTTAAAATAAAACAAAGAAATATTGTAGATTTGATTAATAAGAATAAAAGTTATATTTGATACAAATTTTGCAGGTTATTATTTATATGATTGTGTGTTTTTTTTTTCCATCTTCTTGTAGTTGCTGAATTTGTTAATTCAAATACTGTATTGCGCAAATTTTTCATATACTGTATTGTTTATCTGCTCTACATAGCATTCAAGTTCTAGGATGTTACCAATTCTACTCCTAGCTTTTACGTTCTGTAGGTTTTCTTTCAGGGTGCTGGTGTAGTTGTTCCAACTGGTATTTCTTGGGTTTCTTTTGGGTTCTATCTCTTGACATTTTGTCCCAAGTCTAAACTCTATTATTCTATGGTCAGACATTGAAGGTTCCGTTGATACCCTCCATTCCCTAATCATATCCCAACATCTGGGCTTCCTATGGTGAGATCTAAGACCTCTTCTCTAGCCCTAGTCACAAAAGTAGGTGTTACCCCCACATTGAAAAAGTCTAGGTTACTGTTTAAAAGAAATTCTAAAAGGTACTCACCTCTGATGTTGACGTCGGTGCTTCCCCAAAATATGTGGTGCGCGTTGGCATCACAGCCGATGAGTAGTGGAAGTTGCTCTTTCCTGCAGTGCTCCACAAGTGGCGCGGTGCTTGCCATCAGTTTCGATGTGAGTCTCGATAACTGATAGGTCCCGCGTCATAAATTCTGAAAGACAAATATAATTAATATTTTTCTGCGTTAGGATACATGCTCTGGGATTGATTGTTCTCTGGTCCCAAGTTACCTGACCCTCTTTGCAGTAGAGGCCACTGACTTTTCCCCTGTAGCACCAGGGCTCTTGGATCAGCACGAAGCTCAGTTGTTCTGTGGTGAACTTCCGAGCAATAACTGCCGTACAGCTTTTGCATGAGGGAGGTTCACCTGGGCACATCTCGTGCTGGTTACTGTGCTGATCATAGCACCGGGCTGTTGTCCCGTTCTTCTTCGGGCAGCTTTACTCCTACCTCTGTTAAAGGTTCGCTCTTACTATCAATCGAGAGAGCAGCGAGGTTCATGCCCTCTGCCTGATCTCCGATTGAAGGCGTTGCGGTGATGACCGAGACGGAGGCGAACTTCTCCGTAACAACTTCACCAGTTAGTTGTATTGGTGGCGTTAGGTCTTTCCCTTCATTGGAAGTCGCAGATGTGGCTTCTGTGGACGTTACCACTGTTGACGTTACAGCTGTGGGCGCTGCAGCTGTGGATGTTGCTGCTTTGAACGGTTTGGTCGTTGGGGGTGATTTTGTGCCCAACACCGGAATGGTTCCAAAGCGGAAGCTGATAGTTGAGCCCCTTGACTTGATAGTCTCAAGTGACTCCCTATCTATTGAGAACGTAAGCATGTGCCCACTTCCCTCATCCTTGGAGCTCAATATCTTCCAATACTTTGTATTGAGACCATCTTTCTGGGCGGCACTTAGTCCCATCGATCTATTGATCTCCGTACTTGAGCTTCTTGGCAAGAACATCCTAACAGTATGCCCTTTTGGGACCTCCTCCCCTAGGCAAGCCACCAGTTCTAGCCCTTTCCAGTGCTCGAACTTTGGTGCTGCTGCTCGCAGCTGTTTCCAATATAGACCAATAACAAAATAATTTGCTTATATAACTGTTCTACATTTTAAGTTCCATGAATTGCAATATAGAGCGAAAATAAAATATATTGCCTATGTAACTATTCTACATTTTTGAGTTCAATGAATTGGAATATAGAAAAAAATTAAATTTACTTGCGTAAGTTCGCAAATTGTTGAATAACAACAATTAACTGCAACAAAAATTAATTAATAAATATTCGTGTAAACATTACTATTTGTAAGAAATTTAACCATCAATATATGTACTTATTCATACATATTAGGGGGCGTCCATTAATTACGTGCGGCATTTAGGGGGTGAGGAGTTAGGCAGAATATCACTAACAGCTCTATTCTGGTTGTTAGCTTAACAAGAAATAGTTCATGAGCTCTTATTAAGCTGATTGTTATGTTATGTAAATGCTGGTATTCTTAAAAATCATTAACAACATAAAAGCTTAAAAAGCTTTTAAAGTTCACCATGCATGGTGAAAATCAATATGCCTATTGAAAGAAGAGATGCGCTTTATAAACAGATGCTTCGAGTGCAGCAAACAGACTTTGCAAGCGCTTGAAAAATTTGCCACGGCTATTGAAAGATTTCATTATTAATACTTAAAATAAGTAAAAAATTCTTCCATTTTTCAGTTTAATGTATTTAAACTCAATATTATATTATAATTTGTATTGTGTTATTATTTTCACCACAATTTTCTATCTAAGCACATACATTTCATTCGTTGTTAAGACTCTTTCTGTTATTAACAAAATTGTAAGGAAAAGAGCTTTTAAATTTGCAGCAGAATACGAAACCTTAACAAATTGTTAATATTAACTAATTTATTAATGTGGTGAGCTTCATTAAGCTGCCAGAATAGGGCTGTAAATCTCACGTGGGGGAGAGGGTGGGTTCTCGCAAAAATGACGTAATTTTTATCACCAAGAAAAGTGTAGAATGATGAGATAACTGGTTAAATTGAGTAAAACGTGTTTCTCTACTAAGTGCAATAAAGTAGCGTAGTAACTCGTCGATTGTTTTCCCACCGGCTAGCTGAACACGCAATTCGACGAGCGCTGCGACTTGTGACAGCGACGCATGGACAAGTCTCTACTTGTTGTGTTTAAGTCCGTTAATGTTTAGTTCAGTGGTCGCCACACATGAAGCACATCCCAGTAAGTACATTCATGCATACAGCATTGATGATGTAGGCATACGTTTGATGTTTTGTATGCATGCCATCATAAATGCAAGCTCATTTCCATTTTACATGGCGATGTCAAGCAAGAGCATGTGTACAGTACACCCGCACAATTACTGTTGCTGTATGCATGGGGATTTAGTAGTACTATATGCATTCATTGTCATTAAAACTGCATGCATAGATTACCCTTAATACTGTATGCATACATTTGCATTAATATTGTAGGAAAAAAATTCCTGTTGTCATTAATTAATCATCTTATTTATTTCAGTTTTTAAAGTTGTTATATTCTGTTATATTAATTTATATTTTGTTAATAAATTATGTACAACTGCACTCGTTAAAGTTTAAATGCACAATGGTAGTTCATATTTTTTTAGCAAGACTATTATGCATGCAAGGTTCATGCCTTAGTACTAATACAGCATGCATATTTTAGTATGCACGCTACTGTGTACAAACAACACGCATACTCAGCGAATTTGGATAACTGTTGGTTTATTTTAATGACCATACATGCCTTGTCCATGCTTCTGCCTGCATACAGCATGCAGGTTTCCTGTATGCATGCTACTCTGGACATACTGGGTAAGGCGCCTCACGAAAAAAGTTATTCGGCACAAATGTTCAATACAATCCATGGTTTATGTTAAAATGATTCCCCAAATATTTCGACTCTAGCGATAGCCATCCGTGAGCTGGAATGATTTGAAATAACCTCTAAAAATCGAGTTATTTTGTAACCATTTTGGCTTGTGTAATTGTTGTAAAAAATAAATTGTCTGAAATTATAGCCGGAAAAAAGGTCTTTCAATCTGCATCAAAACATTAAAATTTTTGCATTCGGATTAAAAAGAATGATTTTTTCATGCATTTTTTTCAAATTTATTTTTACTAAAATTAAAACAGCGATCTAATGCGATCCTCCCTTTCAAGATATCGTTGGAAAGGTTTTGAGTGCTCGCATTGATTCCTAGTCAGAATTGCTTAATTTGATATATATTAAAAGTAAAATATTATATATAAAATAAACACTTACTGAAAAAATATCGTAAGAAATTAAAAAAAAATATATATAAAAGTAATGAAGGTATTAGAATTTTGAAAGTTTTTGTATGGAAATAAAATAAAAAAATATCAAAAATATGCACGAAAAATAGCGTTTTCTTTAATCTGATTGCAAACATTTACAATTTTTGATGCAGATTGGAAGATCTTTTTCCGGCCTGACAATTAAATTTTTTTGCAAACTATTACACCAGCCAATATGGTTACAAAATAACTTGATTTTTAGAGGTTATTTCAAACACTTCCAGCTCACGAATGGCTATCGCTAGAGTCCAAATATTTGGGGAATCATTATAACATAAACCAAGGATTGTATTGAGCATTTGAGTCGAACAACATTTTTTTTCTATAGAGCGTGAAGCGCCTTAATACTGGGGCCACCTCCACACCCTATCACGCAGATTGATGGGCATCTGACTATCCCAGATCCTGGTGAGCATGACGGAAAGTTATTTGCTCCCTTTTTGATTCGCCACTACTTACCGATTCAACATTTACATGCCTTCATGGACTTGCCCTATGACCTCTATTGCCTCAGTGTACGTGGTAATCTAGAAAAAAAATGCAGCAATACATGCGGTATTAACTTTTCATCCATCACAAGAGCTGCAGAGCATCGGCGCGCAGTCCACCGTGCAGCAGCGCACAAAGTGCAACCTTCGCAGATTATCACACGTCGAGCTAATGAGCTTCTGTGTGCAAGCGATAACGGTTTAGAGTAGCTAAATCAGAGCGAGGTTGAAGGAGCAGATGATTTTACTGAAAAACACATGGACATGCTGGTCTAGTAGTCACTCTCGAGACAGCACATGAGTCCCCATGGACTAAATTAGAATGAATTCCTTCACCAATTTTAGAAGTTCTCATTTTAAATGACTTACTTTTACTTAATAAGTATTTCATTGTTCGATTTTTTTTATTGTAATTTTAATCTATTGTACGATCTCAGTAGTCTTAAATTCTAGCCGCAACTAGTCCTAAATAAAATAATAAAATAAATGACGAGTGTTTTTAATAAGTCCAACACAATGAAGCATAGATTAACATATTAACACTGAAAACACGCATTTTGAACAATCTTACGTGAGATAAGAGGGGGGAGGGGGTCGAGCAAAATCTCACGAAATCTCACTAAGGGGAGGGGGGTCAAAAAATCGCAAAAATCACCTCACGTAATTTATGGACGCCCTCTTACATTAAAAAAATGCTTATTGTAGGGTATCCGTAAGAGATAGCGGAAAATAAACAGCTTCTGACGACTATTTGCTTCATACAAAGCAGCAACCATAAGCAGCTACAGATGTTATGAATGATTTATCTTGTAAAAAATCAAAATTAAATCACATTCAATATAAACTATTTTGATAAAATAACAAATCCCATGCAAACACATCTTTACTACTGCAACTCAACAATGCTCATATATTTAGCTAACTTAATAAAAATACAACCCTGCGCTATCGGCAAATGTCAAACGTACGACTAAGTTGAACATTTCTCAACTTTTTTCAGCAGGTCGCGCTTTGATCGTGCTTTACCCCTTCTTACGAGATTCGACAATATTTACGATATAAAGCACGATCAAAGCTCGAGGTCGAATTATGAATTGCTTCATAACAACTCGTTGTTTCTACTTAAGCTGTCAAAGCGCAGCCGACCTAATGCGCCTTTGCGATTTGATTATAAATGAGGCGCTCAGAAGCAAAATGGTCCAACCCACATGCTGAAGTAATCAAGAAAAATGTGTTTGAAAATATTAGTGAATTTTACGTCACTCTTACAGAAAACCTCCATGTCAAAAATGGAAAAAGATGGTAAATATTTACATAGGATCGAATAATCTTTTAAATGGAATTAAAATATTTTTATTTATTGTTGTTGTTTTAAAAAAAATTTTGTGTGTCGGACCCAATGCAAATTTTTTATATTAAAAAAATATTGCTTGAACCAATTTATTATTTTCATATCTTTATTTCTTAGAAATTATAATGGAGCAAACAAACCTCAAAACAATAATTTGTTTGATTTAAATATATTTATTTAAAAATAAAACATAAAGATATCCATTGAAATAGAAAAAAATAAAATTTTAATTGTGTTAAGGGGTCAACACTGAAGTTAACACCCCTATGAGATATGAAATTTTTATAAAGGATAGTAATGAAAAATATATATATTTTTTCTGGACAAGCGTTGGTTTTGGATATATTTTTATTCCATTTAAAAAAACCAACATTGCTTAAGAAAATGAGGTGATTTTAAAATCGAACTCCCCTAACAAAATATTATTACAACTTTTTTCAGTCAGTTTGGCATTATCTTCTTTCTCACAGCTGACGTCAAATTCACGTGCTCACAAAGATGGCGGACATGCACATGGTGGAAACTGTTGTATATTATTATTAGAATTAGACTACAAAGGAAATTAGCCAAAAGGAAACAAAGTACATTATAATTTACAATGTACTTTACAATATGTCATCGCCAAATATACCACCAAAGTCCTCAGATTCTCCAATTGCTTTCAGTGCCTCAAAAAGTTATGACAGACTGGCGGTATAAATGTCAATTGGCCGACCATTTGGAAAAGTTTAAGCAACAGTTCCTTTTGGATTGGTAATTTCCTTTTTGCTCCTTTGGAAAACCTGTAACTTAATACAAATGGCTTGTCATCGGTTATTCTTATCCACTGTATTTTAAACCATTCAATTTTTTTCAGCGTAATTTTTCGGTTTGTTATTTGTCTCTGTAATTGTGTTAAAGAAACAAAATTATCAGCTTTAATTTTTATAACAATAAATGGTTGTCTTTCCTGCTTGCCTTATCACCTCCAACCAATCATCAGGAACGAAAATGTTTGGATGAAATTTTTTTTCGCTTTTCGCTTTTCACTTAAGCCGAAGTTAATATTTCATATATATATTGAATATTATTATTGGATTGAATATATATTCAATGGATATTATTGAAGTGTAGATAAATAAAAATAAATTGCAATTTTTTTTAATATTTTTTCAATGAGTTATAAAAAATTTAGTTTTAGGCCACTATTTTAGTCCAATTAGTTTTCTTATGTAACGGCTTGTTACATAAAAATTTAATGATTTTTGGGTCAAGTACTCTTAATAAACGTTAAAATATAAAATATAATATAATATAAAATTTTTAAAAAAGTTCTCGATCACCTAGAAAATTTTTAAAAAAATATTACATATTTATACTCATTTAAAAATAATACAAAAAAGAAAAAATATGTATTAATCATAAACATGAAATGTTTAAAATCTGCCCTACCTGTCTTGTGCGAGCCATACAGAGCACTGCACAATGGGATGATTGAGGTTTTTATAATAACTGAAAAACCAGTATACCCATGAAAACAAAAACTTAGGCAGTCATCAAGGGCTTCATTTAAAGGAAATGTGCCAAAAGCAGGTGTGATTGGATAGTGGGAGTGGCAACTACCATACAAATGGATCACATTTTTCGCTATATCTGGAGAACCAGTAATGCCACAAAAACAAAAACTGAGGCAACAATCAAGTACGTCATTTGAAGGATATGTGCTAAATTTAGGCGTGATTGGACAAATGGGCGTTGAACCTCCCATACAAATGAAACACATTTTTCACAATATCTGCAGAACCAGTAAGCGATTGTTTTTTTTTATATTGTCAAGTGTCCTTCAAATAGCGTACTTGATTATTGTTGAAAGATTATTGTTGAAAAATTTGTTTTTGTAGATTTTTGTAAATTTTAAATTTGCTCTTCAAATATAGAGAGCATGAGCATCACAAAGACAATGGATCAGTGGTCTTTGGGGATTACAATTTTCGACTTTTCTGTTGATGTTAGTTGCTCTCTCGCTCTCTGAACTGTTAAAAATTGTTTTGCATATTTTAACGTGTATTAATAATTTTAACAAGCCGTTACTAAGCTAAATTAATTGTACTAAAACAACAGTGGCCTAAAACTAAATCCTTGATAACTCATTGAAAAAAAAAAATAAATATAAATTTTAACGTTTTTTTTTTCATCTACACTTCAATAATAACAATTATATATATAAAAATTACGACCTCCTGTTTTAGGTGGCTAATTTCACGAATTTTAACTCTATGTAAATGGTAAAGTTGTTCAAGCCATAAAGAGTTTTTAATGTGTGGGTTGGACCGCTTTTCAAATTCCATAATGTATTTTTTTAAAAAAGGCAAAGTTAAACTATTTGTTATAACAGTTTCAATAAAGGCAAAATCTTAATGAACACATTTTTATCCCAAAATATAACGTCAGTAAGCGTGTCTGGTAGCATAATTTCAAAAAAAATATTTGTGGGTTGGTTCACTTTGCTTCTGAGCTGATCAAATAAGTTAAAAAAATACAATTTTTTCCCCCAAAAAATAGTTTCTCCACTGTGAAAATAAAAAGAAAGGAATATTTAAATTATATAATTGTTGTTTAAACACAATTGGTAAAAACCTTGAAATTCATACCTCGTACCACCACCAGCACTTCATGTGATGTCAGATGTTGTAAATACCTCATAAATATGCATAGATGATAAACATAGATGATGCATAGAATTTGATAAAAGTTCTTGGTGCAGGCCACCCTATATCACTGGCAACGTGAAATATCGCTCGATTCTCGATCTTTCTTCCTTCTAAAACTTTCAAGGCAATCCTTGAAAAAAGATTTTTTATAAAATTTACATATATTAAACGTAGTGTGCCAAATTCAAGAAGACAGAAATATGTAAAATCAAAACTACAAATATTACATAAATTTTTTTTAACTGTAGCGTTTTTAATGTTAACTTGTCGGAAGGCCAACTTAGAAGTAAATAAAAAATGTATACTTAAATATATGTATTCGCATGATTAGTTGTTATGTCTTGTGTTGTTCCTAAGCCCAACTCTAATACGTAGTAGAGACCTGCTTGAGTACACTCATTTTTTCCCTATACACAAATTTATACAAAGTTTTGAAAAAATTGTACTAAATGAAAAAAAAGTATGGAATACATTTTGTTTTCTTCACGCATGCTGAGTTAACTTTGTCACTCCATTTGCAACGCTGATAAGGAGGCGTGGCAGGTATAGAAAAGTATATATAGTCTTGATCAGCATCACCTCCTGAGCCGATTTCGCTAGGTCAGTCTGTCGACACGGTTACAGCCGCAATTTTAAAGTATGTTTTAAAGTAAAGTTTGCAGTTACTTGGTATTGTGTTCATAAGCTTTGAAGTAAAATATTCACCATATATTTAAAATTTCTTAAAATCGGATGAAAACGACGTCTACCTCCTATACAACGTTACTTTATCAACTCTTTAAAATATCTAAACCATCACCATTAACTTTGGCCTCAAATATTCAAAATATAATTTAAATTTTCAAATCGAAAAAAACGCAACAACCTCCCATAAAGATAAGGTAAGGTAAATAGGGTCGTGCACCATTACTGGCGCTTCTGCGGGGGCCTATAGGTCCATTGCGAGTCCCTTTTTATTATTTGTTGTACCATGTTAACCATTATTTCGTTTATTCCTCAAACCAGCATGTGCTTTTTATGAACCTCCATATGTCTAGAAGTGGTGTGTTCGCTAACTTTTCCAGGTCTTTGAAAAATCGAAACCGGATCGATGTCCGGATCCTTGCAGCTTCGACAGAAGTCTGGGGCTGTTATGTTCATTCTATTGGCCACAATCCCAATGGGGCAATGGCATGTTAGAACTCCAACAAGAATCCGGATTTCTCGTTTGGCCCAAAGCAGAAGGCTTTCGGTTCTCTTCTCATTTAGATCCGTTCAGAGCCTTCGAGACATGTTGCAGTCACCTCTGGAGGCTCAGTTAGTGTTAGCATCATCTAGTGTTGGGCACTGTCGAATGATTTCAACTATGGAACAATTCTTTCCAATATTTCGTTCATTTATATACTTTAAAAAAATAGTAAATAGTGAACGAAACTATCGAATGATTTAAACTAACGAATAATTTACTCAATCTTTCGAATTAAAAAATAGTAAATAGTACAAAGAATTATCGCACAATTTTTATTATTGAATAAAGAATTCATTCATTCGAATTATAAAAATAGTAGCTAGTACAAATAACTATCAAATTTTAAATTTTTGCTTTCAATTAAAGTATTCATTCATTCGACTTATAACCCTCGCAATAGCTATTAACTGGTGTGATTTCATTTTAATGTGTATTTAAATACAAATCAAGCAGTGTTGTTAAACGTAATTTTTTAGTTAAATTTGCAGTACTCACGATTCGTTCAATCTGTTGAAGGTAAGCAAACGAAATGCAAATGAAAAAATTATCGAATAAAAAAAACTTTCGAATGAATGAATGATTTTGAACTATCGAATATTTCGAATAATTTTATTCGATAGTTCCCATCACTAGCATCATCTCTAGCTTTAAGGGCTATACTCCTTTTGCGACGCCTATCGGAATGTGCACATCTGTATTAGCTCTGTTTGTACTTTTGGTTGCTCCACTCCTAGCCAGTTCATCCGCTGCGTCGTTCCCTTCGATATTGCTATCTCCTGGAACCCAGTAGAGGGTGACGTTTTGTACCGTTTCCTATAAATGGCCTGTGCAGTTTTTTCAGTAGCATATATTTCTGCCTGAAAAACGCTACAGTAGTCGGGGAGTTTGTAGGACTCTTTGATTGTTTCACAGTATACACCTGACCCAGTTTCGTTTTTCATATTGGAACCATCAGTATATAATTGGAGATTGCCGTTGAATTCTACGGCCGTTTCTTCTCATTCTTGTCTGCTGGGGATGGATGGCGGTGCATTTTGTGCACGCAGAGAAAAGACATGGTTGAGATATGATTACCAGTGTTGCCACTCACTGCATTTTCTTCGTAGCAAAAAATGTATTAAGTCTTGCTGCAATGTAGCCAAAAAATTTTAAGCCTAGCTTAACACGATGTAACAGTCATTTTGCACTTTTGAAATGACCTAGTGTTGGTTGTAGGTCTGGTCGAGTACAACACAAAACAGCGCATAAAAGTTGTCTAACACCCTGAAAATTTTAACTTACCGTCAAAAACCAGTTTTGCGATCATTCAAGCACTTTCTACCAATTTACTTCATCAGTTATCAACTGCTTCAAGATTTTATGCCAGTTTCGTAAAGATAATATATACTTTTTAATATATTAAACTTTACAATTTATTGGAAACAAATAAATTCAACAATTTAAATGAAAATTTAAAAAAAGGCTTTTAAATAAAGTTCCATAACTTTGTCAACTTTTGGTCTATTTTAAATAACGAACACTCAATTTACTCGTAAAATAAATGTACGTTATTCTTTAATATTTATACGGTTGCTATGCTTTTTGAAGAAATTGTGTCGAAAAAACATCGGCAAAGGTAAATAAGTTGAAAAATATATCATACAATTAACATTTACTTGATAAATGTTCGTATAAACTATACAAATTCCACAAATTATTATACAGGGTCCGCCATCTAACTTTTTTTTTCAACTAGTGCTTATTTCGTGAATGGTAACACTTAGCTCATGTCTGATTTGACAGGTAATTAGTTTTATTCTTCCGCTGATATAAATACAACGCTGGTAAATATTGCGACATTACTTTGAAAATCATGGTAATGTTGCAGAATGTGTGCGATAATTGCGTATGGATTTTGGAAGAAGAGAAGCACCGTCAGCTCCGTATGTTCCTTATCTTGTGAAAAAAGTGAAAGAAACTGGCATTCTCATCGATAAACCAAAGCGTGAAAAGCCAAAAACAGTGCATACACCCGAGAATATTGCTGCTGTGGCAGAAAGTGTGCGTGAAGCGCCATCAACATCAATTCACCGTCGTTCTCAACAATTGAACATTTCGGAGACATCATTCAGACGAATTTTGCATAAAGACCTTGGTATGACGCCATACAAAGTAAAATTGGTTCAGGAGTTGAAGCCAACTGACCACCCAATGCGTTTTTTTTTAAAACGTTATTTGGCGGACCCTTTATATCATTTAAAAGATCTGTATTTTCTTGAAGGAGTGTAAACGCAGTTTTTTGACGGTAAGTCAAAATTTTGAGGATGTTAGACAATTTGTATGCACCGTTTCGTGTTAAACTCGACCAGACCTACAACTTACACTAGGTCATTTGTAGCTATAAATATTTTGTTATATCTCATTGAGTATTTCAATACCCTAATGAAGTTAGGATAATATGACAGTGGAACTACAGCCTGCAACATAAAAATATTTACCAACAAAAATTTAAATTTCAGTTCTTTTTACATAAATTCTTTCTTGGGCGTCCATATAATTTTTTTAAACTAATTCCTTACAAGTCATGATTTATTTCTTCCAATTTATTTCTTATATTCGTTTTTTCTCTAATTGTCGAAAGAACAAAAACTGTCTTTCTACGACTGCAGAACAATGAGGCAAATATAGTAATTTAAATACGAAACTTGTAAGATCTGGGAACATATGCCTTGTTCATTTTTAATGAAAGAGACTTTTTCCAATAAGGAATCGATATCACATTTTAAGTTGTTTACTCATTTTTAATAAAGTCCATTGCGTTACCATATTAGCACAATCAACATTACATAAGGTCTTTAAAATGCAAAATTAGATCCAAAATTTAGTTGGCATTGTATGATTAAACTTCGATTGGAGTTATTATTTTTAAAAGTTCCAAGTATTTTCTTGTGAAATCAAATCTTAATTTGATTTTCTCTTTAAATTAAAAACAATTTATTTAAGCCTGTTGATTTAACATTATATATCAATTAATTTATTTTTCCATTTCACATCAGCTAATAAGTGCTTCAAGCGTCCCACATAATCATATTGATAGTTTTGACATATGAAAAGGAAAATATAAATTTGTTAACTGACCATTGATTTATGCGTTAAAGGTTAAATACAATGCAATAAAGGCATGAACACAATCTTATTAATGTTTTTAGATTAAAGTGTTATTTTTACAATTTTTTCTATTGAAAATACAAAAAGTTATTGAAACCATGAAAATGTAGCCATTAAAGAAGCATCGTAGCATTGTAGATTTTTTTTCTAAATGTAGCCAATTGGCTACAATTGTAGCCAAACGGCAACGCTGATGATTACTGCAATAATAACTTTTTTACTAAAATTATTGTACTATTTCTGCAAACACAAATTTTTGCCTTAATAAAGTCATTATTTACTAATGGTGGTATCAAAAATGAACTATTCTTTGATTGTGGGAAAACGAAGCAGAACATAACCAAAAATCGAAAGAACTTATTGTGTCTGAACAGTTTGCAGGAAAAACTTTCACTTCATTCAGACACAATAAGTTTTATCGATTCCTGGATATTTGTTGTTTCGATTGTTAACTGTTCAATTATTGTGTTTTGTTTTAAATCGCCTTATCTTAAAAACAGCACGCAGAAAAGTGACATTTCCGACTTTAATTGTAGCAAACATATTTCTATTTACCGTAAATATATTTCGCAATTCTGACCATATTTTGTTCATCACTCATATTGCTATTTTTGTGACAATGCACTTAATATATCATGTTTATGAATGACATTAGTCAGGCGAACGGTTGTAGCGGCCGTGGCCTACTGGTAGTGTCCGTGGCTCGTAAGCGGAAAAGCCGCGGTTCAAAACCCAGTTCGGACAGAAAATTTTATCAAAAAGATTTTTCAATTGAATTAATATTTCTGTTCAGCCCAGACAATGGCAAACCTCTGGAGATGTCTTAATTAATAGCTGTGCAAATTGGAGTGCATTAAAAAAAAATAAAATTATTGTTTCAATAATATTCTGGATCCTAAAAATAAATGCATAATATAGGTGTTGAAGAAACCACGTCTACCTCCTAAACAAAGTTATTATATGAAAACGGTTAAGTCTCTAAAGATTCATCAAAAATTAATTTAATAAATTAAAATTATAACCACGCTAAGAATATTAAAATTCACTTTGAGTTTGGAATTTGGAAAAATTGATGTAAACTCCCAGTGTGGGAACACAAAGTGATGTCATCAAAAAAGCATAACTTTATAAATTCCACAAAAATGTGTGTATTAACAGCATATTTAACACATAATCTTCCATATCTTAAACGTGTTCTGCATTTGAGTTTTCGCAAAATTGGATGAACACCACAACCGTGATCTATACGAAGTGACGTCATGAAACTTTAAAAACATGCATAACTAAGAATATAGTGTGGGGGTATCTAAACTTCGACCCAGTCGAAGATAATTCCTTGCTAGATTTTATTTAAATTCAAGTCGATATGTTTTTAACACTTCCGTTCATTAAACTTATAAAAAAATTACAAAGGTTTTTATATATTTTTAATAAATCACAAAGTTTTTTATAATCACAAAAAGTCACACAAGTGGCGTTATAATATATATTAAATGAGATCAATAAAATCTATAAAAAATACATATAAAAAAATAAAGTCTGGAGGTCTTTTTATAATTTAAAAACATAAATTTCTACAAACGTGCGAATTTCTTTCGTTACCTTAATTTAGAAAAGCCACTAATATTTTTTTAAATCAGGTTCTTCGCAGAGGCCTTTAGGTCAACCACCCATCCACCCGAAATCTGACACAGTCCTAACGAAAAAAAAGTTTTTTAAATGCTAGGCAAGGCCTTTCTATGTTAAGGTTATGAAAGAAATTAATGGGAAAATCTTTCAGTCATAATAGATTGTTGTAATATGCAGTCTGTTTCCGTAATTGGTTTTTATTAAACTTTGAAAATAAAATATTCTTTTTACATTTACTTAGGGTTCTCATCTAAGCATGTAACATACCTATTTTGTAGTGTAAACTAGCATGTAAATCTACGTGTGTGAATGAGGGTTGCCTTTGGCGCTAATTATTACATATTTAACGTAGTTAAAGTAAATTTGAACACGTTTTATTTATTTTTCTATGTTAATGAAGGTTTTTAAAAGGTTTAAAATTTAAAAAAGTCGTAATGTTGTCGCAGCCGCAGCAGCTATTTTGTCGATATATACGCTATCTACACTTTATCGCTCATCAAAAGTTTAAATGCTATACATGTTTACATGCTTAGATGAGAACCCTTACTGTCTTATGAGAAATTGAAAGAATTTCTTGAGCAATTTTAGATAAATTGGAGAAAATCGACTCTTTAAAATCATTTTTTATGCATCTTACAGAGTACCAAACCTCAGAACTAGATAAATTTTTTAAATCGTTTGCTTTCTTATAGTTCTAAGTTCTGAGTTCATTATAGAGTGAAATAAAATATACCGAAAACGCTTTGGTAGTACGAAAGTAGGAAAAGTATAAAATTTTACCAAAAAAGTAGAATTGTACGAAAAATATCAACCCTGATACACAGTGTGATTTACGGCAGTGTTCTCAGTTTGCTCTCATTCATATCATGGCAGAAGCATGGTACAATTGCTGACAAGGTAGTAGCGTAGACTGGCTTTTTTTTCACGAGCGGCGATGGGTAGTTGTCAAAATTAGCTGTTCATGCAATTAATCAAAGAAATGTGAACAAATAAGCAATGACTTAAACATAGCTAGTCAATCGCAGCAAACTAAAAACATTCCAATGAACTTCGCAAACAAATTTAATGAATCAAGGAAAAGCTAAAAATAAGCACTTATCCAGTCAACAGCAGCAAACTACAACCCCTTTAGATGTTTTTGACAACTGCCAATCGCCAAAAAACAGTCACGGCTATCTTGTCAAATAATTCTACCATGGGCAGAAGAATAAAGGCCCAACCAAAACAGACGAAACGAGACGATAGCAACTAGACGAACGTCTGCACTCGTTACGGATGTTTACGGATTTAACCCAAAATGAAACGAGTTGCTCAACTCGTCTGAATCAGCTGATCAGTTGGTAATCGGGTGTTATTTATTTATTAAATTTGTGAATTTTTAAATGTTTAATAAAAATTTGTGAAAGATGAGTAAAATGATGGTGAAATTGAAACAAATTGATGAAAATAAAAGAAAAATGCACTCTGCACAGCTGTTGTTGACGAGTTGCTACGCTAGCAGTTCGGTTCTTACGGAATAATACGTCTTGTCAAACTGTTTCATTTAGTTTCGTTCAGTTACGTTTGCTCATTTTGGGTAACAACATTAAAATATATTTAACCGAACACTTACGTTCTTACTCGTTACGGAGCAAATCGTCTATTTTGGTTGGGCCTTTAGATAGGGTAAAGTGATTCAGCACACTGACAGCTAGTGTCACAATCATGTCAAAATCTCAAAATACAGTGCTGCCGTATCTTCAAGAAAAATCCATTATTGTTTCTTGGAGAAATCCATGTCTTTTCTGATTCAGTACTTAACTGGAAAAGGGAGAAGTACAAGTTTATAATTTTAAGGAAACTTTAAAGCAGTGCCCTAAAATTTGCTGATGTTATAAAACAGTGTGGACCCTTTGGTTCAAGTTCAATAGGGGTATTCACGATTCAGTACAGTTGAGGACTTGTGCACTTTACAAAAACAAAATACACGTACGTCAAAAATGCACAAGTACTTTTCTACCATTGCCCTTAACTTGAAGACTTGAGCCATAGTTACCAACTTAGTGGAAAAACACCTTTTGTGGTATTTTTTAGTTGCTGTGGGGAAAGGGAATTGTTTTAAAATTTTAAGAAATTTTTTGCCTCACCCCATTTTACCGCCCACAAATCAATAAAAATTCTATATTTCGGACAGCTTAGGTCGTATTAGACTAAAATATGGTAATTAATTTCGTATGGTTACTGTCGGCAACTGTACAAAAAATGGGCCTATTCTCCAATTTCAACTTGCGTAAAAATAACTTGCGTCATTTTTCATAACAAATTTTAAAAGAATAAGAAAGAAAAGATTGAACAACATTATTATCACTTTTTGTATATAGTCAGAAACACAAATTGTTGCAAAACTGAAAATGTTGTGTCAAATGACACCAGCTGGTTAACACCAAGATCAAGATTACTTTTACTATTGCTCAAATTGTATGTGCTTCTGATGCGTTTGCTGATTCCTTGGAAAATTTATTTCAAAATGAA
The DNA here is from genome assembly GCA_963920525.1 of Dichetophora obliterata. NCBI lineage: Eukaryota > Metazoa > Arthropoda > Insecta > Diptera > Sciomyzidae > Dichetophora > Dichetophora obliterata. Next base: position 141,383,540 of record OY986439.1, read on the forward strand.
ATAAGTTCTTCATCTGCACTGCAGTGCAGTGAGTATGAATTGGCAATGAAAAAAATTTGCATTACCACTAAATTTTTAATGGTAATTGAAAATTTTAATGTTAATGCAAAAAATTTGCATTACCACTAAATTTTTAATGGCAATTACCATTATAATGGAGGAAATTTAAATTTCCACTAAAATTTCACAAAACTTTCAAGTATAAAATTCTGTAAGTGACGTGGTGTCTTTTTAATTAGAAATTTGCTGATCAAGGAAAGTCATTGAAAGGGTAACTAAAACATACAATATATAACGATAATTAAAAAATTATTGTCAGAGGAAGCAACTGTGCAATCAATAAAAAATGTTGATAGTAAATAACATTATTAGCTTTATTTAATGCTAGCTTTTTTAAATTCGTGTCGCTAATTTTTTGGCTTCGCGACCGATTGGTGATGTTCTTTTCAATTTTATTAGTAATGGAAGAAATTTACATTAAATAAAAATTTAGTGCAAATTGATTTAATTTAATGCAAATTTTTTGAAAACAGCTGACAAGAATTATCAAAATTTATTACTTTTGAGCTTTAAATTTTGTTTTGAAATCAAAAAATTACAACAAACACAAAGAAATATTAAAAACTAGCTGAAACCCGGCGCGTTGCTGCCACTCTCCCTATTCAAACGCCCATAAAATGTTATCAGTTAAACAGCATGTCTAAATTGAGGTCAAATACTGAATTCTGAGACTGTGCGACCTATATCCACAAAGCTATTCGATATAACAAATTTGGGTTGTATAGGAAGTGCCACTCTCTCTTCATCACCGCTAATAGAATGTAATCAATTAAACTGGATGTCTACATGGAGGTCGAATACCGAATTCCAAAACTGTGCGACATATAACTCCAAAACTATTCGATAGCACAAATTTTGATTGTATGGGAGGTGCCACTCTCCTTTTCCCTACGCCCATAAAATTTTAGCAATGAAACTGCATGAGTACATTGAGGTCGAATACTGAATTTTGAGGCTGAGTTACCTATAACTCCAAATCTATTCGATATCGCAAATTTGGGTTAAATTGGAGGTGTCACGCCCCCCCGATAAACTCTAAAAAATTTTATCAGTAAATCTGCAAGCGTAAATTTTGGTCGAATACTGAGTTCCGACGCTGTGCGACCTTGAACTACAAAGCTATTCGATATCACAAATTTTCGTTGTATGGGAGGTGCCACTCCCCCTTGATCAACGCTCATAAAATGTAATCAATGAAACTGCATGTGTACATTGAGGTCCAATACTGAATTCCAAAGCTGTGAGACCTATAACCCCAATGCTATTTGATATCTCTAATTTGGGTTAAATAGGAGGTTTCACGCCCCCTTGTCGTACGCCCATAAAATGTAATTAATGAAACTGCATGTATAAATTGGGGCCGAATACTGAATTCTGACGCTGATATTCAATATCGCAAATTTACGTTAAATGGGAGGTGCCACGCCCCTCTAACAAATGAACATAGATTGAATCAATGAAACTGCATGTGTATATTGAGGTCGAATACTGAATTTCGGCGTTGTACGACTTATAACTCTAAAACTATTTGATAGCACAAAGTTGGGTTGTATGGGAAGTGCCACTCCCCTTTGCCCTACGACGACAAAATGTAAGTATTGAAAATGCATGTATAAATTTAGGTCGAATACCGAATTCTTACGCTGTCAACCTATAACTTCAAAGCAATACGATATCGCAAATTTGGGTTGTAAGGGAGATGTCACGCCTCCCTGTCCAACGCCCATAAAATAAAACCATTGAAACTGCATGTGTAAATTGAGGTCAAAAACTGAATTCCAAAGATAAATTCCTATAACTTCAAAGCTATTCGATATCACAAATTTGGGTTGTATCGGAGGTGCCCCTCCCCCTTGTCCACTGCCATAAAATTTAATCACAGAAACGGTACGTTTAAATTGTGGTCGAATACCGAATTTCTAAGCTGTGCGACCCATAACTCTAACTAAAGCTATTCGATAACAACAATTTTTTATTTATATGTGGGAGGTAAAAGGGGGTGTGGCATTGCGCCTTAAACCATCTCGTACTCAAAGCAAAGCGTACTTACAAAATTTGAGCTCAATCGGACCAATGGTTTCGAAGTATTTTGATATTTTCTTTAAAGTAGGCGTAGATGAATTGTGACCACGCCCATTTTTTCAAAGTTAATTATAGTTATCATACGAACTTATTTACCAAATTTTAATTTCATACGACCAAAACCGTCTTAAATACAGAATTTTTATTAATTTGTGGGCGACAAAAGGGGGTGTGGTACAAAACCTGCAAAGATACACACATGCAATTTCTTATGTGCACCCTCCACACAGACCCCAATCACCCCTGAAAATTTCATTGAAATCGGGCAAGCCGTCTAGGAGGAGTATGCGAACAGGAAGTTTTGCCACTTAATTTTATATATATAGATATCAAAACAGTGGGCGCAAAAGTGGGCGTGGTCAATTTTTCTTTCAGTAAACACTTAAATTGGATTACTACGAACATTTGAAAAAAAAATTATCCAAATCGGTCCAGCCGTTTTCCGATTTTAGATAAATTGAAAAAAGTGGGCGCAAAAGTGGGCGTGGTCAATTTTCTTTCCGACAAAACTTAAATTGGATTACTATGAACATTAAAAAAAAATTATCCAAATCGGTCCAGCCGTTTTCCGATTTTAGATAAATCAAAAAAAGTGGGCGTGAAGTGGGCGTGGTCAATTTTTCTTTCCGTATAAACCTAAGTTGGACTATTACGAACATTTAAAAAAAAAATTATCCAAATCGGTTCAGCCGTTCTCAACTGATGCAATTACCAACGAACGACATTTGATTTTTATTTATATAGATACTGGGTAATTATTGTTGTTTTTCCAGAATAGGGCTGTGAGAATACATACAAGAATTAAATTCTTAATTTAAAAATTTATAATTAAAACAAATAAAAAAATACTGGGAATTAGTAAATTGGTGAAAACAATACTACAGCATAAAAGCTTATTTATTTAATTATAGATACATATATTCTTACTTAATCCTATTTACCCTATTTACAATAATCAAAATTACTGAAAAGTTTTTCACTTATATTAAGTTTGACATTACCTGTCGGTGTTTTAAATCTCTTTACTCTACCTTTTTATTCTAATATGATCCATATCAGTAAGAGTTATAATTGATCAACATAATGGTATAATTATTTACCAGGTATCATTGACTTACCAGGTTGGTTTGGTAATTAACTCCGGTCAAAAAATATACTCACAAAGAGAACGCTCACAATTGTTAATAGCCGCATTCAGCGGAGTCAACTGTTGTGAATTGTTATGGTAGCGATACCTTAGAGAGCGATGTTTTTTTCTTGAAGTGTTGCTACTCATAACGTCAGAAAAGTTGTAGATTATTTAATTTAATTATTGAATTATGTAAATTATTTAATTACAATCGCACTCAAATTTGCTGCTTTCTTTCTGTGTTCATTTAACAGCACAACAGTTATCGACTGTTGCCTCTGCTGGATGAGACCATTAAATTTTTGGAATGTTCGTTTCTGGCACTTTCTTTAATTTTCGTTTTGTTTCACTAACAACAGTTTTTCACAAGCTATAGTTTCCTTGTAGAGAGAAAATAAGCAATTGTCAATGCTACCTGGCATGGTATAACTAGACAAAGTAGTGTTAGGCTGAATGTGCTCTCTTTCCTAGTGACCATAATTGCAAAAACTAGCCATTTGTACATTTTGCCTATTTTTGCTTCCGCATCGCATTCTTAGCAGTTGCAGATTAGTATGAGCTGTCAACTTTGTTTTGACAGTTTCGGTAACCAGCTCTGTGCCTTAACACTACCTTGCCTAGTTATACCATGATACCTGGTTACTTATACCATGATCAGCACCAAGGCATATTAATCAGTGGCTCGTTCCTGTAACTCGTAGCGATCGTAGTTACCGACTCATATTACCGATTTGACGTCACTTTGACGTCATTCTCACTTGCAATGTTTCTGAATCTGAATCGATTTCTGTTCGATTCGTTCATTCGAAATCGATAAGCTGTCACATGTTCCGATTTCATTTCAATGGAACCTTTTGCAAAAGTGTTTCTGTACGTAAAGTGAATCGATAAAAATGTGTCACTTTTATCACTGGCTTTATGGCAAGTGAAAATTCTACCGATTTATCTAATGACAGTAATGTTGTGTATTATTAGGTTATAAGTATTCGAAATATACCTTTAAAAATGGTTACTTTCATATAAGTCGAATTTTTTTCTGATTGAAATATTTTGTTATTCTTAAAAAAGTTTTAGTTTTAAAGGTAATAAAATTTATAAATAATGCCTACTTACCAGAGAATTGCACAAGCCTACTTGAAACTCTATTTCAAGTACTTGCTTAAAATACAAGTTCAAGCTAGCTTGAGCTTGATAATTTTGAATCATGTATAGCTTGTAATTGAATATAAATAAGCCTACGACAGCTTGCGACTTGAAAGTATGCTAGCTAAGTCTGCGGACAGAGTAAACGCTGATGCGAGCAGGCAGGCAGGCAGGCGCAGGCAGGTACCTGCTCAGTAAATAAGCCGGGCAGAGTGAATGCGAAAGTTTGTTATTTATTTTTTCCCCTATTGCTTTCTATTTTGCATCCTCTGCTTATGGCGTTTATAAAAAAAATTTTATTTTCTGTACATAAATAGCACACTATCTTCAAAAGAGCTAAACATTTTGAGTTGCGACTCTTTTGAAGAGGGTGTGCGATATGTTGTGCCACTAGGAAAGCCCAGAATTGTACCGAGAATTTCAAACTAAAATTAGCGTTTCCTTCGGTAGCTAGAAATGTCTCATTGGCCGATAAGATAACTCTCCTGAAATTTTATCCAAATTTTATCCGAAAAAGTAAGACTCATTGCGATTTAATCTCATTACATTGGTATAAAGGGCGAAAATGCGGTGTTTCGTCATTTAAATGTGTATTAAAATTCTGTAAATTGATTAAATCATTCTATACCTTTAATCAATAGCGGATTCAAATACCTTTACAACGTGTCATCGGTGAGAAAAATCGGATGAAAGTTACCAGAGTTGTGACATTTTACTTTTCGAGAAAATTCTATTTTCTTTCTTGTTGTAATAAAAAAATCGTAAGAATCCAAATTTTAAAAATTGCAATTAAATGTTGTTAAACAATTTTCTGAAACAACACTTAATACATATACAAAAAATTGTGTCATTAATTTGAATAACTTGGTCGTTATGGAATTTTTTATTAGAAGTGTACCTTTTTGAAAATGCCGAGTTTGAGTACTTTTATGAAAAAAATTCGCAAAAATCCAAAAATGCAAAATGTTAACCAATAACAAAAATAATGCTCAAAGCATAGTCTTGAGCTATTTTGTGCACAAAATTAAAAAAACCAAAATCCTAAGAAGAAAGTTATAGCTGGTGAAACTTGATTTTTTTTTTCAAAAATCCGCAAAGTGCCTGTTTCTGGCATTTTGAACACACAAAAAAACATAGAAAAATCATAAAAACGTTATACCTCATTCAAAATGACTTTAAATTAATGCTTCTTAATAATTTTTGAATTTGTTTTCCAAAAATTTTGGAATTTGGGGCTGCCAACATACTAGACTCTGGTTTTACTGTTAAAAATATTAAAAAAATGCAAAACCAAGCATTTTAATTTTTTATTGTTTTATGTGTTTTATATGTATATCTTTTGTTTCTTACATGCCCAACAAATGCCCATTTTATCAATCTATAATTTCCGTGTGCACAACTTATCACCAACAACAACACAATCTTAATCGACGTTAACCAAATATGTCAATACCCACCAAAAACAACCCTCATACTCACATAAACATGTGCGCGGTCGCTGCTGTTGATGTTCGTTTCGTTCAACGCGTTGTTGTTGTTGAATGTTTTTGTTGTAATTTGTTTTGTATTCTAAAGATAATAAAAAACGCAGTTTCCTTGAAAAATTAAAAAAAAACACATAAAGAACAAATTCAGTTGTTCAATTCAGGCTGGCGCAGATTTCTCGCAGCAACCTGATCTGATCCGACCTGACCTGCCTGCCTGCTTCCACCCTGCTTCAGAGTTTACTCTGTCCGCAAACTTACAAGCGAACGGCACGAAGTTTCAAGTAAAGAAAAGCTTGATGCCTTCGGCAAAAAGCTTGAAAAGCTTAAAATTGAAGGCAAGTATCCAATTAAAGCAAGTATCCAAAAAATTCAATGAGCTTGTTTAGAGAGAGCTTAAGCGCAATAGGACTTTTAATGATTCTGTGGACTCAGTGGTTGGAAGTTTTAGGGGTAACTTATTTCGAAGATGATGTCAAACTTTTAAATTTAAGATGGCGGATGAAGTTGCCACCTAATTTTTTTTATTTTTCGAATTCTTGTAATTTTGAAATTCTGACAACGGATTTGATTTCGAATATAATGTCACAGTCTTAAAATTTAAGATGGAGGTTAGGGTTGCCACATAAATTTTTACCACAGTATTGCCAACTAATAGTATGTTTTTCAAGAGTTTTAAACGTCATTTATCAGTGTTAAGGGGTCGCTTATTTCGAATCTAGAGTCAGAATTTTAAAATTCAAGATGGTGGATAGGGTTACCACCTTAATTTTTTGTAGTTTTATGAATTCGGGGCTGGCAAAAAAAAACGGTACACCAAAAATGGGTCGCTAAATCCGAATCCGTTGTCAAAATTTCCAAATTATGAAATTTTGAAATAGGGTTGCCACCTAATATTATGGCAATAACAACAGAAAAAAAGTTACACGAAGTCCGCATAATAAATGAAACGAACAACGAAACAAACGATCGTCAGTCGCATAGAGTCGAAACCAGAGTTGAAAAGTAGAAAACTTGACTTTTTCCACCAACTCATATGGGGTAGAAACAAAATAGAATGACGTCAGACATATGATTCATTTTTCAGAAGCCAGTCGCGAATTGTAAGGAATAAAATAAATCAAGTTCCTGCATATCAACTCAAAGCTTGATATTTTTTCAAGTAGCTTGATTTTCAATTTACTTGTTGCAGATCTCTGATAATTACATAAAAGTTAAAAAATTTAGCAAAACAGTATTTGTTCCAGCTATGAAAAAGTAACCGGTTGCATTTATTTGCGAAGTTTTTGCAGCACAGCACTAAGTGTAAAATTATTTACATTATTTACAACTGCAACTATTAATACACATCATTATAATATAATTATTTTTCTTAAACTGCAAATATTCACTTTTTATCAACAAGACAAGCACCTATTTGTTATAAAGTAAAAAAAAAATATATAATACTAAAATAATATATTCGAGCAAACAGCTGCTTGTCATTTGACTCAATTTCACAACTTTTCTTCTCGATTTGTGTTCTTTTTCATCACGGTCCGAGTTTTTACCGATTTAAACGTACAGAAACATTAGTTGTCACCAAATCGGTAACTAGGGATCGATAACGGCTGACGTCACACAAATCGGTAACTTGCCGATTTTGTTACAGGAACGAGCTACAGGTAGGCTCGATCATGGCACAACTGCTGACAAGGTAGTAGCGTAGACAGGCTTTTTTCTCCCGAGCGGCGATGGGTAGTTGTCAAAATTAGCTGTTCATGCAATTAATCAAAGAAATGTGAAAAAGTAAGCAACGACTAAAACATAGCTAGTCAACAGCAGCAAACTACAACTCCTTTAGCTGTTTTTGACAACTACCAATCGCCAAAAAACTGTCACGGCTACCTTGTCAAATAATTATACCATAGGATCGATAGAAGAGACGCTCTCAAAATTTGAAATCTTGTTCTTCTTCACATTGTGAATTGAAATGCTTGTCACAATCAGCTGTTTCACAAAATCAAGATCAGAGTGTCGTGCAGTATTTTGTTTGCTTACTTAATGCCTTAGGGTTAATATGGGTTGCCGTGCATACTTTTTGTGTTTAAATAGGGGTATTCACGACTCAGTGCTCTTGCCAGTGCAGTTGATGACTTGTGCAGTAAGGTTATCATGAACAGCACTATCACTTTTTCAAAGCTGTCAAATTTTTCAACGTTCACAACTGCTGAAGTCCTAAAGTTTAAGGCAATAGTAGAAAAGCATTTGTGCAGATTTTAGATGGAAATTAAATGGAAATTAATTTTTAATGGTTAGGTTAGGTAATAGGGTTGTTCACCGTTACCGGAACTTTCGCGGGGCCTATAGGTTCATTTTTTATTTTCATCGTAGTACTATAATAACCAAAATTATTTCGATTATTTTTCAAACCAGTCTGTGTTTTTAATGAACCTCAAGATGTCTAGCAGTGATGTGTTCACTAAATCTTCCAGGTCTTTGAAATATCTGTTCCCCATATATCGGAGTCGACGATTCTGTAGACTTGGACATTCTAATAGAAGGTGAGTTATTGTTTCTATTTCTTCCGGATCCTTGCAGCTCCGACAAAAGCCTAGGGCTGTTATGTTCATTCTATTGGCCATTACCTCAATGGGGCAATGACCTGTTAGAACTCCCACAAGAATCCGGATTTCTCGTTTGGCCAAAAGCAGAAGGCATTCGGTTTTCTTCTCATTTAGCTCCGGCCAGAGCCTTCGAGATATGTTGCAGTTACCTCTGGAGGCCCAGTTAGTGTTAAGATTATCTCTGGCTTTAAGGTCTATACTCCTTTTGACGACGCCTATTAGAATGTGCACATCTGTATTAGCTCTGTTTGTTCTTGCGGTAACTCCACTCCTAGCCAGTTCATCCGCTGCATCATTCCCTTCGATATTGCTATGTCCGGGAACCCAGCAGACAGTGACATTGTGGTAATTGTCACTGTTTAGTGACAATACCCACAGTTTACAGTTTTGTACCGGTCGAGCTTTCGTCGTTTTACTATTCAGCGCTTTGATGGCCGCTTGGCTATCCACAAAAATAACTACCCCTGTGGGGGTAAGATTTTTCCTATGAATGGCCTGTGCAGCTTTTTCAATAGCGTATATTTCTGCTTGAAAACGCTACAGTATTCGGGCAGTTTGTAGGACTCTTTGATTTGTAGTGTTTCGCAATATAAATTTCTTCCGTTTCAATCCGTTTCTTCAAATTCTTGTCTGTTGGGGATGGAGGTGGTGTATTATGTGCCGAATCTCACACTGGGTATGATATAGTCGGTTGCTCTTTTTGATTCTTCGGTTCTAAAGGGATTCAGAATAGATGCATGTCCGAAAGTGTTGTTACTCCTCGCTTGTGATTCGTTGAGGCGAATCGCGCTTTTGGTCGTCGAACACTTAAGAACTTCTTCTATGGGGAGAAGATTTAGCATCATTTCTAGATCCGCCTGTGGCGTTGATCTCATGGCTCCAGTTACTCCTATGCATGCTAACCTTTGGACTCCTGTTAGGAAGCTAAGGTAGCTCTTTTTGTGCGCTATCGTCCACCATACATGAGAGCCGTAGGTAAGAATAAAACTCACGACTGCTATATACATCCAGTGGATTATGTGCTGTCACAGACCCCATTTCCTGCCAAAGACTCTCTGACATGCGTAAAGAGCGCATAGTGCTTTTTTCCGTCTTTCTTCTATGTTGCGTTTCCAGATCATTTAGTTATCAAATATAATTCCAAGGTATTTAGCTTCCGTGGAAAGCTTCAGAGTTACTGTGATAACAATAGAGTTCAGCTACTACAGCTTTTTCGAACTTTCTCCGCATTAGATCATCTTAAAAACCAGCCCAAATAACATTAAAATATCTCAATTATATTGATAAGAGTGGTCCAAAATAATCTAAAGTGAGAAAAATTTACCCACCGTAATATGGGTTGGGCTCAAGGACAACACAAGACATAACAACTAACCATGCGTTTACATAGATCTAATCACATATTAGTTTCCAATCTACTTTTGAGTTGACCTTTCGATAAATTAACATCAAAAAAGCTACATTCCTGAACAAAGGTACTCATGCGATGTAAAGGAGCAGTAGCCATATTATTTGTTCTACTAAAAGGTAAGTAAATGAAATTGTTAGCATTTCTTCTGCTTCTACGGTTAGTGTTAAAATTTTTACGAGTTAGGAGTTCTGGTGAATCGAATACAGCAGTTATGAGTTGGTGTAAATAGACTATATCTGCAGACTTCCTTCTCTCATTCAAAAATTGCATTTTTAATAGTTTTAAACGATCCTTATAAGGAGGAAGGTTTAAAGTGTCAGTTGCACTTAAGCCCCTTAGAGCAAACCGAACAAAACTTTTTGGATTCTCTCTAAACGTGCAACATTTACATTGTAATTTGGGGAGCAAACTTGACTTGCATACTCTAAGTGAGGTCGCACAATTGCATAATACAGCGTTGTAGTTGTGATCATACTATTAAATTCTTTGGCCCAGCGTTGCATAAGCCCGAGCATAGAAGATGCTTTTTTACAAATGTAATCAATATGAACGTTAAACGATAGCTTAGAATCCATGCATATACCAAGATCTTTGACAGCATCTACACGACTTAAAGCAGTGTCTTTTATCTTATAATCAAAAATTAAATTATTCCTTTTTCGCGAAAAGGTCATAGTTTGGCATTTATCTGGATTTAGAAACATATTATTTTTAGAACACCAAATTTCAAAGGATTTCAAATCAGACTGGAGCAGATCTGGATTGTCTTTAGCATCTATTGTTCTGTATATTTTCATATTATCTGCATAGATAAGTAAATGAGAGTGTTTGATGATGTGGGTTACATCATTAATGTCTAAAATAAACAGAAGTGGACCAAGGTGGCTACCTTGAGGAACACCTGATTCAAAACCTGATAAATAGAATAAAGTTGTGTTGGAGTTCATCAAATGCTTTACTAAAATCAGTGTAAATACAGTCGACCTGGTTACCTGAATAAAATGAATTTAAGCAAAACGTTGTAAAATCGAGGAGATTAGACACAGTGGATCTGCCAGCAACAAAACCGTGCTGACGAGTTGTCATGACTTTCCCACAGTGAATTTTCAAAAAAGTGGAAAAATACTTTCACTAATTGATTTATTGAATAACATGGACAGTGGTTGACTTAGAACGGAATCGCATCGTGTTAACACTGCGGCAGGAATTCCGTCAGGTCCAGCATTAAAGTCCACATCGATCAATCCAATATTTTACTTTAAAATATCCTCTGAAGTAGAGGATATAGAATCCAACGAAACCCTGGGTGTAGAGTTAATTTATTCAAAGGATTAAAAGAGTCTGAACAAAATGACTCTTTAAAGAGATTGGCAAATAGACCACAAATTACGACGGGATCGTCAGTAAATCCTTCAGAGGTTTTAAATAATGTAGGGAATCCATCAGATTTTTTTTGGTGTTTATGAAACCCCAGAATTTCTTTCGATCAGACAATATTCTCAGCTTAATACTGTCTAAATAATTTTGATATATGGTAGCTGAGCAATTTTCAAAATCCAGAAACAAACTCTTGTAGATTTCTAGGTCACTCAAGTCTAAGCTACAGACATATTTTTTCCATGCCCTATTCCTGCTGTTGCGAAGAATCTTTAACTCCTTTGTGTACCAGGGATAAGCACAATTTTTCGTAAATTTGAGGCTATACGGCACGGATAGAGAAAACTTAGCAAAGATTTCCATATAAAAAAAATTAATTGAATCATCAAGAGTGTTATTGTTAACATATTCTAAATTTACATGAAGTTTACTTTGAAGTAAATGATTCAACTTCGAAAAGTCAGCTTTTTTAAAATTGAATTCATAAACGTTATCTATTGAGTTAGATTTTACTATATTATCCCTGTCTGACTTGTACCATATGCTCAATGGTGGATGGTATTCATCAACAGTAGTCAAAGCATGAAGGGCCCTTTCAACAATCACATTGTTACTGTTTGTAGTTAAGACCAAGTCAAGAAGTCTTTCACGACTAGTATAAATACAACTTACCTGTTGTAAGTCAGAACATATATTATCAACAAATATATGCTCTTGGCGTGTCTTCGAATAAGATGCACAAAAATATGTATCATCGTCAGAAAATTCCCATTTCAAGTCAGGCAGATTAAAATCACCTTACAATAAAATGTCGATATTAACGTCAATTATGCTTATAACTTATTCTATGCAATCCGCTAGGCTTGCATAAACTTCTACACTGCTCTTAGGAGGAACGTATGCATTAATAATATATACATTAGAATTGCAATGTACAACCTTAAAGCATATAAGTTCGATGTTAGCAGAGCAGGGAATAAAAATAATGGAACTAACGAAGGAGTTCCTTACAGCTAATAAGACACCTCCACCGACAGCAGGAGTATTGTCAGCGTGTCTATCTCTTCTATAAACTTCAAAACTGTTATCAAACAATTCTAAGTCAATAATGCTTTCGTTTAACCAAGTTTCAGTCAGTGCGATTATATCCTCAGAGAAATTCTGAGACATTATAAATATGTCTTGCGTCTTAGAGCGTAATCCCCTTACATTTTGAGAGTAAAGGGATAGCCTATTCAGTTTTTTTGGGATTGACGAGCGGCTTAAGCCGTCCCTCAAGGCTTATTCTTAGGCTGAAACTCTGTAACGAGTATATTATCAGTCCACAAATTAGAGTTTAGAACAGTTGCAAACTCTTCAGCTGGAACTGTGAGAATAAAGGAAGCATGGGTAAGTTTATTGCCTATTTTTTTGCATGAACAAAATGAATTTTGACTCAACAAGTTATTGTTTTTGATAAAAGTCAATACATTTTCAACAGTTATGTCGGGCTGAAGACGTGAAATAAATCATTTTTTTTCCTCGACACTGCCCTTAAGCTTGATAGATTTCTAGGCCCAATAGGAGTCAAAACTGAATTATTAGTCAAAGAAGGAATGTAAGAAGGTGACGAGGAAGTAACTGGAGTGTTCCTGTTCAAAAGCGGTGCTGAGGGCTGTTTGGCCTGAGAAGTAGATCCAGAAGATTTTCGCTTCTTATTATTTTTTTATTTTTTCTCTTTCTTTTTGAGATAATGTGGTCTTCTGATGAAAGGATTGTTTGTGTCCCGGAAGAAACAGTCTATGACAAAGAAAGCGGGATATTTTTCGAAATGGAATTTTCATCATAGACGCTGGTACTGGGTCCGGCCCTAATTTCACTAAAAAATGTTAAAATTTCTCGAAAATTGTTGTTTAACGAGTTATGACTTTCCCTAAAAAGCTTAATTTTTGAATAAAGTTCATCTGGGGAAAGTTACTTACACGAAGCACAGTGCGAAGACCTGTTCGCAGAGATTTTAAGTCGTCAAGGCATGACTTGGAAATACCGGCACAAGATGCATGAAACATTTGCTCACATGGACCAGAACAGCTGAACATGAGGTTCATAATGTTTTGGCTTTTGCAAAGTTCGTCTAAAGAACAATCAACGATATTTTCTGCAGAAAAATAATCGATGTATAATTTTTAAAAAATGAGCAGATGCAAAATGTGCTTTTAGGGTTATTATGTTCAGGCAGTTTGTGCACAGTTTAGTAGAAAACAAAAAACAAAAACAGCACTCACTGATCTGAAGATAAACAAATCACCGCACAAAGAAGACACTAAAAAACAGTAAGCATGCAAAAACAACAACAACACTGCATTAACTAAATAAGTTAAACAAAGTTAACATGCAAGAATTAAACTTACACAACTTAAATGCACAATTATTATTTAATGGAACAGTTGTATATTAATGATATTAGTATAGTACAATAAAATATTTAAGTAATTACGATATTGAACTATTTTAATACACTCACGAATATAACAAACAAAGGCTTTTACATAACACGATAAAACACAACCGACACTAACTAATAGACGAGATCAACTGAACTGTGTTCAGTTTCGGTGATGTGAAACTTTCTATTTTCCTTCTTCTTGTGAACAGAACGAGTTCGGTCTTTGTTGGGTTTACACCCAGTGCATTCGATTCTGCCCACCGCGATAGCTCACTCAATGCCCCAGTCATTAGTTCGCTAACTGTTTGCAGGTATTTCCCGCATATTAGGATGGCGACGTCATCGGCATAGGCTACCACTTTTGTTCCACCAGTTTTGAGTGTAGTGAAAATTTTGTCAACCACAATCAGCCACAGCAGGGGGTATATAACTCCTCCCTGCGGTGTGCCTCTTGTGACCTCTTTCCTCATCACACTCATTCCTATTTGTGAGCTTATACGTCTGTTGTTTAGCATTATATAAATCCACTGGGTTATTTTACTGTTGACTCCTTTGTCTACTAGAGCATTCTTTATGGAATCTGTTTTAACATTGTTGAATGCGCCTTCGATGTCCAAAAAAGTAGCTAAGTATATTCTTTGTTATGTAGGGTTCTTTCTATGACTGAAACCACTTCATGTAGTGCCGTTTCCACTGATTTATCTTTAAGGTAGGCGTGTCAATGAGAGACTAATAGGTCTATAATCCTTTGGTGCTTAGTGTATCGGTTTTCCAGCTTTAGGAATGAAAACAACTCGCACTTCTCTCCAGAACTATAGCCTGTTCTCAATTGCTCGCTAAAGTAAGATTAATTATATCTTCCCTGACTCTATTCTAAAAAGTTGACCTATTGTCCCTATTACATAGGATAAGGTCTGTGGTAATGATAAATTCCAAAATAGACCCACCTCTTTTGTTGATGTTCGTGCTGCCCCATTGGGAGTGATGGGCGTTTACGTCACAACCGATGACCAAGAATGTCTTGCTTGTGTTAGCATGTTCTGCCAACTCGCGGACTGTTTTCACTGGTGGGTTCGACACTTCATAGGGAATGTACGCGGAACAGAGGATCTGTTTTGCTGATCTGGTTTCCACGTTGGTTGCCCCTACGTCTGCGTTGCTGAATCTAGGGAGAAAAAACATGTTGATGGATTTTTTCGCAAATATACAGCTCTTTATCTTACGTTCATTTGGAGAGTGAAACAGGTTGTACTGTTTTTACATCTTGTTGTTGTAGATCCAGGGTTTCTGGATAAGGGCCACATCTACATTCTCCTCGGACAATCACAGCATCAAGTCGTCGGTTGCTGCTTTACAGTGATGCAAGTTGATTTGCACCACTTGCAGCTTCCTCCTTCTCTCAGCTATTGCTGATTCAGCTGTAGTGTGCTCTCGTTATACACAATGCCGACCCTAAGTTTCGTTGTTATAAACAGCAACATTTTGAGTGACTAATAAGTTAGCACTGCATTATCGGCGTGTGCTGCACTCAGTGTATGCGAATATTTTCATTACTCACTCAATATTGTTGACCGTGCCAAATTATCATTCGTCAAACCAAAAATATGTAATTTGAATCCTTTCGATGATTCAAATTCAATATGCAAGAACGAAACGCAACATAGGTTATAAGAATATTACCTAACTAGAGAAGTATGACCATAGATTAAGACTACTAAGTAAGTTTTGTAAAAATGTTATAAAAGAGCCGAGATGGCCAACAATAAATCAGACTTTAATTAACTACACAAGCTGGCAGATCTCTGCCTTGTTCAGTTTATTTTAAACGTCTCTGTTTGCCTTGGACATAGTTCAAGTCGGCAAACACTGCAGTCTATAGCGAAGGCAAACTCTGCCACTATAACAAAATAAAACGATCCTTAAATAAATTATAACATGGCGATCCTGCCACTCCGACTTGGAGTCCTGTAAAATAAATTTTTTGGTGCATCGAAACTTTATTGATGGACGAGTACATCCCGCAGCCGACAACAATAGCATCGAAAATACCTGTTCCAGTCTATGTGCCACTACGCATCGGTCCAAAAGCACTGACGATAGAGGAGTACCGAAAACGCCAACTCCCACGAACCGAAGAAAAGCTGACAGCATACCCAAAAGTGGACATACCGAAAATACAAAAAAAGCGCTCGAAAAGAACAACAACCAAGCTGGGACATCTCAACTGCGATATGGGCAGAAATTGACAATATCCGCAAGCAGCTCAACACAAAAAAAATAAAATAAATGTACGTTCCTTTCGTGGGCACTATTTTGGCAACATCAGGAGAGGTAGTCAACTCGCAAACAGAAGACGCAGAGATGGTGCAAGAAGAGATCGTGATGATGAACGCTAACAACAACAACAGCAGTAGAGGAGTACCGAAAACGCCAACTCCCACGAACCGAAGAAAAGCTGACAGCATACCCAAAAGTGGACATACCGAAAATACAAAAAAAGCGCTCGAAAAGAACAACAACCAAGCTGGGACATCTCAACTGCGATATGGGCAGAAATTGACAATATCCGCAAGCAGCTCAACACAAAAAAAATAAAATAAATGTACGTTCCTTTCGTGGGCACTATTTTGGCAACATCAGGAGAGGTAGTCAACTCGCAAACAGAAGACGCAGAGATGGTGCAAGAAGAGATCGTGATGATGAACGCTAACAACAACAACAGCAGTAGTAACAGCAACAAAACCGCAAAGTTTAGGAACGCAAGCGACAGAAGCCGAGAAAAACGTTGCAATAAAATGCAATAACAAAATTGCACTCGATGCATTTAAAAAGGGACTGAATGAAAACTTAAAAACAACCATTTACGCGGCGCGACCAAAAGATTTATTAGAAGCAACAGAATTAGCACTCGAACTAGAAAATGAGTCAATGACTTCGCCAAATGCAGTCATGCACTTTCAGCGGTCATTTAACCAACATCGAAACAATGTCAATAACCGCAGTAATATGAGACAGAATTTAAGCACACAACGCAATTTCAATTCATTCAATTCGAAGAATAGGCACAATGAACCCAAAAGGTATAACACTAATTTCAACCAAAATTACAATCAAAACGATTACTATGACAGAAATTTGAACCATAACAACAACGTCAATAGAAACCGTAACAACAGTAATCGTTCTAACCAAGACAGAAACTGAAACCAAAACAGATATCAAAACAACAACAGCAACTATAATGACAACAGATACACAAATAACCAAACAAACATAAACATACGCATAATACATAATGAGGGAAACTACCAAGGCTCGGAAGATACGGTTTTTCCAGACAGCCAAAAGTAAAGATTTTTAAAATTTCGGATAAAAATTCTAATTTTAAAAAAAATAAAATACAAGAACAACATAATGACTTTTCTCATTGACACAGGTGCTGACATTTCTTTATGCAAGCTTAGTAAAAAACTGAATGACGATTTTTATAACCCAGACGAAAAATGCATGTTAACTGGTATTACAAAGGAAGAAATCTAAAACTTAATTTTGGGGAGGAATCTTACGAACATGAGTTTCAATTGGTAAATTCAGAATTTCCAATCGAAACCGATGGTTTATTAAGCAGAGATTTTCTGAATAAGTTTCTAAGCAAAATTGACTATGAAACATTCGTTATTTCAATTTTAATTAATGAGTCACATATAATATTACCAATGCACTCGAAATCACATAACACACTAATAATAAAAGTGCCACCAAGAACAGAAATTATTCAACCGATCAGATTACAACTAACCGAAGATAAGGTGAGTTTTAATAAAGATATACAAGAAGGTATTTTTCTCAGTAATTCAATAGCTCCGAAAAACGGCATGACACACCTAAAAATTTTAAATACAACAAATGACAAAGTAATATTAAATGGTATTGAGTTGGAAACTGATTCTTTAGACAAATACCACATTTTAAATTATAATAGCAAGAAACATACACACTCACAAAAACGTTTAAGTAAGATTTTGGAAACATTAGACACACAATGTAATGACACAAAAATTAAAGACGAACTACATATTATTTTCAAAAAATACCAAGACGTATTCCACCTAGATAACGAACCTCTAACAACTAATAATTTTTATAAGCAACACATCACGACAACAGACAACATACCAGTATACTTCAAAAACTACAGACTGCCACACATTCAAACAGACGTGATAAATGAACAAGTTCAGAAAATGCTAAAGGACGATATTATCGAACCATCGCTCAGTCCATACAATGCTCCACTCCTTCTAGTACCAAAAAAGAACACGGCGGACAAAAAGAAACAGAGACTTGTAGTTAGAGTTGGGTCGTTCCGGACCTGCATAGTTCATGGAACTATGTTCACTCTCGGACATAGTTCCAATCATTCCATCTGTACGATTTAAGCATGTCCAAACAGTTCCAATTGCAAAAACATTTTTTTAATTGTGCCACATCTTATTCGCACTTACATAACTTAATCGAGTTGTTTGAGCGACGACATAAGCTGACATCTCATTCGCACTTGCACAACTTAATCGAATTGTTTGAGCGACTACAAGTAAGCCAATTATGCATGTGAAAGAGAGTGAAAGAAATAGATAAAATAAAATATGATATATCGTCATTCCAGTTGTGTGCATTGTTCAGCATTGCTGTTTATTTTTGCTTTTAACCTATGAAACAAAACAATCACGAAATGACATTGAACATGCTTTTGTTACTTTCATTCTTATAAATAGAACTGCTGGAACTATATAGTTCCGCGAACATGCTTAAAGCTGATGAATTATAAGATGCAACTGAGTTTCGAGCTTATGAGGAACTGATTAGAAATTATTTTTGCTCGCTTTTCAGCAACTTCATAAATTTACTTCATGAACTTTATTTACTAAATGAAATTATTTACTAAATGATAGAAGTTTCTTTTTTTATATAAACTAAAGAAATGTTTTTTTTTAATTTAAAAATATTGAAATGAAAATAATAAAAAAGCAAAAAATACTGTTTAATTCATTTAAGACTAGTCAGAATGATGTGTTGAAAATCTACATGGACCTTTACACATTTTCTTCGCAGTTCAACAATCACTTAATTCAAATAAATGCTTCAAATAGTTCTGCAGTTCAAATAAACAAAGAAACTAGATAGTTCCGCGGACATGCTTTAAATTCCCTCTGTAGTTCAACAAGCAGATAGTCCAAATAGTCTATAAAGTTCAAATAAGCAAAGGAACTAGATAGTTCCGCGGACATGTTTCCGTGAACTAGTTCCTTTCTTTAAAAGAATCGTTCCATGTCCGTTCCGTCTCTGGAACTGTTAAGCACAAGCCTACTTGTAGTAGACTTTAGAAAGTTAAACGACAAAATTGTCCATGACAAGTTCCTTTTAACGAGACTAGAAGATATTCTAGACAAATTAGTTAGAGCGAAATAGTTCTCAACACTCGGTATGACCAGTTCATTTCATCAAATTTCAACGAATCACGTCCTTTGACAGCTTTTTCTACAACAAACGAACATTTTTAATTTAAACGACTACCTTTTGGACTAGAGATCTCTTCAAACAGTTTCCAACGGATGCTCACTATTGCACTCGCAGACTTGGAATCAAATGCTTTTCTTTACGTGGATGACATAATTATTCATGGATGTAGCATAAATCACCACAACCAAAATCTAATAAAAGTATTAGAAAGACTTCAAAGACATAATTTAAAATTAAATGCGGCCAAATGTTGTTTTTTGCGTCCTGAAGTAGTATATTTAGGACATCTTATCACAAGTGAAGGAGTCAGAACCGACCCAGCTAAATACGATACTGTAAAAAATTATCCAACTCCGAAAAACGCAGATGACGTTAGGCGATTCCTTGCATTCTGCAACTACTACACCACCTTTATTACAATACCCAGATTTCAGCAAACCTTTCATTCTAACAACTGATGCTTCAAATTATGCCTTAGGCGCTGTACTATCGCAAGGCGAAATAGGTAAAGATTTACCAATATCTTATGCCAGCAAATCTTTGCAAAAGCATGACTTGAATAAACCAGTTATTGAGAAGGAATTATTAGCTATTCATTGGGGAATAAACTTTTTCAAGCCATACCTTTACGGTAGAAAATTTACAGTTATAACTGACCACAGACCACTAATCTCGTTATTCACTCACAAAAACCCTTCCTCAAAAATGACGCGGATTCGACTAGAGCTTTGTGACTATGACTATGACATAATATACAAAAAAGGTAGCATGAACACTAGCGCAGACGCACTCTCAAGAATCCAACTGGACTCTGAAACTTTAAAAGAAATGATCCCACAAGAAAACGATGAAAAAATAAAAAGAAAGTTAATTATTACAAGAGGCATGGCAAATAAAGAAGCCATTAAAAATAATGAGGCAAATGATAATAGCAATGAAAAAATCTTTGTAGATGGTGACAATACCCAGAAGTCTGATCAACTTCTGATATGGAATTGTACATCCATTAGTGACGTCAAGAATGTGAAGAACTTAAAGTTTTATATGGCCAATAATAATGAAAGTTAAGTACATATTGAAAGTAATATAGTGCACGTAGCGATTAGCGATAATCCATCGAAACCAGTTTCGTTTTCGGAGAAGCTTAGATCTAAACATAATAATTTAAAAATGCATACGGGATACAGCGATAATTCAACGAATCTAGATTCGATTTTGAAGAAACTGATATCTAAAATGAAAAATGAGAATATTGAAGAACTAGCGCTAGCCAACAAGGATAAAATATTCAAATTGTATACAAATAAAAAATTTAAAGAAGCTTATACAAAGATACAACAAAATATTCAAAAAGGAAAAAGTCCTCAAAGTCCTCAATTAAAAATACTAATTTATGACCCACCAAAAAGGGTGCAAGATGACCTTACGAAATTCAAATTAATCAACGATTACCATAACACAGGCCACCTAGGTGTCAGAAAAACATTAATAAAACTAAAACAAAGATATGTTTGGAAAAACATGGGCAAGATGGTAAAGAACTTAGTGTCACGCTATGATATATGTGCAAAAAGTAAACAAACACTTCACACAAAAGAACCACTTACGCTAACAGACCCTAGCAATAGTTTTCAGACATTGACAATTGACACTGTAGGACCATTACGAATTTCAAACGAGTACCGCTACATACTGACAATACAATGCGAACTGACAAAATTTGTAATTGCACACCCAATGTCGACAAAAGATGCAGACACTGTTGCAAGAACATTGGTTGAGCAAGTAATTCTAAAATATGGCCACTTTCAGGTGTTGAAATCAGACAACGGCACTGAATTCAAAAATGAACTAATGCGCAAAAAATGCAAGCTTTTGAAGATCGAACAAATATTTTCGACACCATACCATCACCAGACAATAGGCTCACTCGAAAGAAACCACAGGGTGCTAAACGAATTTTTATTGACAACAGCTACTGACCACGAATGGGACAAGTGGATCCCATACTTCACATTTACGTACAACACGACCCCACACATGGACACAGGATACACACCACATGAATTAGTATACGGAAAACTAGCGTCATTACCAAATGACATTTACAATTCACAAACAAGGATTTATGATTTCGAAAGTTACCTGAGCGAGATGCGTACTAGGTTGAATTTTGCTCTAAATAAGGCAAAAGAAATGCTCATACGAGCTAAACAAAAGCGTACTTATAAGAATTTGGACTACACAAATACACTAAGAGTAGAAATATAAGTATATTACCTAACTAGAGAAGTATGACCATAGATTAAGACTACTAAGTAAGTTTTGTAAAAATGTTATAAAAGAGCCGAGATGGCCAACAATAAATCAGAGTTTAATTAACTACACAAGCTGGCAGATCTCTGCCTTGTTCAGTTTATTTTAAACGTCTCTGTTTGCCTTGGACATAGTTCAAGTCGGCAAACACTGCAGTCTATAGCGAAGGCAAACTCTGCCGCTATAACAAAATAAAACGATCCTTAAATAAATTATAACTCAGCCCTTTCACCTTAATAGTTCCGAGGCCAAATTTAAGTATGTCTGACTGCTCCTTTAGCCAGCCTGTGGAGGCAGCGTCTACAGAAAAGAGAAGAATTTTCCCTTCGCTGCCGTGACTCTTCTGCGACCTTACCAGCTTCCACTCTTGAATTTTGGCGTCTGTATTCTGCGCCGCCAATAGTTTCTGTATGGATACATCCCCATGCAAAGCAGGAGGTGGTATCCACACCGATACCCTGTGGCGAAGCGGAAGCGTGGATTTTGAGATCACCTTTTAGTGAAGCTCCCTTCCAAATTTCATCAATATTTGCGATGGTTTTTTTTTTTTTTTTTTTTGATTCGCCCGGAGGTATGAAATCTTCCCAAGATACGTATACCCGACCTATACGCATGCACGATTCACATTCTAAAATCTGCCCGAATCAGCCGGGACAGACAGAATGCATCTACGTACTAAAACATACCCCCTATTGGCAATTAGGATTTTCCACTAAGCACATTAATTGGCTTTTCAGCGGAATTTAAAAATTGAATTTATATAAACGCGTATTTAAGTATACTTGATTCTATATAAATAAGCAACATCGAATTAAATAATAGTAATTATCAATTTAAGGTACCCGAAAAACAATCAAAAACACTAAACTCATTTTAACTGGTTTGCGGCCATTGTCCAACCCAAGGACCTACGTGGAAATGAGATAAGTCTCATATCCGCCAAATCAAAATCCCAATTAGTTGGATATGCATTTGGGCCAACGCAGGCATAAACTTGTATGGAAAAGAGATATACTCTGGCACACCAATCCAGGTGATAGTGTGAGTTCAGTCTAATTTCAAATCAGGAAACCACGTGAGTCGTAAATCCCAATTCGATTAAAAATTAAAATGTTGAATAATTAAAAAGTAAGTTTTAAAAACGATTCATATTTGATGGTGCTTACTTTATAATCATAATATCGAGACAAAAAAGAGAAACAGAACAATCTCAATTGCCAATATTACATTGTTATAAAATTGCGTTAGGTATAATGGGATGAAGTTAAATTGATTTAATTATTTAAATGTAATATAATTTTCCGTTTTAAGACATCTACCGAATCAGAAAAATTAATCATGTTGAAGTTATCATTGAAATCACTGCACATACATCGTAAAGGTTCATGAAGGGCGTAATTAGAACTGCACTGACTCAACTTGAAAAACAGAAAATGTCTAGTTCCTCTCCTTGGGATGTTAAAATTTAGAGCTGAGATGAGATATTCCGAATTAATCTCGCCACGAAGTAATTTATACAAAAACATGACATTAAGCATCATTCTTCTGCTTCTTAGGGAAGGTAGTAAAATAATTTTAAGGCGTATTTCATACGATGGAAGCATAATATTGGGGTTCCAACGACTATGACGTAAAGCAAAAAGTAAAAACTGTTTTTGAACGGATTCTATGGCGTCCATGTAGACATTATATTGTGGGTTCCATACAACTGATGCATATTCAAGAATTGGCCTTACGAGAGAGGTATATAATAATTTAGTAGTAAAGGGATCACTGAATTCTTTAGCCCATCTTTTAATGAAACCAAGGACTCCTCTTGCCTTATTTATCACCATATTAACGTGGAGATTGAAGCGAAGTTTTGAATCCATAATAACACCAAGATCGAGAAAACTGGAAACTATTTCTAAGTTAGTGTTATGTATAGTGTAATTTATGTTACTAGCAGATCTTCGCGAGAATGTCATTTGCTTACATTTTTTTAAGTTGAGATTTAATATATTTAAGCTACACCAGTCCACAAGTCTATTTAGATCAGATTGTAAAAGATGTCGGTCTTCGGGTGATTTGTAACAAAGAAAAAGTTTCACGTCGTCAGCGTACATTAAGACGTTACAGTGTTTTATTACCGAAGGAAGATCATTAATGAATAGTAAAAATAAAACCGGTCCAAGATGACTGCCCTGAGGAACGCCAGAAGTGACCGAAATACTTTTTGAAAGAGAATTCTTATATAAAACCTTTTGAGTACGTCTAGATAAATACGAATTTATCCAATTTAATAATGTGACAGGAAACCCAATAAGGTGGAGTTTTTTCAAAAGAAGATTATGATTAACACTGTCGAAAGCTTTGCTAAAGTCCGTATAAATAACATCAGTCTGCAGTCCCAAAGTAAAACCATTTATAACACGCATAGTAAACTCTAAGAGGTTTGTTGTAGTGGACTTACCCTTCAGAAAACCATGTTGAAAGACAGAAATGGTGGAAGACACGGAGTGGGTTAATTGATCAGTTATGATTTTCTCAAATAACTTAGGGATTGCACTTAATTTTGCAATTCCTCGATAGTTAGAAACATCTATCTTGGAGCCAGATTTATGAAGGGGTATAATATAAGAATCCTTCCATATAATAGGAAAATAACCACTATGCAAGGAAATATTAAAAATGTTTGCTAGAGGAGTACACAGGTTTGTAGCACATTGCTTTAAAATACAGCTTGGAATTTTATCAGGGCCGGTCGTAAAAGAAGATTTTACTTGTCGAAGATAACACATGACAATATTTGGGTCTATTACAGGAGTTTCAAAAGAGTTAACGAGAGGAAGAGGAGTTAAAGAGAGGAAGAAAAGGATACACCGTGCTAGTATTAAATGGTATATCGGAGTAAGTTGATTTAAAGAAGTTTGCAAACATGTTAGAAATCGCATTGTCAAAAGATGATTCTTCCTGATTGAATTTCATAAGGGGTGGAAAACTGGAGGCTTTACGTTTTGAGTTAACAAAACTATAGAAAAGTTTTGGATCATCTTTAAATTGAGATTTTATGTTAATTATATAAGCAGAATAGCATTGTTTATTTAGTAGTTGATATCTATAACGACAAGAAGAATAGGAAGCAAAGTCTAAACTAGAACCAGATATTTTATATTTTTTAAATAAACGATTTTTTAAATTTTTTAGTGCCTTTAGATCATTTGTTAGCCAGGGTGGATTTAAAGGATTGGAGAAATACCTTTTTTTTGGGACGGACAATAAGAAACACCGTTGCAAAGTATCATTGAAAAACTGTACAGAAGATTCGACGTCATAATATAAATATGATGTTCCGCTAGTTAAAATTGGAGACCAATCAGTCTGCGAAAGTAAGGAATTAAGTTTTACATAGTCCGTTTTCTTAAAATTAAAAACTTTTTTATTTCGCGCATCAGAAGTTACTTTATATTCTTTTTCGTGGGGGAGGAAAACTGTTATTTCAAGAGTTGGATGATGTACATCTTCTGGAAGAGATACGGGATTAGAACAATGGAGATTAACAGTAGTGCATCTATCTACAAATACAAGATCTAGGGTTCTGTGGTTTATATTTAAAATATCATTGACTTGTTGAAGACACAGATCAGACAGCTTATCAAAGAAGTCATTTATCCAATCACTATTGGAAACAGGAGTAAGAAATGAAGAATCGTCAGACGAACTCCAAGTCACAAAAGGTAGGTTAAAATCACCCAGCACAATAAGAACGTCTTTATTTTTTAACAAATTATGAACTTTTTCGATGGCGTGTAAGTGTTTTAAATACATTGTTAAGTCACATTTAGGAGGAATGTAAGAGCAGGTAACATAAATAATACTATTATTTAATTTAACTGCAACACAAATGAACTCAATGTCACTGGTGTCAAGAATTGTCAATTCTTCAGATACAAGCGAGTTTTGAACAGCTATCAAAACACCACCACCGATCTTATCATGACGATCTTTACGAAAAATTTGATATTTATTGCACATTATTTCAGAATTTAAGATATTAGAGCGAAGCCAAGTCTCTGTAAAAATTATAATGTTATATTCAAAATCAAAACTGTTTATGAAAATATCGGAAAGTTTGGAATTAAGACCCCTGACATTTTGATACACAAGTTCGAATTTAGACTTGTGGTTAATTAATCGTTTTTTGGATGAGATTCAGGGCTATTTCGGGGGCGCGGCAAATGTCCAACATTTACCGGTCTTGGATTGCTTTTAAATTCAAATTCGCGTACAATTGTGTTAGGCGGCCAAAAATTTACATCAACTATGGAATTAAATAAATTTTCAGGAACTGTTAATCTAAAAGAAGTAATCGATCTTACATTTGAATATTTGAATTTATGAACTGAAAGATGCAATGAACAATTCAACTTTGATTTAATGAAAAAATCTATATCAACCTCTGCTGTATCCGCAGCTAAGCGAGAAACAAAGATTGATTGAGTTGGTGGAATTGCAATGATTGGCTTAGGTGAAACAGAAACCTGAGTAGTAAGAGGAACAACCTGGGAATCGACCAAAGTTGGTGAAAGAGAAACAGTTTGGGCATAAGACATGACTGGCAATGAAGGTGGAGGTGCCAGCACTGGCAAAGGAGCAGAAATCGATATGTTTGCTGTATTCGAAGTAGAAGTTAAAATAGGTGGAAGGGCTGTTATACCATCAATGTCCATGTCATCAGCAATGTCATGTACAGAAGAATGTAGAGTTGGAGTTACATCCGTTACTTGCTTACTACGCAAAGACATGTGTTTTTTTTTTCTTTTGGGAGAAGGAATTGACTCTTCAATATATTTAAAATCGTCGAAAAGAGACTGATATTTGAAAAATTTTGCAGAAAGCGAAGAAAGTTCCTTACTTATATCAGAGAAGCCTTGCTTTGTCTGCTTGAAAAGCTTGTAGAAGTTGATGTCAGCCAATCTACATTTCTCGCAAGACCAACGCAACCCTTTACCTTCCTCAATACAATCCGCAACTCGGCCTGTCACGCCTGCACATTTGGTATGAACAGCATTATCACATAACCAGCATGATAAAAGGCGCTCAGATTCACCCCTTACAGAGCAGCCAGGCTTAGCACAAATCATATTAAAATAATGCAGATAAAATGACGAAAATAAGGCAAAAAAACAACACTGCACTTAAATGACAAGCAACAATTTTAACAAATTTTATCAATAAGAATAAAAAGAATAAAAAAAGAAAAATTGGCATTGTAACCACCCTGTACTAAAAGTGCCTAAAAGTATACAGCGATTAACAAAAGCAAGTAGCAAAAATTAAAATACAATTGATACACAAACTGCTAATGTAAAAATGAGACAAATAATCAAACAACAAAAACAAGCGAATATGAATGTAAACACAAAACTCAAAAACTTAGCTTCCACAGCTTATGAAGAAAAAAAATTTGTCAGAAACAAATTTTATTTTTCTTCTTTAATAGAATTAAGTGAAAAAATAAACAAAAATTACAAAAACCTGACTGGAGAACATCCTCAAATGTCCCGAAAAGTACAAGTTTACACAGAAATTAGTTTTAAATATTCAAACACACTGGATTAACTTAAAAATTTTCGCAGCTAAGTTAACAAACAATCTGTTTACAACGAGAGTTGATTGAGAACAGAACTCCAGGAACTCCAGGAACTCCAGGGATTTCTTCGATCCACATCCGACGATTTTCACTCCTTGTTGCCAGCCAGCACCGTCGAACTTGTAATCTTCGGGATCACCGTGTTCGACGCTAGTAATCATCGCTTTAAAGCTTTCGTTTTCCACAAGCAGCCTTTTTGTCCCCTGTCAACTTTCCTTCCGGGTCCGTCTCGTCAATAATGGCCATCTGCAGTTCTTCTGGAGAGTTCTCTAAGCTCCTCCCGACTTTACTGCGCTTCGAGTAATTCGCAACGACCTCATCTGGAACAAGCTGTGCGCGGAGGTTCTACCTTCGAGGCCGTGGTCAACCCCCGGTCGGTCCCTGTTTGAGGTAACCTTGGGTTCACCTTGTGTCGCCGTACCTTCTCCTTGAAGCTACTGGTTCCGCCTTTCTTAAACTCCTGTTTGCCGCTTTTGACGACATTAGAGAAAGAAGGACCGGCCTTAACCGTCGTTTGTCCTTTCAGTTCTATCCCTGCTGGCACCGGTACCGCAACACCGTTTGTCACCTATAGAATTGGGACGGTTCAGCATTATCCCCTTCTTCTTCTTCCTGCCTCTTTTCCTCGTCTTTTTGTCTCCAGTTCCACTCTCCCGTCTCATCAATGGGAGCAGACAGAGTTATAGCAACTTCGGTCGTCGATGCTTTGGGAGCATTGTGACGTTCAAAGGCTGCCACTTTCTTTGAGTGCTTTTTGATGAGGGCCTTGTCACTGGAGGTTAGAGTGGTCGGGTCTGCGTCCTTCATTTTCAGCAGATAGTTCTAAGCAGTCCTATAGAACTTACGGTGTACCACCCGCCTCAATGACTGTCGCGTCGGAGTTGGAGTTGAGAAGCTCGTCTTCGGTCTCTGAACCGGGAATATTGTGAAGGACTTGAGAAATGCTAGATTTCTCGGTGTCCCTAGGGAATGCGGCAATGCTAGCTTCCTCCGTGTCACTTCCTATACTCAACCTGTCCAGAATCTTCAGAGTCGCTGAGTCCAAGTCCCCTCCCGCATCGGTGTTGTACTGTCTGGTCAGAGTAGGTCGCCCTATGCTAGA
The DNA here is from genome assembly GCA_963920525.1 of Dichetophora obliterata. NCBI lineage: Eukaryota > Metazoa > Arthropoda > Insecta > Diptera > Sciomyzidae > Dichetophora > Dichetophora obliterata. The sequence goes on from OY986439.1 coordinate 141,411,827, forward strand.
CCTGCCAGTATCCGTCACCGATGCCGTCTCTACAGTTGTTGCAGTTGTAGTTGTTGTCGTCTGCGTCGGTTCATCCTTGTTATTGTTAATGTTGTTGTTATTGTTTTTGTTCATTTTTGGTACCACGAATAGCGAATAGTACGTCACCCATGCCAGAGCCCCGCTTACCATGGAAAGTCCACAAATACTCACTGAGGCCGCCAGGTATCAGTGAGTTCGCCGTTCCAATACGGCCAGTATTACCCCCTGGCTGCAAACCATCCAATAGGCACGGTGCAACATGACACCCTGGGTTAGGGGGGGATAGATCTTTGTTCATTGCTCCACAGTAGTCTTTACGACATGGGTGACCCTGCCAGGAGCTCGCGCTCCCGTCGTCATAGCCCACTGTGTCATTGCAACTTAAGCCTCTACACCAACGACAAGGTGGCTATCCTTAGCAGAGGTTTTAATGGTTAGTTTTCCATTTCTCATTAAAAAAAAGATTGAGGATTTGAAAATTGACGAAAAAGTTTTTAAAATTGGCGAAAAGCTTAGGGCTTTGTCTTTATTGGGGATTCCAATAAAAAAACCGGTATATTATTTATTGGGGAGATTCCGACTATCCATTCTCCGATGGAATTATCGATACATCGATTTGTTTTCGAGTTATCGATTTTTTAAGACATTTTTTTTTCTTTATAAGATTCTTTAAGAAAACTGGCGATATTTTTCTTAATATATAACCGATATTGATGGTTATGCTTTATTGGTGCTATTTACAGCCAATATGTTTCCACAAAAATTTCAAAATAACCAAATCTTTTCACAATTTATAGCTGTTTGTATGTAAAAGTAAAATATTTTCTTACATAAAACCGGTATTTTCTCAAAAACTACCGTTATTACTACGAATTATGGAGAGTAAATTATTGAAGTATACAAATTCATCTTTCATTTGGTGTATAAAATATATGATTTATTTATTCTCGGTTGAAATAATTTCATAATTGCAGAAACATTTACGATTTAACTCGTACAAAAATAAGACAAGAAGAATCATGATTTCCCAATTTACGGAATGTTTATTTCAAAACATGTTCATTCTATTTTTATACCATATTTGGTGAATTTATACTGTAAAAACACCTTTGAAATTTGTTTGTTTTTGTTTTTTAGTATGTAGAGTATATTTTATTTAAAATTTTGGGATACTTTGTGTAATATCTTGTGGTATATAAAAAAAATATATACATTTACATATCAACTGAAAGGTTTAATTATAGGCTTTTTGAATAAAATATTTTTTTTGCATATTAATAACGCGACTTTAGGAGAAAATAACGGGTTAATCAGTAATAAAAAGTAAATATAATATGAAATCTCTAAGGGCCATTTTGTTCACAAAGGGCATAAATATGATTTAATTCGGGGATAACACATTTTATCCCGGCTTTATGCTTAGAGCATAAACTCGCTATCAGTTTATATCGATTTCCATTGCAATGTTAGAGTGTTGCTCATTAATTAAAAAATGTGTGTGGATTTTTGGTATATTTTTGCGAATTTGGGGGTTGGAGTGAACACTAGGTAAAAATGGATCGCTGATTTTGCATCTGTAAAATTGGGTCGGTGATTCCGAATCCGTTGTCAGAAATCCAAAACTCGAAAATTTTTCTACACATAGGGCTGACACCTAAAAATATTTTATTTTAAGAATTTTAAACATGAGGAAAGAGTATTGGGGGTCGCTGAGTTCGAATCTGAAGTCAGAAATTTAAAATTCAAGATGGTGGATAGGGTTGCCACCTTAATTTTTTGTATTTTTATGAATTCGGGGCTAGCAAAAAAAATGCTACCCCAAAAATGGGTCGGTGAATACGAATCCATGGTCAGAATTTCAAAATTATAAAGTTTTGAAATAATAGGGCTGCCACCTAACAATAAGTATTTTTAAGAATTTTAAACATTATTTAACAGTGTTAGGGAGTCACTGATTTCGAATCTGAAGTCAGAATTTTAAAATTAAAAATTTAGGATAGGGTTGCCACTTTAATTTTTTTGTATTTTTATGAATTTGGGGCTGGCAAAAAAATGGTATGCCAAAAATGGGTCGCTGAATCCGAATCCGTGGTCAGAATTTCAAAATTATAAAATTTTGAAGTAATAGGGTTGTTTTTACTTTTGAAAATACATATTATTAGGTGGCAGTCCTATTATTATAAAATTTTATCATTTTGAAATTCTGACCACGGATTCGGATTCAGCGACCCATTTTTGGTATACTATTTTTTTGCCAGCCTCGAATTGATAAAAATACAAAAAATTAAGGTAGCAACCCTATCCTCAATTTTTAATTTTAAAATTCTGACTTCAGATTCAAAATCAGTGACTCCCTAACACTGTTAAACAATGTTTAAAATTCTTAAAAATACTTATTATTAGGTGGCAACCCTATTATTTCAAAACTTTATCATTTTGAAATTCTGGCCACGGATTCGGATTCAGCGACCCATTTTTGGTGTACCATTTTTTTCCCAGTCCCAAATTCATATAAATACAAAAAATTAAGGTGGCAGCCCTATCCACCATTTTGAATTTTAAAATTCTGACTTCAGATTCGAAATCAGTGACTCCCCAACACTGTTAAATAATGTTTAAAATTCTTAAAAATACTTATTGTTAGGTGGCAACAATATTATTTCAAAACTTTATCATTTTGAAATTCTGGCCACGGATTCGGATTCAGCGACCCATTTTTGGTACACCATTTTTTTGCAGCCCCGAATTCGTAAAAATTTAAAATATTAAGGTGGCAACCCTATCCACCATCTTGAATTTAAAAATTTTGAGTTCAGATTCGAAATCAGTAACCTCCCAATACTGTTCCCTCATGTTTAAAATTCTTAAAATAAAACATTTTTAGGTGGCAGCCCTATGTATAGAAAAATTATCGAATTTTGAAATTCTGACAACAGATTCGGATTCAGCGACCCATTTTTACCCTTTAGTTCGCGCCAGCCCCGAATTCGTAAAAATAAAAAATTAAGGTGGCAACCTTATCCAACATCTTGAATTTTATAATTCTGACACCAGATTCGAAATCAGTAACCCCCAATACTGTTTCCCTATGTGTAAAAATCTGTATTTTCAATATTTTGACACCAAGTAAATAAAAAATATTAAAATGAGAGTGATGAGAGCGAATTAAAAATCTTAACTCACTAATTTTCACGATTTAAATATTTCTGGGGTTAAGCTATCTCGCCACCATTTTTATCTCAGGCTTTAAGAGTTAAATGCTTAACTCACTGTGAACAAATGAAAAACTGGAAAGATCATGGAATTAACTCGGGGATAAATTTATCTCTCTGTGAACAAAATGGCCCTAATAAAATTAAATATGTTGCTAAAATATATATGGTTTGTATTTTTTCTGACAGATAATTTAATTCCCTTTCAAATAACTCAATATTAAAGATCGATGGATTATTGGCAAAGATATATATGTTTTTTTGAATAGATATTTTAGAAAAAAAAAATTAAAAATCGATATATCGATAATTTTTTCATATATCTTATTTTCTCAATGAGTACTTTAAAACTGCATTTTCAAATCTTTTGGCATATATGATACAAAATAGTAGTGTAGAAGTATGCATACTTAAATACTAAAGTATAACTACAATAAATCTACATCTGGCAACTATGGGTGTAAGCTCAACTTTTTTCGTTTACAATGATTTTGACAGAATTGTAGGTATTGTCGAAAAGGAATCAAAACAAACACAGAATATAAGGGGTAGTTTTTAAAGTCTCTCCGTATCGAGCCTACCTGGTTAATCATGGATCATAATACAATTACCAGGTAGTATTAATCGTTACTTTTATTCGTTGCTTTGGGCATATAGTGTCAAATAAAAGTATTACAATCACACCAAGAAGTAAGAGGGGATGTTTTGGTCTTTACTTTTGCCTTGATCTCTACATTTGCGTATGAAGTCGGTAATTTTTCTGCTGCTAGTTACTACTGTTAAATTCTATGCCATAGACTACATTTAAGTTTTGAGAAGTTTAAAACAAAGGTGTCCTTATTTTTATCAAACTTTTTAATTAATTTATTAATCAGTCAACGTCTTCATATTGTTTTTCTTATGCAGAAACCTACCAGTTAATTTGTGATGCAATGAAGCAAAAGATTTGCTATTTATCAATGTTTATCACGTGGCTTTCAAATTCTAAGACAAGATAAATAATTGTTTTCTCATTTCCAATAATACAAGAAACAACATTGTTTGCAACTACTCGCTTCATTTTGACACTATATGCCCAAAATGACAGTTTATCCCCAGCTGATTTTCAGCGAATAATAATACCTGGTAATTCTATCATGCCTTGGATCAGCACTTAAGCAAAAATGACAACAGACAATAATCACATTCTTCTCTCGGCAATCAATGCACGTCGTACTTTCGTTCGTAAGCACTCAAAACAATGCAAAGTTTTGTGTGTCATAAAAAGCATGACTGGCTGTCGCAAATATCACTCTGTGCCAAGAATGATAGAAACAAGATTACGACATCAACGTCACTGGAGCCAATTGAATGTTGCCATCTGTATGTTTTTCTTCATTAGCCATCTCTTTTTAGCCAACAGCAACAGTTGGCTCCAATTACGTCATCTAGCGGTAAAACATGCGGATGTCGTTATCTTGTTTCTATCATTCTTGACTCTGTATCACGTACTAAAAATAAAAAAAGAGAATCACAATGAAAAATTGATTAATTACAAACGGAATTAATTGTCTAATAAAAAATTTTACACTTTTGTGTGTTCTCAAAATAAAAAGACAATAGGGGCATTCACGATTAAGTGTACTTGCCAGTGCAGTTGAGGTCATGAGGACTTGTACACTTTACAAAAAACAAAATACACGTACGTTAAAAATCTGCACAAGTGTATTTCTACTGTAGCCTAAACCTTGAGGACTTGAGCAGTGATACACATTGAAAATTTTCACAGCTTTGAAAAATTCACAAAGTTCACAAAAACCTTACTGCACAAGTCCTCAACTGCACAGCCATGTGCACTGAATTGTGAATACCCCTATTGGAAAATTAAATTAGCAAAAGTCACCGCATAAGTTGCAGGGTTGCAAAAGTGTTTAAAGTTGCAATTATCTTTCTTTTAAAAATGTAGTAAAATAAAATTCGCAATATATTTTGGGAACAGAGACTGCGTAACAATGCATAATTAAAAAATAAATTTGTTAAATTATTACAATATATTTTAAAGACTGTGCAGCACTTCGAATACGCTATCCTTCATACTCACGACAGCGCACAAGTTTGGATTGTTGAACACACAAAAAAAAGCAAGATGCAAACGCATTGAAGAGAAAAATGTAGTTTTTGCAAAGTTTAATGGCATAAAATTAAGCACTGTCCCAGTGTTAAAATTTTTTTGATCTGTTTTTATCCATTGCATTATCAAACGATGTAAAGAAATTTTTCATAAGATACAGAATGCATGTGAAGATCAAATTCTTAAATAAAAAATTAAAAATTCAAAAACCAAACAAAAAATAATGGGCAATAATAAATTAGTCAAGATTGTGCTATGAAATTACTTTAAAGCTTATTTATTTCATATATCCTTATTTAATCTTATTTACCCTTCATAAAATTTATCAAGTGTTTATCTCACAAATAACATTGATAAAGAAAAAAAGTGCATCTCTAAATCCTAAATCACACTTTGACATTACGTCAAACGATAGGTCTTGTCAAAGCAACTTACCCTATCTTATTATTCTGCCATAGTTGCTTCATTGACATTGACACTTGTTTTCAGAGGAAAATAAAAGATTGGCCGCATTCAGCGCAGACAATTGTTGTGAACTGTAATGGTAGCGCTACCTTAGTGAGCGATGTTTTTCTATGAAAGTGTTGCAACTCTAAACGTCAGAAATTAGATTTAATTTAATTACATTTAATGTTTTATGTCAATAATTCAATTGCAAAGGTTTCTCACTTAAATTTGCTGCGTTATTTCTGTGTATATTAATTTAATAGCGTTAGTGGGTGGCATTATCTGACAGATAGCTTAACAGTTGTATACATGTAGCATAGAATTTTTTCGCTCGATTAAATTGAGTCCGCTACCTAATCAGCAGGGAAGATAATTATATGCAAATGCATATAATATATGCTTTTGCATATTTGGACGTTTTGTTAATAATTTTGCATGTTTATAACGATTGTGCTTATTTGTGCATATTTTTACATATTTTTAACTTTTCGAACAGATTTCAGCTTGTAATCGGGCAAATTTTGATACTTCCTTTTCATCTGGCAACATTGTAAGTCTTTGATATTATATATATTTATAAAGAGATATTATATTATATATGTATAAAAAATATTTTGTTTAAAAACCCACAGACAATGGATCCATACGCCGAAAATCTCCTTCCGAAAGAAGTCCCTTATTTTAAATGGTGCCCAACTACAATACATCCTGCGATGTCGAGCGGTCTTTCTCACAATACAAAACATTGTTGGCTGAAAATCGTAGAAAATTTCTTTTTGATAATATAAAAATGCATTTAATTGTTCAGTGTAATCACTGAATGCAATACACTGTTTTTGCTATAAGCACCATATAAAATAATGGACTTCGTCCGGAAGAAGACTTTTGCCATTGGCTTCGAGCTACCAAACAAAATATTCATTAAATGATTAAAATAGAATTAAATTTTTACTTTATAATTAAAATTATAATTTATTTAAACTGAAATATTTACTTTTACGCCTTGAAAGGGCTATTGTTTTGTTTTTTTTATGAACTATTGAATAAAATTTTGAATAATAAAACTCCGACTTCGACATTTTTCGTGCTTATTTGATGGCATATTTTGCCATTTTTTAGAGCATATTAGCATACTTATTTTAGATTTTTTCGTGCATATTTCTGTCTTCAATACATTTTTTAGTTTCAGCTCGGCCTGTCGTAAATCGGCACTATAAACGTTCCCTTACAGTGAGGTTTCTAAGGGGGTCATTTTCACAAATTTTTTTAAGCATATGTAAAAAAACTTAAAATTTTTGTTTGAGAAAAACAGGCATAATGTGTTTTAAAAGCTGCTAATGGTGTTAGTTTGGTTCAAGGTTCATTTATAAGGTTGTGACACTTTCTATCAACTGTCAATTGGGCCTTTTCTTTGTTCTATGTGATGGTCTACACTAGCTTCACTTAACCGACTAACGTCAAAGTTACAGAAATCTACAGAAGAGATGAGGAAGGGTGAATTAAGTCAGGCAAAAGTATTAAAAATTTTGAGACATACTTTGATTTGACATTCGGTGAGTCGGTTGAGTAAAACTAGTGCAAACTGGCACTATGCATTCATTTCTACAATTTTTCTTGATTTCTTTTCATCAGATAAAAGTCAGCTTGGCTTTATTTCTATCTCGTTTCTACGCAAGTTACTACCTGCGCCTGTCTGCCTGCTTCTCTGAATCGGCGTTCACTCTGCCTACAACTTAATAAATAAGCCTTGGCTTGGCTCGTTTCGTTTGTTGTTTCGCTGCTTGTGTTGTTGTTGAAAAACATGTGAGCTAGTTATAGTTCCTTAAGTAGGAGCACTGAATAATAAAACAATTTTTCTTTCAACTTAGAACTGAACTTTATTACAATTTCTTCTTAAAAATTAAACTATTTGCTTTCGAAAAATGTAAATATGTAAAAATGTGAAAAATATTATGTTGACTTTATATGATTTAAATACAAATTCTAAATGTTTGATAGTTTAAATCATACTTGATTTTAAATACAAATTCTAGTTGTTTGATAGTTTAAAATCGTTTATTGAGCTTAAGGTCAAAGTTAGAACAATTAATTGTTCTAACGAATTTTTCCAAAGAAACAACAACAACAACAAAGTTTTTCAATATGAAAGGAAAAAAATCACTAGCATTTGATTTTATTGTACAATTTCTGCGCTGCTAAACGTGTCATCAGAAATCTTTGTGATTGCCCGTGCAAGCGCGCGCTAACGCACTGCACCATCGGGGCGATGAGATTTTGAAGCGTCAATTTCTCATTTTTTCCTCAATTTCATAATGTCACATTTGTTGTTGTATTTCTGTTTTACTTTAGTTTCTATGCTTATGTTATTATATGTAGTAAAACAGCCTGCTGGAAGTCTGCACTAACAAAGCATGTTTTACTGAAGTTGTTTTTAGAATTTTTGCTGATTTTGTTTTCAGCTGTTTCCGTTTGGTCGAGCTCCACCATTTGATTAAAGTGTTTTCTAAATGACCTCTATATTTATTATGTTGACTTTATATGATTTAAATACAAATTCTAAATGTTTGATAGTTTAAATCATACTTGATTTTAAATACAAATTCTAGTTAAAAATAGGAGAAATGTAATTGTATGTAAAAGAAATACAATGTAAAAGAAACACAATAGGGTTAATATGTAAAAGAAGTAATCGTAAAGTGTTGCCTAATGTTATGGTTGCAACATAATCCAGAAATGCAAGTTGTTAATAATTCAGAATGCAGCTATTTTAATAGTTGCGACATATGAGGAAAAATAGAGAAAGAATATAATAAAATATTTGGAACACTAAGAATAACTTATTGAACTACACTGGTTCACTGCTCACTACACTGCTCTTATCATGTTATTGTGTCTGCTGCTATTGTTGAGGGTGCTGTGTTTTAAGTGGCGTTTGTGATGTTGTTGTAAATGTTGTAATTTGGCATTTGTGATGTTGTTGTGTTTGTTGTTATTGTTACTGTAAGTGTTGTAGCAATGTGTTGAGTCTCGATGGCTTGGGTGGTGGTGTTGTTGTCGTTTGAGTGGATGTCGAAACTCGCTCACTCGCTTAAGACAAAATATGACGAACAAAATAGTTTGTTGTTACTTTCAATGTATAACTGTCTAAAATCTCTGAGAGTACAAGCGAACAAACACTTTGTAGGGCGTACAAAATTAACACATTTTGAGATCATATCGTCAAACATCGTACAAACAGTGCTGCTGGGTGATGTAATTAAAGTTTTGCTACGTTTTAGCAACTAACAAGTATTTTTTTGAGAAAAAGCTCTACTATTCTACTAAAACTTAGCGAAAAAATAGTTGTAAGAAACCCTTATTGCATAATAAAGGTAGAAAAGAAGTAATGAAATGTGAACAGTGTTCGCCGTGCATTTTCTGTCGTGTGACCTACCGACACTAACATCGTGTAATATGGTCAAAAAAAAAACTAGTCATAATTCGTAGTCAAATGAGAGTGCGCTTACTTTTAACTTTTTGTTTCAAAACTTTGTATGTTGATGCATGTAAACGGTGAAAGACGTGCGAAAACAAGGCAAAAATAATAAACTGTAGTAAATATAGTAGTATGTAATAGAATATAGTATTCAAATGTACTAAACTTCAAAAATGGCTCGAAAGACAGCCAACTTCATAGATAAGAAGACATTTTTTTTGAGAAGTCTTTTGAAACTTCCGTTTTACATTTTGTTCACTTTTACTTTTGACATTTAAGCCGAAGCAACATCTTCAAAAGAATAAATAAAATAAAAACTTTTTAAATAAAACTGATTACTAAATTATCAGATGTGGGGTACCGCAAACGCATTAAAATGAAAAATTTGACAAAAACTGCCGTGATTGATGCGCTGCGTTCGGCTAACGTTGATGTAGCAAACACAGCTACGTTGGTGCAAATCCGAGCGCTGTATAGTGAGGTTATGCAAGATACAGATGAGGTCCCTGCAGGCTTACTGGCCGTAACCTCAAAGTGCGTTACACCAGAAAAAATTTCTGATGCAGTAAATGCAAAGGCTGCAACTGATGAACTTCCGCCTTCTGTACTTCAAAATATTGAAGGAACTTCTGCCGATCAAACTTCTGCTGCCGATGAAACTTCTGTTGCCACTAAAACTTCTGATGTTGATGAAACCTCTGTTAAAATCAATGCCAGAGCAACCGCTACTAAAATATCTTGTGATTGTTCCGCAGGAGCTTCTGTCCGTTTGCTTTGTGAGGAAAATTCTGAAGAACACCTTATATCGGCGGAGAGCGCCTCCTCTGCTTGCCACGTAGTTGCTGGTGTTGCTTCAGCAAGTGCTGTTACCCAAAATATGTATCGTGCTGCTGAAGATATGATTTCTGAACTTGATGCAGAAGAGAAGCAAGAGCTCAAACGGCTTGAAAGGCGCAAGAAAATTGCAGAATTGAAAAAGGAGTTGGCGGATATGGAATCAGTTATTAATCCAGGAAGAAAAGTAGATTTTTCTGACATCGAAAATGCCATTTCTCCCTTTTCCGGAGATAACTCTTATGGAATCCGGAAGTGGATTCATGATTTTGAAGACGTTGTCTTGTCCTTAGGGTGCGATGAACGTTGCAAATATCTTTCTGCACGGCGTTTAATGCAGGGTACCGCTAAAATTTTACTCCGAACCGTTCGTGCCGATTGTTGGGAATCTTTAAAAGGAATACTTCTAAAAGAATTTGACTTAAAAATAAGCAAAAATGAGATATATCGCCAACTTGGTCAACGAGCTCGCCGTCGTGATGAACCATTATTGCATTACATACTTTCAATGCAGGAGCTAGCTTCACATGCTGATGTTGATGATACGGATCTGATAGAGTTTATAATTGATGGACTATGTGATTCGCCATCAAACGTTTCAATTCTTTACTCAGCTAAATCAATGGATGAACTTAAGAATCTTTTACCCCGATACGAAAAAAGAAGAGTTAATAAAACACCAACAACTAAAAGAGTTCTAACAACTTTAAATCGCAATACCACTACGACACCGACTGTCGGAGCAACCAGGTGCTTTAACTGTTCTGCTTTTAGCCACATTGCTGCTAATTGCCCAAAAGAAAAACGGCCGGCTGGTTCCTGTTTTCGATGCGCAGATACTGGACATATCTACAAAAACTGTCCAAAATCGCCAAAGCCCAAACCAATTGGAATTGTTAATGAAGATTATTCAGACGATGTTTTGAAGGACTTGAGCGCTATACAAATGGTAAGCGTTGCTTTTATGTTAGGAAAAGATAAGTGCACAGATTTAATAAAATGTTTATCTCTTTTGGATACCGGTAGTCCGGTTAGCTTTGTTCAAAAATCCGTTTTACCTGAAGAAATCGAACTTGGAAGTTTAGTTTGTTCAAACTATAAGGGGCTAGGGGAATTTAAGTTGTATACTTACGGTACTATATCTTGCTATCTTAATCTCGCTCCTCAAGTAAAAAAAATACTTCTTATGGTCATTCCAGATGGTATTACTCCTATGCCCTTACTAATTGGTCGTGATATACTCAAGAAATTTAAAATCAGTTTGTATGCAGATCTTCAGCGCGAAAATTCTTCAGAGCAAATCAATTTTGAACTTATTAAAAATAATTCATTAAATCAACTTTATGTGTGCACTTATTTTCCTAATAATTTAAATAATAAAACAGCTGTTTTGAATAATTCAAATGATTGTTCTATTGATGGTAGGCCTTGTGGTGACGTTAAGGTCATAAAGATTAGAAATTTTATACAAGGAAAAGAGTTGTTAGTAAAGGATTCTGCTTCCTCGGTGGAAAAGCAAAAAACAGACGCTCATGAAATTTCAGTTATTGATTCAGCAAAAATTGAATTGTTATTTGACATTCCTAAAACTAAAGTTGTTGATGCATGGGATTGTGATATTTTTTTCAATAAGGCTCGAACCAATTGATCAACTCGACATTGGTCCTGAGTTAGAGAAGATTATGGTCGATAAGATACGCGCTGTTATAAATGATTCTTATCTGAATTTTGAAAAATCAAAGGTGTCTCCATTAGAGTATGAAATGAAAATACGCCTTTCGATTGATACGCTAATTTTTTGTCGCCCTAGGCGCTTATCTTTCTCTGAGAAACAGGAAGTTGACAAAATTATTAAAGAGTTATTAAAACGGAATATTATTAAACATAGTAATTCCCCTTACGCCTCACCAATTGTTTTGGTGAAAAAGAAGTCTGAAGAAACACGAATGTGTATCGACTATCGTGCTCTAAATAAACATACGATTCGCGATAACTATCCCCTTCCCTTAATCGAGGATTGTATTGAATATTTGGGGGGTAAGAAAGTTTTTACCTTGCTGGATCTAAGAAGTGGATTTCACCAGATTAAAGTCTCACAAGACTCTACTTATCTTACGTCTTACGTGAAATTTTACACTGCCTTTCAGAGAATGGCCTTGAATTAAAGTTGTCAAAATGTAGATTTGCCTACTCAAAGATAGAATACTTAGGTTATAACATATCTGATCAAGGTATTCAGCCTAGTGATTCACATATTAAGGCCATACAACAATATCCTATTCCCAAAAATAGCAAGGAATTGCACTCCTTTTTGGGATTGAGTTCATACTTTAGACGTTTTATTAGTTCATTTTCTCGTAAAGCAAGACCACTTTATGACCTCATAAAGAAAGATAAGCCTTTTATATTTTCAAAAGAATGTGAAGATTCCTTCAGAGAGTTGCAACATTGTTTGGTTTCATCGCCAGTATTGGTAATTTACGATCCGAAACGTGAAACTGAGTTACACTGTGATGCAAGTTCCCTTGGCTATGGTGCTGTTCTTCTACAGCGGCAGGATAATAGGAAGTTGCATCCAGTTGCTTATTTTTCTAAGAGTACAACAGCACAAGAGTCGAAATATCATAGCTTTGAGCTTTGAAACCTTGGCAATCATATCAGCTCTTCGCCGTTTTAGGGTATATCTTGAAGGGATTCTATTCACAATAGTCACAGACTGCAGTTCACTTACTCTCACACTTAATAAAAGAAACGTAAATCCTCGTATCGCGAGATGGGCTCTTGAGCTTGAAAATTATAACTATAAAGTACAGAATAGAAATGGCGTAAACATGGGTCATGCGGATGCATTGAGTAGATGCCACATTATCTCAGTAGTTAACTCTGAAGCTATCGACTTTCAGTTAAGAGCTGCACAGAGCAGTGATCCCGTTATTTTAGCTTTAAAAGATAAGTTAGCTTCTGAAAACTGAAAACAGTACGTACTTCAGGATGGTATATTATTTAAAAATATTAAGAATGGTAAACTTGGATTAGTTGTTCCTTCAGAAATGGAAACAAATTTAATTAGACATGTTCATGAAAAAATCGGTCATTTGGGAGTCACCAAGTGCTATGAACAGATTCGAATGCATTTTTGGTTTCCTGAAATGCAGCAAAAAATTGACAAATTTATAAATAATTGCATCCGCTGTATAATGTACTCTTCTCCTGCATTGTCATGCGAGCGTAGCTTATTTAATATTCCTAAAGAACCACTTCCGTTCCATACACTTCATTTAGATCACTTTGGACCATTACCATCATTACAGTCTAAGCGGAAACATATTCTTTTGATTGTTGACGCTTTCACTAAATATGTGAAACTTTATTCAGTTGTATTTCCAAGTACTAAAGAAGTCTGCGCTGCTCTTAAGAAGTACTTCGAATACTATAGTCGTCCTTCAAGAGTGATTACCGATAGAGGCACGTGTTTCACTTCCCTAGAGTTTAGTTCTTTTATGTTAGAATCAAATATATGCAGTTCACTCACCTCAGGCTAATGGTCAGGTAGAAAGAGTCAATCGAATATTAACTCCAATGTTGGGAAAGCTAAGTGAACCATTACAACATGCAGATTGGGTGCAAACATTATCCCAGGTTGAGTATGCTATCAATAACACGGTGAATCAACAGGAAGTACACCTAGTAAGCTTCTGTTTGGAGTTGACCAGCGAGGTGTTATAGTTGATAAACTTACTGAATTTTTAGAAGAAAAACAATTGAATAACTCTGAAAGGGATTTGGTTATATTAAGAGATAATGCATCAAAAGCTACAGTAAGGGTTCAAGAATATAATAAAAATAAGTTTTATGAGCGTCACAAGCCGCCACATTACTATGAAAAAGGGAACTATGTCGTCATTAAAAATATTGACACAACCGTCGGTACCAACAAAAAACTAATTCCAAAAAATAAAGGACCATATGTCATTCACAAGGTTTTGCCCCATGATAGATATGTAGTTCGTGACATAGAAAACTGTCAAATAACACAATTACCTAATGATGGCATTATAGAAGCAAAAAATATGCGATTGTGGAAAATTGATTAAAAAAAAACAGCTGTTTTAGGCAACGCTTGGTATTACACATAAGCTAAATATTTCTTTGCAAATTGGTACAGAATGATCTGGGCCGATCATGTGGTCAGATTGGACGAGATGTAGTAAATATAGTAGTATGTAGTAGAATATAGTAGGATGTATTTCTACGTCACAGTATAAAATGTACTAAACTTCAAAAATGGCTCGAAAGACAGCCAACTTCATAGATAAGAAGACATTTTTTTTTGAGAAGACTTTTGAAACTTCCGTTTTACATTTTGTTTACTTTTACTTTTGACATTAAAGCCGAAGCAACATCTTCAAAAGAATAAATTAAATAAAAACTTTTTAAATAAAACTGATTACTAAAAAACCATGTAATTAACGAAGTAATTATTATATTTATTCCATATAAAAAATATATTTTGTTTGCTAAAACTAAAAAATTTAAATTAAATTTACAGTCCCATTCTGTCAACTTGACAATAGTCAACCAGTATTTTTATTTTTTCAATGTGCTTGTTGTAATTTTTTTATTTAAAAACAAAATTTGAAGCTCAAAAGTAATAAATTTTGATAAAAATTGTCAACTGCTTTTCAGATAGTGACAATTTTATTGAAAAATTTGGTTTTTGAGCTTCAAATTTTGTTTTGAAATAAAAAAATTACAATAAACGCATAGAAATTTTAAAAATACTGGTTGATTATTTTCAAGTTGCCAGAATAGGGCTGTTAAAATAAAAAAAGTTCTTTGCTATAGGAAAAAAAATAAATTCACATTTTTCCACAATATTTATTTACATTCATTACACATAACACTGAATTACATTAAATTTTAACTAATATAAAAACTAACAATAACAACAAATTCATCACCAAATATATCAAACAAAAATTATGATACAAAATAAATTAGTTTTTAAATAATTTTTTAATAAACGATGAAATTTTTTAAAAAAATTTCGAAAACTACATACGAAAAAAACAGAATTCTTTTCTATTACTGTATAAAAATGAATTATTCATCTACACTTACGACACTATCGAGACTGTGTCACTTTTTTATTCGTTTTATTCAGAGCTGAGCGATAAGGATAACGATTGCAGTAATCTTAAAAAAATAAAAATGCAATTACAATTAAAGTAATCCCTCATCGAACGATCTTTGATTACGATTACATCAATCGTAATTTCAAAAAAGTTTAAATTGCGATTACTGCAATCGTAATCTTAATTCATTCGATGAAGGATTACGTTAATTGTAATCTAGTGTTTTTCTTTATAATTATTACAGTAATCGATTAGTTGAATTACTTTTATTAGCTACTAGTATTCCCCGGTAGACGTTGTTCTGCCACAGACCGCCTTACTGCCATATACGAAAATGTCAAGAAATGCCAAATATATTCACCATTTTCAGTATGGCTGCCGAAAGTAACCATATGAACTAAATTATCAAATGTTAGTCTAATACGATCAAAACCGTGCGAAATATAGCATTTTTGTTGTTTTGTTAGCGGTAAAAAGAGGTGCGGCAAAATTATTTCCCTTAAACCATCTCGTACTCGAAACAAATCGACTGCCAAAATTTCAGCTTAATTTAGCTTAAGCTTGGCGCACTTTACTTCACTCCACGTTGACCCCCCCAAAAGTGAATTTAACTAAAGTGGGTCAGGCCCATTTTTAGTGCACTTGCCGAGAGTAACCATATGAACTAAGTTACAAAATGTTTGTCTAATACGACTGAAACCGTTGAAATAAAACATTTTCATTGGTTTGTGGGCGGTAAAAGGGGGGCGTGAAGATCAATTTTTATTGCAGTTGCTGTCAGTAACCATACAAACTAAGCCAACATTTTAGCTCAATCGACCCAGTAGTCAATTTTAATGATTTCTTAAAAACTAAGAGTGGCTGAATAGCGATAACGCCCATTTTGAGTACAGTTGCCGAAAGTAGTCATACAAACTTAAGTAACAAATGTTAGTCTTATACGGCCAAAACTGCTTGAAATATAACATTTGCACTTATTTGTGGGCGGAAAAAGGGGGCGTGAAAACAAATTTTTTGTACGGTTGGTGACAGTAACCATATAAACCAAATTACCAAATTTAAGTCTTATACGACCAAAACCGTATTAAATAAAGCTTTTTCATTGGTTTGTGGGCGGTGAAAGGGGGCGTGGACACACATTTTTAGTACAATTACCGAAAGTAAACATACAAACTAAATTAGCAAATTTAAGCATAATACGATAAAAAAACTTATGAAATACAGCATTTTTATTGATTTGTGGGCGGTAAAAAGGGGCGTGGTAGCCCGCTTTTAGTGCAGTTGTCGACAGTAACCATACAAACTGAATTATTAAATTTAAGCCTTATACGACCCATACCGTGTAAAATATAGCATTTTTTGGGGCGGTAAAAGAGGTGTGGCAAAGATTTTTTTTCTTTTAAACCATCTTCTATCTGAAACAAATTGACTGTCCAAATTTCAGATCAATCGGTCCAGCAGTTTTGGAGTCTATAGGCTTCACACAGACAGACAGAGAGTTTTTGCTTTTTATGTAAAGTATAGATTAGTGAAAAATATGTTCTTTATGTTATTAAGTGTATTTCAATGAGAAAACATTTTACTGTTTTGTTGTTGTATCTTACAACATAATGCTATCATTTTTATATGAAACAACATAATAAATAAATCCGAATTCAGAAATAATTATTACTACAATCCTTATCAAAGAAAATTTGAGATTACAATTAACTTGATCCTTCATCGAAAGAACTTAGATAACGATTGCAGTAATCGTAATTTCGACTTTTTCAAAACAAGGATTGCTGCAATCGTAACCTAAGATCATTCGATGAATGCTTTGCCGCAATTCTAATATAAAAATTTTTGAAATTGGGATTAAAATAATCGCAGTTCTTACCGCAATCAATTAATTACTCATGTAATTCTTATCGCCCAGCTCTGGTTTATTGGAGTCTCCTGAAGGTAAAAATATTTAGATTCCGGTTTCAATCATTAAGTGTGTTTCAGCATTTCATAATGCACTTTATCATACCCTGTCGTATATTCAGTTTAAAATTTGTTTAAAATTTCATTTTGAGACACTCGTGGATGAATTTATCGATGAGTGTTCTTGCTTAAAACCAGTTTAAATTGTGTCTTTATTTAATGCGATAAGAAAGGCTCTACTTCAACTGCAATCTTTTCATTTAAATACTAAGGCTGTGTGTCAATCGGAAACTTTTCAGTCGGATGATCAAATTTTGACAGTTGGTAGAACAAATTTTGGCATTTGTGAGGTGAATATAATTGTCGAAATTTGTGCTAGCCCCAGGGGCTACTACAAATTTTGACAATCGAAAGCGAATTTTTGACACACTCAAAAATAAAAAAAAACAACTCATCAATTTCCGCGACGTATTTAATTCGAGTGCTTGTACTTGCAACTTATTTCGTAAAATTGTAATATTATAAACATAAAAACCTAAAAAATAACAAAATAATAAAAATTAAAAAAACTAAAGTGCTTGAGTTTGTGTTTGCGTGTGTGTGGGCCAACGGTCTCAGGGTACATTAGCAAGACCAGCAAAGTTAAATTGTCTTTCTTTGCTGACGAACGTCCTCCAAGTGCCACCACCAGCAGCACAAGCAATTGCTGTGCAAAATTTCTTGCTAGCCAACATCCTCCAAGTGCCACCATCAGTAGCACAAGCAAAAGCAGTGCAAAATTTCTTGCTAGCCAACACCCTCCAAGTGCCATTACCAGCAGCACAAATGAAGCGCAAATTCTCCGCTTTCAATTTATTTAATTCACCCGGAGTATAATGTAAGAAATTTGCCTCTGCGCTTGAGACATGCTGAAATGGTGCTTCTGAAATATTGGAGAGTTGACCAGTCAATTGAATTGAGCTGCACTTGCTGGTGCTGCTCGTAGCGAATCTCGAAGAACGTTGGCAAGCAAAAGAATCAGGAAATTTGCGTTCCACTTGCTTGTGCTGCTGGAGGATGTTGGCTAGCAAGAAATTTTGCACTGCACGTGCTTATGATTCTGGTGGTGGCACTTAGAGGACGTTCGTCAGCAAAGAAAGCCAATTTAACTTTGCTGCACTTGCTGATGCACCGGGAGATTGTTGGCTCACACACACACACACACAAGATCAAGCACTTTTGTTTATTTATTTTTATTATTTTGTTATTTTTTAAATTTTTTAAGTTTACAATATTACAAGTTTACGAAATAAGTTGCAAGTACAAGCACTCGAATTAAATGTGAAGCAAATTGAATAGAATACAAATAAAATAAAATATTTGCGCTAAAACACGACCGAAATGTGAAACGTCAAAATTTGTAATTGTCAAAATTTCATCGTCCATTTGACACAGCAAAAAAGACAAATTTATTTCAACACACTCAAATTTTATTCAACTTGATATTTTCTATCCTACCACGACTGAAAAGTTTGCTTTTGACACACAGCCTAATTTGCAGACTACAACTAATGACTTCAATACTCCAATAGTCGAATAATTTTGTATACAAGCGTAAGAGCGTTAGAGTCGATTCTTCGAACCCTAGCGCAGACAATGAATATTTTTTATTTTATTTTTCCGTTATAATAATAAAAATTAAAAATTTAACTATTATTTTCTTATAATAAAAAGTGATATGAATTAGGAAATTTGAAATAGTTTTACATTAAGAAATATTTTAACTTCATTGAAAATTCACGAATTTTTTAATTTTAAAAAATCTCATCGTTGGTGATACTGCAAATACCGCTTAAACAAAATTTGTAGAAAACAAAATGTTATTAATTTACTAATTCACATTTTATTAAATAGTATTTTTTTACGGCGTCTCGCCCTTTTAGTGCTAAGTGCCGTCAATGTGTGTTTTCCGACTAAGACGTAGCTCTGCCCACAACTAAACCCTTCCACACCTTAGCTGGTCTTATTTATTTATTTATTTATTTATTTATTTATTGGCCAAACAAGGCAATGCAATTTACTTATTCCAACTTATTCTAACAGGTTTTGTTTACTTATACTAAGATTACAGGATTTTTGTTTTTCTTCTCCCCTTTCCTTGTTTTTATTTTATTTTTTATTTGGTGCTCTTAGTGGGCATACTCCGCCCACCGGATTGACATGATTACAAAAACCATGTCAAAAATAAAAGAAAAGGAGGAAAACAAGAGAGATTAAATACATATTATTCTTAAAGACTATAAGGACAAAAGAACGTAATTGGGAGATTTGGAGAGGGATGTTAAAGAATTTTAATTTATTAAACAAACCAATAAATGCTTATACATACAAATCCATACATGTATATAGTTTATCTGGGGCCTGGGTTAATTATGATTACTGAGTGATTTATATAGGGTTTGCTTGAAAGAGGATTTGGACATAGAAGGTGAGTAGTATATAGAGATATTATTAAATTCTCTGCAACAACGATTGATGGGTTCATTATTTGCATATGTAGTTTGGTGCTGATATTCAGTTAATAGTCGAGTATGCCTAGTGCGTCTAATTGGATCGTTAAAGGAAATCATATTAAAAATATATTTGCTGTGAATAGCATCATTAATTACATCAAATGTAAAGCATGAGCCCAATAACGATCTTCTTATTGATAGTGGCATCAAATTTAACAGGCTGAGTATATGTTCATATGATGGAAGGCTACAATAATCATGGAGGTTGTACATATCTCTAAGCGCGTAAAGTAAGAACTGCTTTTAAATAGATTCAATTCTTTCTCTATGAGAATCGAAAGATGGATTCCAAATTATGCATGCATATTCAAGTATTGGGCGCACTAATAACCTATATAACTTAACTTAATAACTTATCTATAAGAATGTTGTGATCAACTCGATCAAAAGCTTTACTGAAATCAGTATAAACAGCATCTATTTGGTGCCCTTTTTCCATTTTGACTAAAACATCTGATAACATAATCATGAGATTAGTGGTGGTAGATCGCCCTTTTCGGAACCCGTGTTGCTGCTCATTTAGACGTGGGTTAATAAAATTTGTTAGCTTTTCACAAATAAGTTTTTCAAAAAGTTTTGGAATGGTTGACAAGATTGCTTTGCCTCTATAATTTTCAACTGATCTTTTATCACCATTCTTGTAAATTAGCGTAAGATGGGTTGATTTCCAATATGAAGGAAATGTCCCACAAACCAGTGATTCGTTAAAGATTATGTGTAATAGCAGTTGGTCTAAGCATCGCACCAAAAAGCGTGTAGGTATTAAGTCTGGTCGTCCCTTTAATATATCCAGTTCTTTTATTGCATTAGAAATCTCTTCCTGGGTTAAATATAAACTATCAACTAAATTAGTTGAGCTAGGAGAAGTTTCAGATAAGGTGGTAGGAAGACAAAAGACCTCCTTAAAGTGATCGGCATACAAGTTGCTTATTTCAAGAGAATTGGACGAAGTGACATTACCTTTAAACATAGACGATGGATAGCCGCTAGATTTACGCTTCATGTTAACAAAGTCAAAGAATTTTCTCGGCTCTTGGACAATTTTCTCTCCGATGATGTTCGTATACAACTTGTACGCTTCTTCTGACTTGATAGAGAACTCTCTTGATAGCTCGTCATATCTAAGCTTCAGTTCATCGCTTATATTATCAGTGTTTTTGAGAAGTTTGTAGATTTTATTTCTATGATTCCTCAAAAATCTGAGATTGTTCTCCAGCCATGGTTCTGAGAGCTTATTCTTTTTCTTTATTATTGACACATAACTTTCGATAGCAGTCAAAATGTGCAGATAAAATATAGAGACAGCACTGTCTAAATCTAAGTTGAATAGAATATGATTACAGTTTAGAGAACTAAGATAACATTTTATTCTTTCATAATCAGCGTTGAGGTAATCGTACGCAATGGAAGTTGACGTCATTAGCAGAGAAAACAACTTTTAAGGCTGTATGATGAACAGTGTTGGTTAATAAATTTTCTGCTTCCATGCATGGACTAACCTTCACTTCTTCATACGAGTTAGTAAAAATTAGGTCCAACCATCTGCCATTTTGATTTTGTACAGAAGAGACTTTCTGTAAGCCACTGCTATAAAAGGTGCTAAGTAAGTTGAAGTCTATGGCATTAGAAAGATTTACAGGAAGAAGAAAGTTGTCGTTTTCGTCGGTGACAAAAGATATATTTGGGCGATTGAAGTCACCAAGAATAACAACTTTATCTTTTTCTTTTAGGGTGAAGGTAAAGGTGGTCAGTGTTTCACATTGCTCGTTGTATGTTGTTTCACTTGAGCCGGGAGGAATGTAAACGACACCTATGTACACATTGAGACTTTTATCAGAACAAACTCTAACAATTCGGTGATCGAACAGTTTATGGTTAGGTGTGTCTATTAGCTCACTTGAGAGGACATCGTGAGATGCTACAAGGACACTACCTCCTCGAGAAAGACCTGTTGAGGAGTAGTCCCGATCATTTCTGAAGACAGTCCAATTGCTATCAAGAATTTCCTCATTATTGAAGGTTTCGTTTAGCCATGTCTCAGTGAATACTAGGACATTGAAGTGGCATGATTTAGCGTCGACATAAAGTTTGTTTAATTTGCTTCTCATGCCGCTGCAGTTATGGTAGAATATATTTAAGAAAGAAGAGTTAGGAACGATAATATTGATGTTGCTCTTTACGAGATTTTTGAAGAAGAGAAACATGTTTAGCTCTGACATAAGTGCCATAGGTTTCAAGATCCGCCTTGACTTGATCAATCGTTACACCGAGGTGCTCGTGAAAGCGGACAAATAAATTACGCAAGTCTTTAACACCGGTAGGAAGACCTTCTTGCTGAATAAATACTCTAAGATTAGTTTTGGTCTTGCCTTCAATGCATGTTGAATCAGGGGCTTTATACATATAAGCGAGATACAGGCGAACATTGTTATAAACGTTTTTCTCCCTTAGGCGAGAAACGGCATATCTGCTCTCAGTGCCTTCGCAAGAGTTTAGTGTCAATTTCACTTTTAGAGGAAGTAGGGGGTCTAAAAATGACGTAGGACTAACAGGTTGATTACAAAGCTCATTTCAAACTGAAGATGGTTTTGGTAAACCACTTCCGGTTGGTGGTGAAGGATTAAGAGTATGAGAATGGATAAAATTTGGATATTTCTCACAATTGGTTTCATTATTGTTAAGATTAAATGAAACCCGTTTACTTGTTTGATGAGTTGGCGGTTTAGATGCTAGATTACTTCCAGTAATCATCTTACTATAAAATGAAGCCGTATTCTGGTTAACTATGGGAGAAAATATGGGGAAAATACTAGTTTTCAGATTCCAATTAGAATCTGAATTATGGTCTGACTTAGGTTGCACAAACTTGTTTGATGAATAAGGTTTGGATTCAAGAACAGGTAGGTTTACATTTCTTTTATATAGGGGATTCTTAGAATTAAGATTAGAATTAGAATAAGAATTTAACTTAAATTTAGAGTTAGGACGGGAATTTATATGCGGAAAAGAGTTAGAGCAAGAACTATAATTACTTTTAGAAAATGGATTGTTGTTAATGTTAGAATTCCTTTCAGAAGATTCGATTCTTGAACTGCCAGAACTTTGTATAGATCTTGATGTCTTAGACTTTTTCCCAGGCTTATTCGTCCATTCGGTTTTTAACCATTCGCCGTGTCTCTCACTGCTGGTGTTCAGGAACTTCCCCGCATATTGACTTGGGATGTTTAGTTTGAAACTGCAGAATTTTTTTGCTTTATTGGATATCTTTGAACAGTTTGTAATAGATATGCCAAATTTATTACGAAAGTAAGTGCTCATCCAGGATATAGTTGTTTTAACTGATGGGCCCTTAATGAACAGAGTGGTCTTGTCAATTTCATTAGAATCATGGAGTTTCTTTAAATTCAGATTAGCTGGTAAAGAGGTGACCTGTGGCAAACGAATAGATGCTTCCATTATTTCCTCGAAAATAGAGGAAGAGTTATAATGAGGGGCTTGTGGATTACTTGTTTCAGCTCTATTGGGTGCAGATCTTATTTCATCCATTATATCACTTATTTTTTGATGTAATATTTCCAGCATTGGATCTGATTGCGGAGGTGATGGTTGGGGTTTGTCTGACTGAAGTGCGATATCCACATCATAGCGCAAAGATTTTAGCATACTCAGTATATTTTTGGCTATATTATCGTTTTTTAAAATGTCGAGGCTTTTTTTTACTTCTATATTAAGCTCGCTTTTGGCCGTTTTCCAAATAAAATTTTTTCCCTGTCTTTGACGAAATCAGTTATTATTCTCAGGTTTTTAGAAACATTTGAGATATCCGAGTTATTTGCTTTGCAGATGGACTCTACCCTTGCAAGATCATCGGATACGTGAGTCATTATTTCGAAATTTGGTATTTTACTGATGACTTGCTTATTAGCCGAATGCATCACGTTCAAGGAGTCGCTAAGACATTTTATGGCGAGCATAACATCCCAACTAGAACTGACGTCGTAGCGTTTATTTTTGTGTCAAAATTGACATGATGTTACATATTGGTTACGTTACAGAGACCACTATGATTCGAAAGTGGTGCAACACAAAGCCGAAATTGTGTTAGTGAAAATTACTTTGAAGTGACTTATCACATTTTAGTATACACATTTATATATAAATGCATTACAGAGTTGCCAATTGGAAAAAAATTAATTTTGTTTACAAGTTTTATTTACATTTTGCAGCCATAAATATAATTATTTTATAATTAAAATTTATATAATATATAGGACAACACAATCTTAAGTGTTTTTTGATATTATTTGGAGCTAAATGTAGATGGGAAAGAATATTTTCTGTAAAATAACAGCTAAAACTTCTTAAGAATTAAAGCGCAAGGTGAATTCAGAAAATATTGCAACAATTTCATACATTAATAAAAAATGTTTAAATATAATAATAATTTGTGTCCACCATTTTTAATAACATGGGTCGCAATTAGCTAATTGTTACAAAATGTACATCTTGATGAATGATGAGCAGGTAAGACAGAAATATGCACGAAAAAAATCTAAAATAAGTATGCTAATATGCTCTAAAAAATGGCACAGTATGCCATTAAATAAGCACGAAAAATGTCGAAGTCAGAGTTTTATTATTCAAAATTTTATTTAATATTGGGGGTTGGAATTAGTTTTAAAGGTTTTCTAAGAGATGGCGTAACTATCAATAGATCGCATCGGGCACACCTGTGACTATATTCATTTCAAAGCACATTGTCTAAGCTTCATTTTTCAGTATGTGTCATTCCACTCAAGTGTAAACAACATATATTTTTTTCTCTGTGAACATGTCGACTTTCGTTCCAACAAAACGCAATTTGCGGGAAAGGTTTACTTTTGTGCTTCCATTTGAAGAAAAAGGCGGTTGAAGCACAACGCACGCTTACTGAGGCTTACGGGGACTATGCTCCATCGATTTCTACTTGTGAGTACTGGTTCCGTCGGTTTAAAAGTGGTGATTTTGATACGGAAGACAAAGAGCGTCCGGGCCAGCCGAAAAAGTTTGAAGATGAGGAATTGAAGGCTTTGCTCGATGAAGACCCGTGTCAAACCCTTCAAGAATTGTCAGAATCATTGGGAGTCGACTTATCAACGGTCGGCAAACGCTTGAAGGCCATGGGAATGATTCAAAAGCAAGGAAATTGGGTGCCGTACCAGTTGAAGCCGAGAGACGTTGAACGGCGATTTTGCATGTGCGAACAACTGCTTCAACGGCATAAAAGGAAGAGTTTTTTGCATCGTATTGTCACTGGCGATGAAAAGTGGATCCATTACGATAATCCTAAGCGAAAAAAATCGTCGGGACCACCCGGCCATGCATCAACATCGAGGGCCAAGCCGAATATTCATGGCGCCAAGCTTATGCTGTGTATTTGGTGGGATCAGAAGGGTGTCGTGTACTATGAGCTGCTAAAACCTAACGAAACCATCACTGGGGAACGCTACCAACAACAATTCATGCAATTGAGCCGAGCATTAAAGGTTAAACGGTCGGAATATGCCAAAAGACACGACAAAGTGGTTTTTCAACATGACAACGCACGGCCACATGTTGCAAGAACCGTCAAGGAAACGTTGGAGGCGCTAAATTGGGATGTGCTACCCCACCCGCCTTATAGCCCAGACATAGCCCCTTCCAACTACCACCTATTCAGATCGATGACGCATGGCTTGGCTGAGCAGCGCTTCACTTCTTACGAGGATACCAAAAAATGGGTCGATTCGTGGATTGCCTCAAAAGACAAATCGTTCTTCCGGCGCGGAATCCATATGCTGCCAGAAAGATGGGAAAATGTTGTAGCTAACGATGGACAATACTTTGAATAATATACATTGTACCGTTGTTTCTAAATAAATGCTCAAAAACCGAAAAAAAACCTTTAAAATTAATTCCAACCCCCAATAGTTCATAAAAAAAACAAAACAATAGCCCTTTCAAGGCGTAAAAGTAAATATTTCAGTTTAAATAAATTATAATTTTAATTATAAAGTAAAAATTTAATTCTATTTTAATCATTTAATGAATATTTTGTTTGGTAGCTCGAAGCCAATGCCAAAAGTCTTCTTCCGGACGAAGTCCATTATTTTATATGGTGCTTATAGCAAAAACAGTGTATTGCATTCAGCGATTACACTGAACAATTAAATGCATTTTTATATTATCAAAAAGAAATTTTCTACGATTTTCAGCCAACAATGTTTTGTATTGTGAGAAAGACCGCTCGACATCGCAGAATGTACCATTTTAAATAAGGGACTTCGTTCGGAAGGAGATTTTCGGCGTATGGATCCATTGTCTGTGAGTTTTTAAACAAAATATTTTTTATACATATAGAATATAATATCTCTTTATAAATATATATAATATCAAAGAAATTACAATGTTGCCAGATGTGAAGGAAGTATCATAATTTGCCCGATTACAAGCTAAAATCTGTTCGAAAAGTTAAAAATATGTAAAAATATGCACAAATAAGCACAATCGTTATAAATATGCAAAATTATTAACAAAACGTCCAAATATGCAAAAGCATATATTATATGCATTTGCAAATAATTGTCTTCCCTGATGATGAGTGATGCCTACACTTGGGTCGCAATTAGCTAATTGTTACAAAATGTACATCTTGATGAATGACGAGTGATGCATTTTTTAAAGGTAACACTTGATAAATTGTTACAAAATTCTGTGACCTAGTGGTAAAGTAGTATCCTAGGAATTTTTTTTCAGTATCGCTGTAACGTCGTCGTGTAAAAAATGTGTCTTAAGTAGCCTGTGGTCGCAAAATTCTACTTGGGATGGGATAGTGATAGATCTATGCACTCATCACAGAAGAATTTAAAATGTGTTGTGTATTCTTGAAAGTAGTTTAAACTTCTTTCAGTCATTCCTACACAAGTGCCGTGGTAAGATTTTCCGCAGAGACCATTGCAACTTAGCTTAATTGCACTTTTGTCCTCAATAGAGCAGTTAATTTTGGCACAAGCAGGTTCCATTGTTTATTGTTTACTTTATTTGGTATATTGTTGACTTTGGTTAGAGTAATGATCGGTCAAAATTTTATAGAGTGTAATTGTTTATAATAATTTAAATGCAAGCTGCACAAACACGATAAAAAGTTGTTTTTTTCCTTTTTTTTACTTTTGATATTTGCACTTATTCCAGGTGCACTTAAAAGTTGGAGTGGGCTGTTTCTCTTATTGTTATTGTTGTTGCTTAATTGCAATATTCACACTTTTTCTTACTGTTAATGTTGTTGCTTAATTGCAATATTCACACTTTTTCGCGGCACACTTACACGCAACTGCACATAAATATAGGTCAGAGAACAAGTAGAATAGCAGAATGAACTATCCAGTGAAATGTGTGTGTTTATTTTTATTTCTTTACTTTATTTAATTTGTTACAAAGGTCTTTTGGATAATTTTTATTGCTTTTTTTTTATTTAATTTTAGGTGATTAAAATTGCAAGCCGACACAAGCACAAATTCTTGAAAGTTAAATGTAAGAGCGGGTTAAAAGGCACGACTGAACTGTTTGCGGTTACAGAAAATCCATAGTGTTTTACGTAGACACCTGCCATTTAGGCTTAATTCTACGTTGCTCCATAGCATGGGACCGAAATATTGCGTCGGCCAACGCCCCTTTGAGAGTTCAAAGGTACCAAATTAGCTAAATGTTATGATGACATGTCGCAACCCTTGGTAGGGGTGGAGGCCTATCTAAAACCTCTTCCGTACTCTGGGGTACGGCACCCGGTTTGAGAATGCAAACCTACACCGAGCTGAGCAGCTCTACCCGCGATATAGGTGATAAACACACAGCCACCACGAATCTCCCCGAAGGGCCGACCCAATCAGTCAACCTGGCGCATGCCAAGGGGCTACTGACTGCCCGTGGTACCATCTTTTAAGTCTTTGGTCGGACCTCGAAGCATACTAAAAGCATACTCCTACCAGTTTTAGCTCATCACAGCTCCGGACTGGTAACCAATAAAACAAAAATGGACAAATCAACAAAAAATCGAACAGCCACATTCACACACCATTCAATTTGGAACAACACATTCACACAAAGCAAAACGAAAAAACGAATACATCAAACTCAAAAACGCCTGGCACGCCGCCTCTCAAACACCTGACATGCATACTGATCCAACCTAGAAACTTGCTCACTAGAAGCGAGTGCGTTTATTAGGTCGAAATCCCTATTCTCACGTATCACACCCATTGCACGCAAATCACGAATGTCTTCATAAAAAGAACACTCACGAAGAACATGCAACCAGTCCTCATAGACTGCCCCACAATCACACTCCGCAGTCACACTCAAGTTTCTCTCATGCAAGAAAGCATTGAGAGAACCATGCCCAGTCAAAAGGAAACCCAGACTCAAGCTAAAGCAAAAGTCAGGGCGACCATTCACAAACATAACATCACGTATAAATTTATACGTGACCCTTCCATTCAAAGATTCATCCCATCTAGATTGCCATCTAGACCTCACACACTCATTCAGCAAAGCCACTCACCCTCATTCATACACCTTACATCAGATTGCGAAACCCATTCAAACAATAAGGAGGGCACATCTTTCTTGATCCCATAAGCAACACAGAGTTGCATTACTACAAGATCAAGAGGAGGTACCCCCAACAACACTTGTAAAGCATCCGTAGATACTGTACGACACACAGGCATACACCCAATCATAATGGCTCTCTGACAAGAGAGTATCTTTCGATATCCCACAGCAGACCTGACCACGTGACCCCATACAGGAGCTCCAAAAGTCGCGCAAGCAACAAATAGGCCCCCATACATAAGCCGCACAGCCCGCCTACTGAGGCCCCATTCACTCCTAAGCAGACGACGCACACACCCCACGACCGACAATAATCGGCCCTTCAATGTCACCAGATGGGCAACAAAGTTCATACGTTCAGACATAGTTATCCCCAAATACTTGACTTCAGTCGCATATCTGAGGCTAACCCCATTCGCTCTTACACATGGATTTCGACTCAACGATAACCTGCCTTTCAGCAGCATCGTCACAGTCTTGTCCATGGCCACACTCACACCAACACCCCTCCCCCAATCGCACACCATGCCCATGGCCGCACTTGCCCTAGCCTCCAGCTCAGCACGAGACCGGCCTTCAACCAAGACAAGGAGGTCATCAGCATACGCACAACATTCATACAGTTGACGAAGCCGCCTTAGCAATGGATCCATCATGAGGTTCCAAATGAATGGACCACAGATAGACCCCTGCGGACAGCCCCGAACAACATCCATCCACACACATTGGTTTACACCAACAACACATGCACGCCTGCCAGAAAAATAACTCCTCCAGAGCTTAATTTCCTGGCACCCAATCACACTCAACCTATCTAAAACCTTCTCCCAGCACAGATAGTCGAAAGCCCCTTTGAAGTCAATAAATAACCCCAAGACATACTTGGAGTTACTTACCGCAACAACATTCTTTACAAACATCCACGCATCAATCACACTTTTGCCCTTACGAAAACCAAATTGATTTTCGCAAAGGCTCGCATTCACACAATCAAGAAGTCGTTCCACCATAACCCTTTCCAGCACTTTTCCCAGCACTGGAAGTAAGCTAATACCCCGATAGGAGCGAGGATTGCTCCTCAACCTATCAGGCGACTTCAAGAGCACAATCACTCTTGCTTCCTTCCACACAGTGGGGAAGTAAGCCTCAGACACACACTTTGCATACATAGCCTCGAGATACTCAGGAATAACCTTCCAGATGGCTTTACCCATCTCTCCAGTCATACCATCCATACCAGGAGACTTCCGACTTCGCAAAAGACTGATACCATACTCAATCTCGCCCATACTCAAAGACGGAGGATCCAACTCTTCTCTGGATTGAGAAGAGATTTCACCTTCCGATCTCGGAAAGAATGAGCTCAACAAAGCATGGACACAATCACTCCATTCAGACAGAATGGTATCGCCAAGACGAATACAATTCACATCTGTAGATCTGCCCCGCCCACGACATATTTTATATGCCATGCACCATGGGTCATCTCTACAGCGGTACACAAAGTCTCTCCATTCTTTCTCTTTCACACTTACAAGCATATGCTTGTACTCACTTTGCGGTTTGCGGTTACAATTGCAACTCTTCCGCTGCATTGTCCGATACCGCATACTTGTAAAAACTATTCGCGTCTTACCTCTATAACTAGTGGATCTAGAGGCTGTCCACCATCCATAACTTTTGGCCCGCTAAAAGGTTTGCATATATGCCCCTGCAGAACACCCTTATATTCTGCGGATTCCAGCTACTATGTGAAAAATGAATATAGCGTAAGTGGTGTCCATTGTGAGATTCGCAGAGTCAACTTTTTCGAAATTTCTGAAGGTATTTCTCTAATTTCTTCCCGAATATTATTTTTTAGTTGGGGTATAGTTTCGCTCTAATTAACTTAAGCACATTCTCTTAGATATCCCCAAAGGAAAAAATAGGGAGGGGTTAAATCCGGCGAACGCGGCAGCCAAGGAAAACTTTGCTATTCCTTGAAAAAATGCGTTTGCCGAAAATTTCTCGTAACAGCGCCATTGTCTGCCTTGTTGTATTTGGTGGGCCTCCATCTTGTTGAAACCACAATTGTGGGTTATTCGCTACTGCTGGCCTCAAGAAATTTTCCAGCATAGTGCTGTAGTGAGCAGCATTGATTCATGCTGCAGCACCGACTTCTTTTTCAAAGAAATATGGACAAATGATCCTTTCGGATGATATTCCACAGCAAACTGTACACTTTAGAGGGTGTAATTGCCACTGAGTAAAATGCCTTAAGATTTTCTGTAGCCCATATTCTGCAATTTTGTTTATTGACGAAGCCATTTAATTGGAAATTAGCTTCTTCACTCATTATCAGTTTGTGTATAAAATTTGGATTTTCTTCGGCTCTTTGCCTAAAATAAATCACAAAATCAAGTCGCCGCTTGTAATCGGTGGGTTTTAGCTCTTAACCAAGCTGCACTTTGTATGGGAACAACTGCAATATGCTCAGAATGCGCTGAACTGATCTTTGGGACAACCCAAGTTGCGTTGAACATCTCCTTGTTGACGTTGTTAGATTTTCCGCCACACTCCCCTGCACTCGTCGAAAATTTTCTTCAGCGACAACAGTTTGTGATCTTCCAGCTCGAGGAAGGTCAGAGACAGAGCCATGATGTCGAAAATTTGCAATTATTCGGTTTATCGTTGTCTCTGACGGTCCATCTCTAACATTAAAAAAACGGCGACATGCTAGTTGCGTATTTATTGCAAAATTGTTTAAAATATCAATTGTTTTCGTTCGTTAGATCTGACTGTAACTTTTAATTTTATATTTCCCAAGTCTTATATACAAGTATCTGAAAAAAGAAAAAACATATTAAAATAAAGAAGTTATATACCAGTCTAACCCCATTTAGAACTTACTTAAATCTAGTGTCCGACCGAATATTTGGTTTCGGTTACGGCAAGTTTCGGCCCTTTTTGGCAGTTTATTCGGCCATATTGAGGCCGAATAGCCGAAACCAGCCGCAACTTTTGGTAAAAATTTTGGAACATTTCAAGAATAGCTATAACTATTATATAACTACTATATAACTATAATTTTTAATTTTTTTTGCAGATTACATAGATTTTGGCCTCCTTACTCCAAATCTGAAAAAAATTAAATTGCAGGCTGCTCGCAATTGGTTTAGAAGTTATAGGCATCCAAAGTGGGAAAAATAAGCCCACAAATCTTGCTATTTTTCTAAATTTTTCAACAAAACTACACTCTGGGTATCATAAGAAACAAATTGTAAATATAATAATATGTATATCTTAAAAAGTTATGAATGGATTTTCATGTTTGATACCTCGTTGAATAGGTACCCGCATTATCTTTCTTTTGATACCCATAACGCGGAATACTAAATAAAACAAAAAGATTTGTAGCCCATTTTGCAATTTTGGAGGCCTAAAACTTCTGAACCAATTGCCAGCGGCCTGAAATTTGGATTTGAATTTAGGAGGTTAAAATCCATATAATCCAACAAAAAATTTCAAGTGTACCTTAAGATTCGAATATCCTTCGCACAGGGCACTGTGAGTAAAAATCAAGAGTGGCATCTTGTTTGGCGAGATATTGTTAGTTAAAGTCTTGACTTACTTTTGCTTTAAGACAAATGTAGTTTTTCTTACAAAAATCAAAGCATTTATAGATCGTTAATTTTTACTTTTTTTCTCAAAAAACAACTTTGTCCTTGCGGGAAAAGGAGACATCCTTTTTTTGGGAGACCACCCTATGGAACTTTGGAGACCTCTTAGAATGAGAAATTAAAAAAAAAATTAATTCGATACGCCCTCATGAACACTTCATTTTTAAAAAATATCTTTTAAAAGCGAGCTAACGTGGCAAAACCATTTTAAGGTTTTGTTGGTCTAGATCAGTACCATCGATCTGTGTTGGTCACTTTTTCGTTAGATTCCATGACCCTTGAATTGTCGCATAGTGTAATACTTGTTTTGTTTTAGTAGTACTTTTTTTTCTTTTAATAAAAACAATCATTTGTAAAAACGTAAATTTTCATATTAATAACTAATATTCGGTTTCGGCCAAAATTCCGGTTTCGGTCTGACACTACTTAAATGTGTACAAGATCACAAAAGTTTTTTCTATTACAGTTATTTTTGAATTCACATTATGGCTTGACGTTATTTAAGGATACGTCAGCTTAATCAAAAGTTTTTGTCACAATCAGAGGACAAACTATACTAAATTTAAGAGAAATTTTATCCTTTATTTATTTGATAAAAATTTATCTGCAAAAATATGTACACAGCTGTATGTGTTTAAGCATTCGCCTTAAATGTTTATTTTTTAGAGGGTTACTCTGCGACTGACGTGTCCTACTTTTCATAATCCTACTGACGTGGTAGCACACCAGACACCATTTTGACAGCTTTTATTTTCAAATTCGTTATATATTCATAACTTTAACTACTATATTAAAAAGTTAAGAGTGTGCATTATTGATTTAAATTACTAATATATGAAATCAAAAAGACATATCGTCGTTCGCAAGTTATTGTGTTCTATATGACAATAATGTTTTTTGGTAAATCCATGTTAAAGTTTAGTTAGTTACAAAAGACTGAATCGAAAAAATTATCGCGACCAAGGAAAGTTCTAGAGTTTGTAGATTTTTCTGTCAAAAAACATTTTGGAAACGCTTGTAAGAGTAAAAAGCATTTTAAAAAATGCTTTGTTCTGTATTCACTTTTTTACGAAACTCTTCTTGTTTGATAGCATATAAAAATGTGTTTA
The DNA here is from genome assembly GCA_963920525.1 of Dichetophora obliterata. Taxonomy (NCBI): domain Eukaryota; kingdom Metazoa; phylum Arthropoda; class Insecta; order Diptera; family Sciomyzidae; genus Dichetophora; species Dichetophora obliterata. The sequence continues at coordinate 141,444,917 of OY986439.1, forward strand.
GCGAAAGGTCCCTGGTTCGAATCCGGGCTCGGACATGGTTCTTTTCAAATTCTTTGTTCTTTCCTACATTTAAGAATTATGGAAAACTAAAAATCCACAACTAAATTGCGGAAAATGTGGAGTTAAAGGACAGAAACAACTAAGGGCTGGAAATGCTTGCCGAGGTTAAGGCATAACACTAGATTCGGTTAAAAGCAATTCAAATTGTCTTTCACGTCTGTTTCGCCTAATCAATAATTCACGTATGGTTCCAATCAATTCCTCTAAATAATCTATCACTTTCTGTACAGGTCAAAGACCAAACCTTGTTTGTATAAGGCGCATGCCTCGGTTCTTTGATCATTTAAAAAAAATTAAAGTTTTTTCCAAATGACCTTTTTATTTATTATGTTGATTTTATATGATTTAAATACAAATTCTAAATGTTTGATGGTATATTTATCATACTTGATTTTAAATACAAATTCTAGTTGTTTGATAGTTTAAAATCGTTTATTGAGCTTTAGGTCAACCATGCTTTGTTAGTGGAAGACTTCCAGAAGACTGTTGGACTCCATAATAATAACATAAGCATAAAGACTAAAGTAAAGCAAAAATACAACAACAAATGTGATAATATGAAATGGGAGCAAAACTGAGAAATTGACACTTAAAATCTCATCGCCTCTGTGGTGCAGTGCGCTAGTGCGCGCTTGCACGGGTATCACAAAGATTTCTGATGAAGCCTTTAACAGGGCCGAAATTGCAATAAAATCAGCTAGTGATTTTTTTCCTTTTCATATTGAAACAACGTTGTTGTTGTTTCTTTGGAAAGATTCGTTAGAACAATTAATTGTTCTAAATTTGACCTAAAGCTCAATAAACGATTTTAAACTATCAAACAACTAGAATTTGTATTTAAAATCAAGTATGATTTTAACTATCAAACATTTAGAATTTGTATTTAAATCATATAAAATCAACATAAAAAAATATTTCATAATTCATATTGACTTCGTTTTAAGCTTAAAATTATAACTATGTTTTTATAAGATCACTTAAAGCAATACTTGTTAATTTCTTGAAACAAGGTAAGTTTCGTCTATAAAATAAGCAAAAAATTTATGAAATTCATTTGACTTCGATTCCACAAAGTTCATGGTTGATTTTCGAAACCGTTTGAAACATCTTTAGTTTGAGCAAGCTTGTTAAAAAAAAAACAAAGAGAAAAAGTTCGAATCTCTAAAATTTTGTCTCAGCATTGCCAGGCTAACTTTTTACGGATCCAAATTAAAATTTAGTATCCAAATGTACTAAAATTTAGTATAAATTGTATTAAAAACAAAAAGTAATACAGAATTGTTTTTGTTCAGAATTTAAATCAAAAAGCAAAAAAGAACGCTGTAATATTTCTTTTTTACTTGAATTTAAACCAAACTACTAAAAAGGAAGTTGTAATATTTCTTTGGTTAAAATTTTAATATATTAGAGTTTTAATTTTTAACCGCGTAGTCAAAGGAATGAAAAAATAAATTTTTAGCCATAACCTTTGATTGGAAAGAGATATTGGGGGAATTTATTCACATAAATTATTTTTGAGTCTTGACTATTTCTTATAAAATTTAAAAACAACATTTTGGAAGAAATAAATTTCGCCAAAAAATTGTATTGATGTTTTGATGATAAAAACAGTTAAACAGTTCATTAATTTATAGTTGAAATTCATTAACCTCACCTATCGTAAGTGCTAAAAGCATATCAAAATCATAAAATAAAATGGTGCCGCATCTTAAATAAAATCAAATGAAAATATAGCGTTTCCGATGAAACAGATTACTGAAAACTCTGACAAACGTTTAATTAAAGATTTTTAGTCATAGCCGAACTATGTAGCAAACTTATTGTGCCATGATCTATCCTACGAATTTTTGTCTGTTGGTCATCATTACGCAAATATTTCCAACAAGTGATCTCATAACGATGAAACAAATGTTTAGTAATCCCTAATTTCTAGTAAAAATTTAACGAGATTATTTCCAAACCTACCTAAATTTTATTTCGAGTGTTATCCAGATGGTTTCACAAATCTTCAAAAGAACCAAACAAAGCTGAAACAAAAAACTTATTTTGTCCAAAAAGCAATGCTAGCCTCTAATAAACAATCGTTTTGTTATATATTTTAAAAAAGCCGAAACAATGTTTGAAGAACTCAAACTTTAAAAATTTATACAGATTTATAAAAAGAACATAAGTTTTTTTCTGATTGTTTTCCAAAGAAAGAAAAAAACACAACATATTAAGCCATTTTACCAAACATTTGAGATAAAAATATGTACAAGTTTTTTGGTTGTATTCCATAGTTCGACGAACAAAGACCAATTTATAGTGAAGTGCGCAAGCATGTACCGATACTTAAACTTAATAGAGAAATTAATTTTTAGTTAACTAGCAGCTATAGGTAACATGATAAAATATGAAAACACATTAAGGTCATTATTTATTAGTAACATATAGTTTTAAGAAAAAACAGAAAGTGTTTTGCAAAAGCTTTAATATTTAGGGTGCCTACATTTGCTAAAATTAGAATTTTATGAAAAAATTAAGCGTACTTACATAATAAAGTAATTTATATTAAAAATATTTTAAAAATACAAGTCAAAGATCTTGTGAAATCGTCGATTGCTTATATATACCTATAATGTATAAAATTTACTACAAAAATTCATTTAATGTTTACAAATATTCTAAGTTAGTTGCTTTTCGTATATAAATTTAATTGTTATTAGTAAATAAATGAATGGCTTTGTACATAGAAAACGTTTATTTAATATATTGCTACAGGTAAAACAAAAAAAGTAAAAAATAATAACAAAATAGGTTCTATTCAATTTCCTATTATTTAAGTTTCATTCAATAAATGAATAAATGACAAAAGCAAAACTCGTCAATGGTTTCTCTAATTTTAAATCAAAGGTAAGTAAGCAGGCACAATGGTTTTTAAAAGCTGTTATGTATTGATTAAAACGTTTGCGTATATTAATGTGATGCTTTGAGGTGGAGTCCGACATGCCCCGCATAAAGAATTTACCCTATATGCAGATTTAACTATCGAAAAATAACGACTATAGGAAAAAGCGAAGTTTTTTAAATCCTCAAATTTTTAAAACTTTAAGCCTTTTATCAAAAAATATGTTTGTAGGTTGAAAACAGAAATTTTGAAGTAAAATTGACAAAATAAACAAAACATTTCTAATGAAATACTTTACTGAAAATTTTGGCAAACAAGGAAGTAAACGTTATTTTAGCAAATCAAACTTTGTAGCAGCCCTTTAGATCCTTATCAAATTAATAATTTTATCTTATTTAGTTTAAATTAAATTTCTTTTCTAAGGCTGTGTGCGAGTTGATCTTATTGCGAGCTAAACTAAACTGTGTCGATATGACAGTTCTTCCTAAATAATTTAGGTAATTTCCGAGCTACCTAAATGCTTCTACAAACCTTACAAAATATATACATACAAACAAAGTATTGATGTAAACCCGGGCCTTGTAAAAAAATGTGTAAATAATTCGCGCAAATACATACATCTATCTTTATACTTTTTCTCCATTCCTGCAGCTAGCATATTGTGTCTATTTAATTGTTTCTTATTTAAATTTAGGAATGAATTGTCAAAAATAAATTAGGCAATTCTCACATATTCACAAATTCAACATATCACAAATTCAACATACATATCTCTGCACTGTATTACAACTTTGTGCAGGATGTTGCCGCGTCGAACCTAAAAAAGTATCCATGAAAGGTCACAAATGTATCCACTTCAGAAAAAAATAGTCACATATTAACTTCCAAAAATCAATAATATATCCAATTTTTTTTAACACAAAAATTAAATTTAAAATTTTGAAAATAATGAAAGCATTTTTAAGCTTTAATAACAAATTAATTTATTAAATTTGAAGACTAACTAGTAACAAAACATGTACATGGGTCATTCTTTTACAAACCGTACAGATTTGAACAAAAAATGACCGACCCATTTTTGATTTGGATGAAATTTTTTTTACGGGTTCTATATCAAAGACACGGCGTTAAATAGAGGGCGTTAAAAGTTTGAGATTTTCGTGATTTTCGCCTTGGAGACTAATTTTAAAAAATTCATAACTTCGGTTCTGTTTAAGCTAGAAACAATTTTTTTATTTCATTTTGAAGATAAAAAAGAGAATTTTAAGAAAAAAATAGTTTCAAAAAAATATATGAAAAATTTTATATTTTTATACGCAATTTAAATTTTTAAATAAATTTTAACCAATCTTACCCACCACTTAGCGTGTTTTAAACATAACCATCGTATTTTACGTCAAATTTTACATAGAAAACGATTTTTTTATCGATGGAGAAATGATTATTACTATTGCAAAAAAATAAAATACACTCGCGCGGTACCTGACATCAGCGCTCCAGTTGCAAAGTAAACCTCATATTCTCGCCTCATATTGTTGTTCTCTGTATTATAATACATATAATATAAATTTGTAGTGTCAAGGACTTTCAATTTCGGGACTCAAAAGCAATTTCGGAACTACTAATTAAGAATCCGGGGGATCCCGGAATTAGTACCGAGATTTAAAAAACAGATAAAAAGTCATTTATTTAACAAAAAAAGAAATCGTGTGCAAGGTATGAAAGTTAGGATATTTTTTTAATAAAAAATTGTACAAAGGAATTAAAGAAACAGTTTACTTAAATTTTTTATAAAAAGTTTATTTATTTTATTTCTTTCTATCCATTGTATAATTTATAAAATTCATATTTTCTGGCATAATAATACTAACATAACAAAGGTACATTTTTTGAGATCACTGAAGTCTTTGAAAGGTGAATTCTTTGGTAGCGAAATTTCCAGCCGATGAGAAACATCTCTCAAACTCAACACTAGTTGGTGGAATTTTTAATAATCATATCAAATTCTTTTTGTAGCAGATTACTGCGAGTGCCACCATTTAAATATATTTTTATTTCATTTTTGAACATTTGAGGTAAATTTAATTTTTTTTTAAATTTTTACTCGAATGTCAAATTTAAGTGTTGCATTTTTGCAATTTGAAGGCAATCCCGGGATCCCGAAAATTCCAGGATTTAAGGCCTTATAATCCTGGGATTATAAAACAATATACTTTTACCTATTCTTATCTACTAATCTTATCGTTTATATTAGGTTCAATCGGAAATCATACGTTCAGCAGCAGCTGAGCTTTGAGGTAGACTTAAAATATTTATCACAAAATTTGCACAAAAATGCATTTTTTGATAAGAAAGTACTGTCCAAAAAATTCTCAATGTCATAATTTTTCTTAACGTTTTTGTCGAATTTAAAGAACTGAATACTTTATTATATTTTTGCAAATAAAAAAATTAATTCATATTAAAAACGTTTTTAAAAAAAAGTATTTAAACTTATACTGAGGCTTAAAAAAGTATTCATAAATTTTTCCAAACGGCAACACTGCTTAGGACTGATTCTTATGGTGTAATTAGGTATGTTTCCATACTCGATTCAAGTAACTTGAAGTTGCTTAAAAGCGTTATTTTACAAATTTTTAACGCTCGAGAGTGAAGAATAACATGCAAAATATCACTTTCTATTCTATTACAATTTCTTGAAGCTAGTACGGAAACAGACCTATTATAATAAAATAATTTCAACATGCTGATTCAGGAATATTTTCCTGTGCTTTAACAACGTCTTTGGGAATCCAAAGGGATTTTATTTTTTTTTTTTTAGACATATTCCAATTTTTTTTTTTTTTTATATAATATATAATAGTTTATATTTTTTTGGGCTAATGCATTAACAATTTCTTTCGTGGTCACTTCCACATCCCTGTGAACATTTAGAAGAGCTAACCCATTGAGGCTTTCTTCTACAGTTTTACTTCTCATGCATGTTTTGGGTCATCGAAGCGACGAAAACGAGGGTTTGCTTGAAACCGCAACGTTGCACCAATCTTCAGGAACCGGCTTGTTGATGACATATAACGTATGGATACATAAACGTTACAGGACGGTTTGTCTGTTTCGAGCAGTGCCTACAAATATGGGGTACAAAATATTGATCAAAATCAATTTATACACTGGAAAAATCATCACGTTTTTAAATTCAACATATTCCCTTTCATATCAATGCATGATTTTTCATACAAAATTTGAAAAAGTGTTTCAAGCAATTTTTTAACCAATTTTTAAGAATCTGTTATAAAAAAAATTTGGATTAAAAATATTTCGTGAAAGTAGGAACAAATTGTTTTCAATATGTGGCTCAAATTTTGTGCTTAGATTAGTTTATTGTTTAGAAAACCGAATCCGGAGTTTGAGGTTTTGAGATTTCTTTCGCGGACCCATAGCCATGTGAATGCCAAAATAGGATCTATTTTAAGACAACGTAGCTCAGTCAATTTAAATGGGATTTTCGTAAATGGAAATTTTATTTTGAGTGAAAAATATTAAACTTTTTTAAAAAATTGCAGTTACACGACCTATTATTAATTTCAAAGTTTAATACCATGCCAGCAACAATCGCTATATTTTTTCACTTTCATTATTTTCATTTTTTTTTTACGTTCCATTACCTTTCCAAGGATATGAATTGAAAATGTGTTCTTTAAGGCTACATGACTACAATACAAAGAAACTTAAAAAAACTTTTACATAAATAAAATAAAAGTTTTTTTTTTCAAAGTGCAAGTAGTCCTATTCAGCCGGTTTCAAGATATTTTGGTCCCAATTTATCCGGGAAAAAAATCAAAGTGTATATTAATACGATTACGACAACCTTAACTAGTGTTATAAGGTAGACTTTCATGTCTGATCATGTTAACAATATTGTTCAACGAGTTTACTACACGCTTCGATGCTTACGAATGTCTGCTAAATTTACTCCGATTGAGACAAAAAAAGACATTGTACAACAAAATTAATACTTCCAATCATATCTTACTCAGAACTAATATACAGCAATCTTGACCCGCACTCTTCGCAAAAAATTCAGGTTGCCTTTAACGATGCAGCAAGATACGTGTTTGGCCTGAGACGCTTTGAACATGTATCTGAAGAGAGTATAAGCATTTTAGGTTGTAGTTTTATAAGCTACTTAAATGCGAGAAATTGTTTATTTTTGCATAAATTAATTTCCTGTAAAACTCCCGCATACCTCTATGAGAAGTTACGATTCAGTGTTTCTACTCGAACACACAACCTCATAACACCTAAATTCAATTCCTTACATACTAAGCGACTTTTCTTCATCAACACCGTCAAACTCTGGAATTCTTTACCTTCTAGTTTAAAATCTATTGTCAGTACGAATAAATTTAATTCTTTATTTTATTTTAATAAGAAAAAATATTATTCAATTCTTAGAAAAGTATATTCAACAACTTAAATATATATTTATTAAATCCATATAATTTAATTATTTAGTTTTACCACAGGTAACTTATCAGGCATAGATTTACATTTAAAACTTCAAAGATTTAAGGAAAAAAGTCTTCAACCTCCACTTGATCTCCAACTTATTTCTCCAAGTAACTCCAACATCTTGGAGTTGAGCTGGAAATTGGCTTGAGATGCATTAGTTTTCAAAGTGGCAATACTGTTGAAGTGTCAACAAAATAATTTGTTTTTGTACCTGACAACACAAGGTTGTTTTGGTTATTGTGTTTCTTGTTGGAATTTGTAGAAAAGTGAATAATAAAAGTAAGGTGAATAAAGTGTATAAAGTAAGTAGAAACTTCAACAAATTAGATATAAGTGCAGTTTATGGCCCACGCGTAAATCATTTTTTTCTTATTTTCAATAAACGTATTTTGCACTCCTTAGTTCAAAAGTGCAAAAATAAAAGGCTTAAGTGCAGTTTATGGCCCACGCGTAAATAAATTTGTTCTTATTTTTATTTAGTGCAAAATATGAAGTTTGCGGAACAAAGTCGAAAATTAACAATGGCTGCATTCAGCGGAAGGAAGGAGTGGAACTGGAACACATTTATTTATTTTATATTACTTTTTAAAGCAAGCGAAAAAATCAAATAAAATATTTTCATTGATTTCTAAATATGTGTAAACAAGTCTTATTTTAAAGAACATAATTAATGTATGCAACCAAAACGCTTCAATTTAGCATTTGAATAATTTTATAATTTATTTTAAATAATTTTATAAAAATGAGTAATATTAGTTTAAAAACTATTTGCATTGATTGGTGGCTCGTGTATGATCGTGTGAAAATTCACTGTGAGAAGGTCATGACAACTCGTCAGCATGGATTTGTTACTGGCAGATCTACTGTGTCTAATCTCCTCGATTTTACAACGTTTTGCTTAAATTCATTTTATTCAGGTAACCAGGTCGACTGTATTTACACTGATTTAAGTAAAGCATTTGACAAACTGCCACACAACTTAATTCTATTTAAACTAAAGTTAATGGGTTTTCCACAATTTTTTGTAAGCTGGATTCAATCGTATCTGATTCTAAGCTATCGTTTAACGTTCATGTTGATTACATTTGTAAAAAGGATCTTCTATGTTTGGGCTTATGCAACGCTGGGCCAAAGAATTTAATAGTATGATCACAACTATATCGCTGTATTATGCAATTGTGCGACCTCACTTAGAGTATCTAAGTCCAGTTTGGTCCCCAAGTTACAATGTACATGTTGAACGTATAGAGAGAATCCAAAAACATTTTGTTCGGTTTGCTCTAAGGGGCTTAAGTCCAACTGACACTTTAAACCTTCCTCCTTATGAGGATCGTTTAAAACTATTAAAAATGCAATCTTTGAATGAGAGAAGGAAGTCTGCAGATAAAGTCTATTTACACCAACTCATAACTGGTGTATTCGATTCACTAGAACTCCTAACTCTTATAAATTTTAACACTAACCGTAGAAGCAGTAGAAATGCTAACAATTTCATTTACTTACCTTTTAGTAGAACAAACTATATGGCTACTGCTCCTTTACATCGCAAGATTACCTTTTTTAACAACTGTAGCTTTTTTGATGTTCACTTATCGAAAGGTCAACTCAAAAGTAGATTGAAAACTAATGTATGATTAGATTTATGTAAACGCATGGTTAGTTGTTATGTCTTGTGTTGTCCCTGAGCCCAACCCATGTTACGGTGGGTAAATTTTTCTCACTTTAGATTGTTTTGGACCGCTCTTATCGATATCATTGAGATATTTTAATGTTATTTGGGCTGGTTCTTAAGATGATCTAATGCGGAGAAAGTGCGAAAAAGCTGTAGTATCTGAACTCTATTGTCATTGCATGGTTACTCCGATCACATACAATAACACAAACATTTTTTATAAACAGGGAGGAAAAGTCATGTAATGAAGGGTTAAAGCCGTGCCCTATTTTGGGTGGTGGATTAGAAATAACAAGTATATTCTTTTATTATTTTAATATCACTTCACAGTTATTAGATTTCAATTAAAAAAAAAAACAAAAACAAAAATGAATTTTTTAATTATAAACAAACTAAAGTTTCTGTGCATCTTTTTCACTCGTGAAAGTCTCGTTTTATTAAAAATTGTTTTGACACTCTGAAATAGTTATATGTATTAAAACTTTAATTATTACAACAAAGGCTAACAAAAAAAAATTTTAATATTGAATTTTTATACCATTTTATAAACAATTCATTTATAACCTCAAACTACTTTTCTTCTTATGCATCCCTTTTTTTAATTTGCATCTACATATATTGGTTTTAGTCACACGCGCATCAATTTGCATTTTGTTTTCGCAATATTTTTTCTTGTTTCGCTCCAACAAACACACACACCCATACATGCAACTCGATACGCATCAAGTAAAAGATGTATGCATAAGCTAATGAAACCCGCGACACTAAACAAATCTTTTAAATTAATTTACAATAATAAGATTATGTTTTCAAAACAACCATACCTCTACTTTATATTTCAATAAAATAACAACGAAAATATTACGCGAATTCACGAACGTAAAAACACAAGCAACCGACATTTTATTTTAACCATAGAAATAAAAGATAAGGAAATGGTGTTCGACTCACACACACTTTACGTGTGTAGAAGGATTTTTCGTCAATTGAGGAAGCGAGATAGAGCGTCATTTTTTGACATAAGCCCTAGCGAGCATAACAAATGGCCATAAAGATAAAATATAAGGAAATGGTGTTACCCCCAAAGAAGTAAAATATAAGGAAATGGTGTTGCTTACACATACAGTGTACGTGAACTGTCGCACCATTCGTAAATTTTGCGAGCGAGAAAGTTTTTTGACATTTCTAAGAACCCTGGCATTTGATTGGAAGACTCCTCAGCAAAATAGTTGAAAATAAATTAATTTTAAGCATTTTTCACTGCTTAGAAAGCAACGAAATCAACGAAAAAAACCACAAAAACAAATGCAATATGAGTTGTGCGGTTAAGAATTGTAAAAGTTCCCGAAAACTTAAAAACAATGCGCAACTTCACGCCTCTTGAAACTCGGCGCAGACTAGTCGTTCAATTAATTATGCCTCATATTAATTTCTTTGATGTTGTCTATAGTCAGCTAGATTCACAATACCTAGCAGTTTATGCTGGGCTAGGTATGTATATGGGGTCAGTCGATTTGATCATATCTCTCATAGGAGTAAAGGCATTCTGGGATGTGGTTTACTTGAGTATATAAACATCCGCAACATTTTATTCCTGTACAATCTTATGCACACTCATTATCTTTTTGAAAAACTTCAATTTTTCCAGAGTCACCGGTCTCATAATCTTATTGTTCATAGGTATAACTACCTCAATAGTAGCAGATAATACTTCTTCATCAGCGCCATTAGACTTTGGAATGCATTACCTAATTCTCTAAAACAAATCACTTCACGAACCAGTTTAAAACATTCCATTTATAATTATTTCAATACTCTAAACCATTAAAACAATGCTTCTTTTTCTATACTAGTTTTCTCATCTTATCTGTGCTTAAATCCTAGCTTTCTTTCTCTCTCTATAAAATACCTCCTTCTAGTTGCGTTCTATAGTAATATAAAGCCACTAAGATCATTATATACAATCGATTAACTATTTTATTTAATTTATTTTAATTTGTTTAAATCCTTGCAAGTCTTTTAATATCGTTTTCATATCATAATAGATTTATTGTTGTTATAAACAGTTTTTATCTGATGTTAGTTTTAAGCTACTTTTTAAATATCATTGTCCACATCTTATGCAGTAAGAAAGACCAAGTCTTAATGTACACCATTATAAATAAATAAATAAATTGTAATAATATTTTTGGCGATATCGCAGGATCGCCATGTACGCGCCTTTTTATTTTTAAAATAATAAAAAAAGGACTCGCGTTCTATAAAAATAAGTTGTAGGACCTGCCTATTGGTTGCCGGCGAAGTTCGCCACTGGCGCTATTTTAAATATCCTTTTTATGCCGTTCACTAAAAAAAGTGCAGAGGCTAAAAGGGTATATGTCGGCAGCTATTAAAGCTCAAGACTTATTAAAATGAAAATAGTTGGCAGCTGTTAGAGCTCAAAACTAGATTGATTTATTTTCAAATATGTTCATCCTTTTATAGTAAGCATAACGGTATTTTGTCTTAAAACTAGTTGACAATTGTTTGTGTAGTTTAGAATGTAAATAGAATCATATGTTCTTTAATTGGTGTAAAAATAATAGTAGAATATCGTAATACATTTTTGTAATTTAGTATTAATAGTTTAATATGTGTGAGTGAGTAGACTTATATTAATAGAAAACGTAAACATAATCATATGTTAACATATTTGTGTAGGAGTAAAAAGTATATTAAGTATATCATATGTTTTGTATTCAGCCAAATGGGTACATGTGTGCGAATGAGATAGATAGTAGTGCCTAGTATGAACATATGTTTTTACCGTAGAGGTGCATTACTTTAACTTAGTTTGAATATTATTGTGCATGTTCTCAAAAATTCTTACAGTAGAGGTTTTTATATTATTACTTATTTTAAGAAAAGCTTGTTTTATAATGAAATAAATTAATGTAAATTAAATAGTTAAATAATATGTATAGGTAGTTTCATTATTGTTTTTCTTATACCGAGATGACCTCCGTGTGTCGAATTGTGGTATTCTTCGATTATTTTGTTTTGTTTTATTTTGTCGACTATTCTTTGTGGTTCATTATAAATTAAAATTTTTAAGTTTTCGTTTGTTCTTTTTATGTTATTAAAAATATCTTTGAACTTATCCATTTCGATGGTTTTAAATATATCATCATTTCTCTTTAGCGCTAATTCTTCTATTCCTACATTATACATTTTTGATGGAAGCTTCTCCAAAGTCAGCGGTGTGAACAGTGGATTATCACTACATCGTATAATTACTTCTTCATCATGTATTTCAATTTTGGTATCCTTAAACTTTCTTTCTGTAATGAACCTTAATTTTTTAATTTTTTTTATATCTGTTATGAATCTCTTTTGTTTAAATCAGTGTTTTTTGTATGTTTATCTGTGTTCATACTTCTTGTAATTGCTAGTATATTTTGTTTGCTATCTTCCATTGCGGTTGGAAACATTGCTTTTAGGGAATCACTATTTAAAATTATTCTTGACAATGCGTCTGCATTGGTGTTCATTTTACCCTTTTTATAAATAATATTGAAATCATAGTCGCTAAGATCTAATCTTATGCGTGTCATTTTAGAAGAAGGATTTTTATGAGAGAAAAGAGACACTAGCGGGTGGTGGTCTGTTAGAACCGAAAATTTTCTACCGTAGAGGTAGGGTCTGAAAAAATTGATTGCCCAATGTATAGCTAAGAGCTCTTTCTCAATATTTGGCTTGTTTAGGTCATGTTTTGCAAGAGATTTGCTTGCGTACGAAATTGGTAAGTCTGAGCCTACTTCGCCTTGCGATAGGACTGCACCAAGAGCGTAATTAGAAGCATCTGTGGTGAGTATGAAGGGTTTATTGAAATCGGGATATTGCAGTATCAGTGGGTTTAAAAATTTTGTTTTTAGCTCTTTAAAAGAGTTCTGGCAATTTTCATTCCAGTCAAATTTTGTGTTCTTCTTTAACAATGAGTTTAAATTTTTAGCAATATCTGCAAATCTTGGAATAAATCGACGGTAGTAGTTGCAGAAAGCAACAAATCTTCGTACTTCGTCCACGTTTTTTGGTATTGGATATTCTTTTATAATTTTATTTTTAGACGGGTCAGTTTTTATACCATTGGCCGTTATAAGATGCCCAAGGTAAATGACTTCTGGCTTTAAAAAACAACATTTATGTGAATTTAATTTTGTATTATATTTTCTTAATCTGTCAAAAACTTTTATTAAATTGTCGTTATGATGTCCCAAACTACAACCGAAAACAATTATATCATCTACATAAATAAAAGCTTCTGTATCTAAGCCACTTAATGCGATAGTCAGCATTCTTTGGAAGCTGTTGGATGATATCTTCAATCCAAATGGTAAAAGTTTAAATTGGAAATGTCCATTTCTAGTTGAAAAAGAAGTTAATGGTCTTGAGTCTTTGTCTAAGTTAATTTGGTGGAAAGAGCTGGTCATGTCCAAAGTCGAAAAGTATTTAGCTCTACCCAGTCGGTGGAGAACGTCTTCTATTTTTGTAAGTGGGAATTTATCGTTTACAATTTTTTCATTGATTTTAATATTTATTGGAACTATACATTCTGAACGAGCAGGAATCACGATATTTGTTCTACTATAACTATTTAAAATTATTGGTAAAATTATTTCTTTATCATTTATGATTGATGTTAAAGTATATGTTTCAAAGTCAATTTTTGCCATATACTTCTCTAAAAAATCGCGTCCTATAATGCCATCAGTAGCAATTGGAAAATTGTTTTCTACGATATAAAAATTATGTTGGATATCTTCATCTTCCACTATTAAATTTAAATTTTTTGTACCAATGCATTCAATTTCTTCATTTGTAATACCCGTTATTGTCGAAATATTCTGTGTGTTTATGTGATCTATATTTATAATTTTACGTATTGAGATATCCGCTCCAGTGTCAATGAGAAATTTCAAATCGTCGTTTGTATTTTCACATTCTAATTTGATGTAAAATTAAAGATTTTTAGTAAGTTTGCAAATTAATTTTGGCCCCTGCGGGTAACAATCTCTGCTACCCGGCCATAGCGGTTTCCCTGCAAGTTGTTGCTTCTGAAAGTATTATTATTAAAAGTTCTATTTATATTATTGGAATTTCTATTTAAATTTCTGTTGGAATTACTATTATTATTTACGAAGTTATGGTTTCCATTAAAATTTCTATTATTATTATTGTTTGCAAAATTGTTGTTTCTGTTAAAGTTTCTATTTGTATTATTTGTATAGTTTGTATTGTATCTTGTATTCATAAAATAGTTATTATTTCTATTATTGTTTTGTGGAATGTGGAATGTTCAGTATATTCTCTATTTTTGCTTTTGTTTATATTTAGTCGTAATTTTTCTAAAAATTTAATGCTTTCTTGGAGATTTTCCATTTAATCCTGAATACCCGTATTGTTTAGTACTTTATACCTAAAATTTTAATATTTCATATAAAAAATTACTATTAAATATTTTAGAGAAATGTGAAGTGATTATAAAAGAATATACGTGTTATTTCTAATCTACCCAAAATAGGGCACGGCTTTAAATCCTCTTGGGAAACGGCTGGACAAATCTGGCTGAAAATGGATGAATTGGAGCGTCGCAAAAGGAGCCGCGCATAAAACATGTCGTAAGTTGTCGCATCTGTCGGTCCGCTGCATTTTGCCGTCGGCAAATTAATTAATGCGCAGTTTGCAGGATCGCCATGTAATAATATTTTTGGCGATATCGCAGGATCGCCATGTACGCGCCTTTTTATTTTTAAAATAATAAAAAAAGGACTCGCGTTCTATAAAAATTAGTTGTAAGACCTGCCTATTGGTTGCCGGCGAAGTTCGCCACTGGCGCTATTTTAAATATCCTTTTTCTGCCGTTCACTAAAAAAAGTGCAGAGGCTAAAAGGGTTTAAGTCGGCAGCTATAAAAGCTCAAGACTTATTAAAATGAAAATAGTTGGCAGCTGTTAGAGCTCAAAACTAGATTGATTTATTTTCAAATATGTTCATCCTTTTATAGTAAGCATAACGGTATTTTGTCTTAAAACTAGTTGACAATTGTTTATGTAGTTTAGAATGTAAATAGAATTATATGTTCTTTAATTGGTGTAAAAGTAATAGTAGAATATCGTAATACATATTTTTAATTTAGTATTAATAGTTTAATATGTGTGAGTGAGTAGACTTATATTAATAGAAAACGTAAACATAATCATATGTTAACATACTTGTGTAGGAGTAAAAAGTATAATATATCATATGTTTTGTATTCAGCCATATGGGTACATGTGTGTGAATGAGATAGATAGTAGTGCTTAGCATGAACATATGTTCTTACCGTAGAGGTGTATTACTTTAACTTAGTTTGAATATTATTGTGCATGTTCTCAAAAATTCTTACAGTAGAGGTTTTTATATTATTACTTATTTTAAGAAAAGCTTGTTTTATAATGAAATACATTAATGTAAATTAAATAGTTAAATAATATGTATAGGTATACTAAAAAATAAATAAAAATTCGTTCCACAGGTAAATATGTCCATACGGTTTGAATTGTTCTAACAAAAGTGCCATATTTAGTTTCTAACGATATTTTTTGAACTTATTTGTGTTAGAAATGTATATATTTCTAATTAAAAATTGTCTAAAAATTCAATTAAGACCCCGTCGATTTTCCGCCAGTTTGATCAAACCACATCTGTCAAAACACAAACACTGCTTTAGGGGCGCAGTCATTTTTCACAGTTGAATACATTTTTGGGGCGCTCTTGTTTTCAGCATAGTGAATCAGATTTAGTTCTTGTTTGTTAAATTTTCCTGATTTTTACACAACAAGTAGGCAGAAACACCCAAAAAATAAGGATTTTAAAAAATTAACTAGTTCAAGTTTAGAATTTATAGGCCTTCAAATTTAGAAAAATTACCTAAAAATCTTGCTGTTTTTCTAGTTTTTCAACAAAACTAAGCTTTATGGGTATTAAAACAAAGGTAGTGCGCGTATCTATTCAACGAGGTGTCAAATATAAAATTCCATGCATAACTTTTTAAGATATAATTTTTTTTTTTTATAATTAGAATTTGTCTGAAAAACTTGTGGTTTCCCTTTTACGAAAGCAATACATTAAAAAGAGAATTATTAAAAGGATAACTACATTCAGAAGTGCTGTAGATAGAGAAGCCTGTGCTGTACTTACTGAGGTTTGTAAGCCCTAAGCAGCATCCGAAGGCCTCCTATTAATACATTTAGTTTATTTTTTATTAAATTTGGAAAAACCTCGCGATTTTAACTAAAAAAAGGGGTTGCATCTTAAATGCATGTATTTTAATGTTTGATATCTTGTTGAATAGATACTTATATTATCTCTCTTTTGATACCCATAAAGTTTAGTTTTGTTGGAAAACTTAAAAAATCACCTAGATTTTTAGTCCACTTTTTCCAACGTTGGATGCCTATAACTTCTAAGCCAATTGCGAGCGATCTGAAATTTTTTAAATAATTAGAATTGTTGCTATTCTTGAAATGTTTCTAAAATTTTAATGCATAAGAACAAACGTTAACAATTTAGGCTTTATTTTACGATACAACCGAATATGGCTCTTTGTGATTGTTTCTGTATTTGTGTGAACCAACACCAATATAGAAAATACCACACTTTTCTGCTATTACACCACTTCCATATATTTTACTTCTTTGGTTACCCCATAGAAATAAAAGATAAGGATATGGTGTTCTACTCACACACACTATACGTGTGTAGGAGGAATTTTCGTCGCTGAGGAAGCGAGATAGAGCGTCATTTTTTGACATAAGCCCTTGCTGAGCAAAAAAAAAATTGTTGCCCGCCATTTTTAAGCAAGAACATCTGTCAAAACAAAAGTTCTGCTTCATGAGCGCATTCATTATTTAATGTGGCAAGGGCCTTAATTTTTTTCATATTGGGATAAGCTTCAATAGTTATTTATTTGTTTACAATGGCCCATTATCATAGTCAAAATAAAGTCGACTTAAAATTTAGAGCAAGCTTTTCGACAACATATTATATTACAAAACTGTCAAAAATGCTCATACTAAAATGACTATGATAATGGGCCAATTTTTTTGAAAACTTGATATGAAATTAAAGTGGATTAGCGCCTTAAGATTACAAGCTATAACAAGGTATTTTTATATAAAAAAAAATTATTAAAAGCCGACAGTTCGGAAAAAACTACACAAAACTATTTTAAAGGAGTTTAATTTGGTATGTATTTTAGTTGCTTAGTTCTTGTGTTATTTTAATATCAATTAAATAGTTTGTAAAAAATAGTTTTTTGAAATGAATTATTAATAAATCATTAAAAGTAACTTATCGTTTCAGTTTTATTCTGAGTTCATGTCTTTTACTTTATTTTACTAATGCTTTACTTTGTAAAAAAATTGGTAACGCAACATATTATATAATAGTGCTATATAAAAATTACACAGTAAGCATATACCTAAAAAATAAAAAATAATTTACGCCTTTCTTTACTACCTAATTGAATGCGGCCCTGTTTGAATGTTTTTGTGTTTGTGTCAACTTCACTGTATTTGTAAAATACTTCCCCAGTGGGCATTTTAGCTAGCGATACGCAAAAGAATGCATGCTAGTAGTGCTCTTATTGGCGTCAATATACCTTCCATGATCGCTGCATTGATGAGTGCTTCTGTAAGGCCTACCTTTCGAAGTTTTGGAGTCTTTTCCTGTTATTTTATATAAAAAAATTTTTAAAAAATTTTTAAAAAATTATAAATGATCAGATCAATTAAAAAAACATCAAATCTTAAAGAAAAAACAAAAAAAAATTATTTTTTTTGTCCGTGTTGGGACGCGAACCCAGGTCTCCGAAATCTAACACATTGCATATCACATTATATGAAAACTTTTATATGGAAAAATTCTAAATCTTTTCTATTATTTTTGTATGAAGAAATTTACTAAAAAATTCCAAAAAAAATTTTATATGGACAAAAAAATTTGTAATACAATGTAGATTTAAAAAAAAATACAAAAAAAAAATTTTTTTTTTTGGGCCGAGCTGGGTTGCGAACCCGCGCTCCCGAAAACTTACTTTCGTTTGTAATGATGCAAAATAAGCTGAAATTTATTAACAACTGAGGTGGACGAGTGGGTAAGATGCCAGACCGCCAGCTGAGAGGACGATGGTTCAAATCTGGAATTTGTCAAAAGGTTTTTTTATTTCAAATTGATATTTAATATTGCTTTTCTTTCTAATGTACATTCTAAAGAAGGGCTTCTAGCAGGCTTCTTTAGAGTCGCGAGAGCGGAAGGCCTAGAAAATTTTCTCGTTTCATATAAAAAAGCTTATGGGCTTGGAAACGAGCACGGAAGGGCTAAGAAATCCATATGATGGCCTGCTAGAAGCGCTTCGAAGACCTGCTTTTGCCCACTGGGTCATTTCACTTCAACTACACCGCTTCCTAATATTTTACTTCTATGTGTTACCCTCACATACAGTGTATGTGTACTGCGGTATGTTTCGTGAATCGAGTGAGTGAGACGGAGAATATTTTTTGATAATTGGATCGTTCTGTCAGTCGAAGTAAGAGATAAAAAATTACTTATATTAAATGTTTAATTAAAAGCTATTTGTATTTATAATTTCAGTGATATTAGTAAAGTTTATGATATAAACAAATATACAAACATGCGTTGTGCTGTAAAAAACAGTTCAAGTAGTCAAAACTTCAAGAATAATGTGGTTTCTTTCCATAAGTAAGTATATGAAAACCAGTTGAATTTTTTAAACGGAACAACGCTATTTGTAATGAATTGTGTTTAAAAAAGTTATTTAAAGTGAAAATTTGTACATTTCCAATTGGAAATAAGTGAAAAAAAGCAAACTGGAGTACGGTGTTTCCGCGCCAATTTGAAAGTATTGAAATAAGTGAAAAAAAGCAAACTGGAGTTCGTTGTTTCCGCGCCAATTTGAAGGTATTGAAATGTCAAAGTGTTTTAGGGGCGTATTCAATTTACATATTTCCACACATTTAAGGGCTATCGTGTTTATAGTGAACAAGTTTTGGTCATAAGTGAAGTTTATGGCCCACGCGTAAATAATTTTTTTTCTTATCTTTATTAAGGGTACTTGGGCCTCCTTAGTCAAAAAGTGCAGTAATAACATGTCGGTCTCAAATGTCTTAGGCTCAAATGGCTCAAATTCGCTAAAGTTTCCAAATTCAGTGCATAATATGAAATGTGTGGAATAAAGGCCAACATAAAGAATAAAATAACGCAACAAATAAAAAAATTTTATAATAAAATAAAAGGAAACAAATATGTTATTTATTTATTTTAAATGATGAGGACATGGACTGTTCTCTTCTTAACGACCATGATTATTTCACAGATGCTAGATTTTAACTGAATATGCAGGTCATGTAGTTAAGTATATAGCAGGGTTTGTTGTGTTTAAATTGCAATCAATTCTGAAATGCAATGAATGTAAAATAGATTTAGAGGGGGAAAGTAGCCCGGAATCGTTAATAAATTTTAAATCAAAGGGGTATTTGGAAAATTCTTCAAAATCAGTTGAAGATGTTTGCATTATTGCTGAAAAAGAACTACGCGTACAAACAAAATTATTAGATAATGACAAATCTATTTTGCATAAAATGTATTACAATAGAATTTTGTTGAGCACACAACACTCTCTGCTTGGCAAAAGTATATTTGAGGGTCATATTAAGTCTTCCGGACTTTTTTAATATTGTAGTAAAATCTTTAATTGAAATATTTTTAAAAACTAGATATTTTTATGTATCTAAAATAAATAATGAAAAGCCAACTATTAGGCAAAAGTTGCATAAAACAATTTATGTTAAAGATGTTTAGGAAAAAATTAATTTTATTTATCTTCACTTAATGTATTGAAATCCATTTTTTTGTATATAATTTTTTAATTTTTAATATATATAATTATTTATAATATTATTAATATATAAAATTTAATGCATGAATATAAATGCATACAAACCCAGTAGATAGCTTTTACCATACATTTTTTACTTTACTAATATTCTTCTCTCGGGTGAAATAGGCCTACTGGAGAACCGAACACCCAAAAAAAATCGGTAACGCACCAAATTGTATACCTCAAGGGTGGTGTGGAAATACAATCTGTTATAGCTATTGGATAAGAACAAGCGAAAACTTTAAGCCTAAATCTGTAAATATGTTATTATAATCAGAAACCGTTTGGGCCTTTTTTGTGATGCAACCGAATGCGACCGTGTTTGAATGTTCATGTATTTGTGCGAACCAACACCAATATGGAAAATGCCGTACTTTTGTGCTAAAACACCACTTCCTTATATTTTACTTCTTTGCAAATGGCGAAAAAAATTGTTTCCAGCCATTTTAGTGCTAGAGCTTCTGTCAAAACACAAGTTCTGCTTCATGAGCGCATTCATTCTTTAGGGTGGCAAATAAGAGGGCCTTAATTTTATTTTGTCTGAGGATGAGCTTTATTATTTACATATCTTTTTACAGATTTCTTTGGATACTTGACATAAAATTAAAATGGATTAGCGCCCTAAGGTTGGAAGCTGTAATTAGATATTTTTATATAAAAAAAAACTAACAAAAAGCCGACAGTTCGGAAAAACTACACAAAACTATTTATTTTAAAGGAATTTAATTTATTTAATTTGTTATGGATTTTAGTTTATAAAAAAAGTTTTTTAAAATGAATTATTGAAAAATCATTAAAAGTAGCTTTTTTCATTTTACTAATGTTTTTCTCTGTAAAAAAATCCGTAACGCACCATATTGTATAATGGTGCTATATAAAAATTACTTAGAAAACATACATCTAAAAAATGAAAAATAGTTTACGCCTTTCTTTACTACATAACCGAATGCGGCCCTGTTTGAATGTTTTTGTGTTTGTGTCAACTTCATTGTGTTTGTAAAATAATTCAATTCACTTCAACAACACCGCTTCCATATAGTTTACTTCAATAGGGGTATTCACGATTCAGTGCACTTGCCTGTGCAGTTGAGGACTTGAGGACTTGTGCAATTTACAAAAACAAATTGTACGTACGTCAAAAATCTGCACAAATGCTTTTCTACTATTACCTTCAACTTGAGGACTTGAGCAGTTGTGCACCTGTGTGCATTAAAAAATGTTGACAGCTTTGAAATGGTGATGGTGGTGTGTTCACGAAAACCTAACTGCACAGTTGCACAAGTCCTCAAGTCCTCAACTGTACAGGCAAGTGCACTGAATCGTGAATACCCCTAATGATTTTAACTTTATTGTTGTTTCTGTTGACGTTTTTACTTTCATTCATATTTGACGAGCACTTGTTGAGCCACCTGCACGCCAAATGTGCTAGCGGCACAAGGTGTTCCATCAAAACAAATAAAAATTTGCAAACACTTAAGACTTTATTAATTCATGAATGGAAACGACAAAAAATAATAATATTTTGTTACTTGAAAAACTTAAAACAAACTTAAGAAAAAGGAAAAACAGAGAATTTCAGAACAATTTATAGAGAATTGAAAATCTGAAAATCGAAGTTGACAATATTTCATTTAATTGAAAATAATCTCCATGAAGAATTATTAAATACGATTGAAGCATTACCAATAAAAGAAAAAATTATTAAAGAAATATTAAAAGAAAACGTTTTGTCAAGTTTGGCCAATTTTGATATAAATACAGTAAGTAAAAACCTACAAATTTTAAATGAAAATTTAAGATTTTATAGTACAAACAGAATTATTATTTAGCAAAATAATGATTTGAATATGAATATATTTTGTTTCATGGTAATGTTTTTGTAAGTAGTTATATTTTGGTTGCTACTTTGGTATCAAAATAATGATTTGTAGATATTTTATTAGCCGAATAGAAATACGGAATTCTAATTGGACTAATGAATATTAATTGCTTAATAAAATATATACAAACAGAATGAGTTTAGAATTATTTTATTAATGTAAAATCCACAATATACTTATTATGACAAAATATAACTACTTATCTATAGAACGTTGTAAAAAATATAAAAACAACAAATTTAAATTTTTAAAAAATCCAACAACAACAATAACTGTTGGCCTATTTTTCGAGCACAAATTGAAAATTTTATAGGTTTTTCAAAATAATATAAAAAAATTGAATTGGTGAGCTACCGCCAAACCTTTGAACTTTCATTGAACTTTCAGACAAAGAATATTTAATGAAAGAAAATCTCTTTGAAAATGGCAGAGATGTTTTTAGCTGGCAAAGTCAAAACTTGAAATAAAATTTTGAAAAATTCTGATGCTTAAGAAAATGCGTTATACTGAAAAAATTTATATTTTCTGAAATATCGCAATAATTTTGAGGTCATAATAATGGAAACTTTTTTAACATACTACTTTCCGAACAAACTTTCGTTCTTTTTATTAATGACCAACTTTTCATACAAAAATGCATTGTAGTGAAAAAATCTATAATTTTGCAGAACTTTTTATTATACAATTTTTTTCAATATTTATACCATTCCTTTATTATTAAAAAAAAAACAAATAAAATTATTTTTATATTTTGCATTTTAAGATACAAGTAAAAACTTGAATATCTAGATTAGCTAATATTAATATTATAGAAAACTATATTAGAAAAGCCTGATATTATTTTGTTGCTAATTGTTAATTTACAAATGCAACAATGTTATTGACACCACTGTTACAGCTTCTTATATGCATGTATGTATGTATGCATTGTAGTACTTCTTCTGTTCTATGATCGCAACTAAGGTAAGTATGTTTAGTACAGAAGAGTTTTGTATTCATTATGTTCATATGCATATTATGACTAAATGAGTATAAGAACGTAAACTTTTTATAGTTTTGCTATTATGAGAACGTAACATTAAATTGCATATTTCAATATGTTCATAATTTGTCAATACATTGCCATGTAATGAATATGTTGAAAAAAAAATACGTCTTTCAATGTTTCAAATGCCCACTGTAGGGTATGGAAGCTCAAAAAAAGTCGGGGAATTTTTGGAAAATATTTCTAATTTTTCTAAAAGGTTTTTGAATGAGCTTAATAAATTCGGGGAATTTTTAAAAATGAATAATTTTTCTTTATATGCACTTGCATTATACCTGATTCACAATACTGCGTTCGGTCGGTCGTGCGTTGACAGCTCGAGTAGAAACAACGAGTTCTTATGGTGCAATTCGCAATTCGACCTCAACCGTTGATCGTGCTTTATTCGTTAATTATCAACGAAGGGGTAAAGTACGATCAGAGTCCAACCTAACGTGTAGAGTAGAAAAATGTTCTACTCGGTCGTGCGTTTGACATTCTTTGGTGTGGCAGAGTTGCATTTTCATTGAGTTAGTTTTGGTGGGTATTTTTTAGTTTCAATGGTAAACATGAGTTTTCATGGGATTTGCTGTATTATTAGAACTGTTTATACTTAATGTGATTTAACTTTATGGAAATGATAGTAAGCAAGTTTTGATTAACAGCCCTATTCTGGCAAATTAACAAATTGTTAACCAGTATTTTGAATATTTCTATGTGTTTGTTGTAATTTTTTGATTTCAAAATAAAATTTGAAGCTCAAAAATAAAAAATTTTGATAAAAATTGTCAACTGCTTTTCAGTTATTGACAATTTCACTAACAAATTTTGATTTTTGAGCTTTAAATTTTGTTTTCAAAACAACAAACACGTAGAAATATTCAAAATACTGGTTAACAATTTGTTAATTTGCCAGAATAGGGCTGTAAGTGTACACTATTTATAATTAAAATATTTGTGCAAACTTATTTATAATAAATAAAAATAAAAAAATTGAGATTGTTAGCATATATTTTGTTAAGCCTTTTCCACACTTGGTCAACGCAATACCAACGAAACATCAACGCAACAGCGAAAAAGTTGAAAAGCAATGCAACTATAAGCCGAATGCTTTCAGACTTGCTTCAAAAGTCATGCAACATATATTTATTATTTAATATTTAACACTTGCTCATTCATCCTGCAAACTATTTCTTTTTCTTTAAGATTCTATTAATGAAAAAAAGAACTAATTAATTAACTTATTCACCTTGTTTAATACTGCACTATAAACAATTCACAAAACAAACAAACTGATGCAACAAGTCGCCGATGAAAATTGCAGAAAGCCGCGTTGCGTTGAATAGGTTGAGAACGTGTCGAGAACTTGTTGCGTGCAAGTTGCTTAATCTGAAGGTTCCGGTATAAATACATAGGCTAGCAACTTGAGTTGCAGTTGCGTTAACCAAGTGTGGAAAAGGCCTTAGTATTGGTATTTCACATGATTTTTTTTTTATTTCATCAGCACAGGTTATATTGAATTTGATTTAAATTAAGATTTAGCATTTTGCAGCTTACAAAATTCAAGTTTTGATGAATTCAACATTATTTAATACAATTTAAATATTTGTGCCAATTATTTATATTAAGCACATCAATAAAAGTCAGTAAGTTCTGGTAGAGAAAACCGTAAAAAATTGTTGGCTGAAAAAAATCAATTAATCAGGTGGTTATCGATTTTTAAAATGTTGTTTCTTGCGAAAAGATCTGTTCAAAATAACATATATTTCATTGCCATTATCCAATAAATCTAAAAATGAGCATGTCATTTGAAAGGCAATTAATTGATCTTTTCAACGATTTGCAATATAAATATCACTGCAAGAATATTTTACATTTTATATGCAACTTTTCATCATATCTGAATTTTTTAATGAAAATAATCGTTATTTTCTAAAAAAATTGCGCTATAAAGGTACTAAAAATGTATTGTAATTAAAAATCCTAAATTTTTACCTTTCACTTGAAGTATTTACATTTTCTGCAGATTAAAAACTTTTTTTTAAGAAAGCAGAACAATTCAGTTAAATATGCTCGAAATAACAACTTTCAACATCTTACTTTTCATAATCCATAGTAATAACAGTGTTTTTTGAAAAAATGGCGGCTTAATGTTATTATTTTTTATTATTTCTTTTTATTTATATATTATAAATAATTTAGCGTGAATATATAAATTTTATTAAATAATTTTGAATTTAGTTAGGATTTTTTTTAAGTTGCAAATTGATAAATATTAATTTGAATGACATTCAATAGTGGTATTTACGATTCAGTGCAGTTGCCACTGCAGTTGAGTCTTGTGAGCTTTACAAAAACAAAATACACGTACGTGAAAAATCTTCACAAATGCTTTTCCACTGTAGCCTTTTCCACTTTCCTTGAGCAGTTGTGTACTTTTGCACATTGAAAATTTTGAGGGCTTTGAAAAAAGTGACAGTAGTGTGTTCACGAACCCGTAACTGCTCAACTGCACAGGCAAGTGTACTGAATCGTGAATACCCCTAGCATAAACTGTGTTGATAGAATAAATAAATCCCATGAAATGAGATAGTTTACACTGGCATCACCACTGTTGATCAAAGGGACACATGCACGACCTTGAACGCAACATTGTGGATACAAAATTTTTAAGTCGTGCGTTCCGACAGTTCATCCCGTAAAGTTATAACAAAGCCGATCAAAGTACGATCAAAGGCCGACCGACCGAACGCAGTATTGCGAATCAGCCTTTATGCTTTTTCGGTCTCTTTACGTCCTAGTTACTATTGAGAAAACATCGTCCGAGTGTCCTTTGTGTCCTTTGTGCCTTTTGTGTTTTTTGATAATTGCGAGCTTTATGCCTGTGTTAAATTTTGGAATAGTATTTTTTGAGCCCACTGTTTTTATTAAAACAAGTCTCCCCCCCCATCTGTTTTTTTCAAAACAACCCCACGAAATTGCTATTTTTAAAATTTCAAATAACTCAGACTTTTGTGAAAAAAACATTATGGCAAACTCGCGTTATTGTATTGCGAAGGATTGCGAGGTTAAAACCTCAATAGATATTCATCTATATAGCTTTCCAAGCGATGCTTTGATGCTGACAAAGTGGTGCGATAACCTTCAAATTAAGCGCACACGTATTGAGGAAAATACTAGGCTATGCAGCCGCCATTTTGATCCTTCCTGTATTGGACTACTCCGATTGAAAATTGGTTCCATTCCAACAGAACGTCTTGGTAAGTCTTTTAAAGTTTTAATAGTAAATATATAGCAAATGAATATATAAATATATGGGCATTTCCAATATGGCGTTACGGACGCTTTGTACGAATAAATATTAAAACAATTTAATGAGAAGTCTAATTTTTTAAAAGTTTTTTTGTATTAACCTTTTTTAGAATTGTTTGGAATAACATAAGTATATTTTCCAAGTGATCAAATTTAAAAGGATTCCCTAGTTTTTTTTTTATTAGACTTTTGGACCTTGCGTTAAATTTCAATATGATAAAATAATAACTTTTTAATAAGTTGTAATTTTTTGGTCACGATAGACTTTTCTGTGGAAATGCCCATATATACTAGAGTGCATCGACTTCTATGGGAAAAATCTAAATTTTGATACCAGAGTTGGAGGTAAGATTTTCGATATGCACTCACGAAAATTTGTATTAACATTAAATGCAATTGTGCTCATATTAACCCTTTATAGGCCAAGTCCTTATTTTTCGAAAGTTATCATTTAAATTGATAAAGATAATACTTTTAATATAAAAAACCAAAACTAAAACATATTTCTTAAATTTATCCAGATTTTATTTAAAAAAATTAATTGTTACGACAAAATTTCTGAACACGCTTTGGGCTAAAAATCCGCAGTTTTTTTGTGAATTGTGAACATTTTATCTAATTCAATCAATTTTAAATTTTTTGAGCACTACTCATTTTTTTGCACATCGAATTTTTTGCAATATATATTTTGACAAATACGAACTTTATGTGTTTTTACAAATTTTCTGTTATTTTGTACATCATTTTTTGATTTTTTTTTTTTATATCTTTAAAAGTTATGCATGGAAAATGTTTGGAGTTAGAACCAAAATCCATATAATCTGTCGATATTCTTAAAATTTTCCCGTATTCAGTTTGTTACAGTTCCATTACACGGCCATACAAAGGGTTAAATGAAATTGGTTTTTAAATAGATCTTGAAACAATTTCATTGATGTTAAAACAAATGTTTTAAAGTTGAATTTTAAAAAATTCTTGTTTTCAAAACAATGTTTTTAAATCAACTTTCATAGTAAACATTTGCAGTTTAAAACCATTCAGGGACCGTAACGGTGGACCCTAAATATGTGGTTTTTGTTTTATACTCTTTTTTTAAATTTTTAACCCTTTCACTTAACCCTTAATCATTTCGTTTAAAATTAAAGGTCACAATGATGTAGATCTGCATTTCCCTTTATTAAAATGCAATATGCTCGAAAAATGGAATTCTATTGCTGAATGTAGCAGCGATTCACGGAGCTGCTCATTATTCAATTTTCCGCAGTGCCCAATTCGACGCCAGCAATGGATCGAAGTTTGTGGCTTGAATGGCGATGCACGCAAAAAACTTTTGATTTGCAGAAATCATTTCCGGCCATCGGATGTATTGAAAAAGAAACTAACAACTTCAGCGTTTCCGGTTAATGGAATTCCACATGAGTCACCACTTTCTGCGACAAAACATGTAGAAAATGTGGAAAACATGCGGCCGGAGCAACAAGTTTGCGAAAATTGCCATATATTCTGCAAAAATGCAGAATTTCATAAAAAAGCAAAACTGGCAATGAAAACTGCACACATGCACCAAAATATTTTGCATGAAAAAAAGAAGGAAGAACTTCTCAATAAAATAAGCACCCTTGAGCAGCAAATTGAGGCCTTGCAAGAAACTATATCTGAGTATGAAGCACCTCACAAACTAGAAGACTTTGCTTCTACATTCGCAAGAATTATAACCAACAAAAGAACTAATAAATACTCTCAAGTAGAGCGAGAGATGCTCCAATCCAATCAACAAAATCATTCAAATTTATGAGATCGCAGCTTGGGTTTAATCTGCCCAGCACTGCATCTCTATGGAGATGGAGGCCTATTAAGATAATAATGCCTGGAATCACGCAACAAATGGAGTTTCATTTGAAAAAAACTCGCTATTGGGATGACTGCGCAATCGAAGAATTGCATTCTTTTATTCGACGAAGTCATCCTACGGAAGGAATTAGAATATAATTTGATGCAGGACCAAGTAGATGGCTTCGTCGATTTGGGGGACGGTAATAGGAAGCCAGTTCTGGCAAATAAAATGATGACTTTCATGGTGAAAGGGCTGATGGACAATTGGAAATATGTCCACAGCTTTTACTGCACATCAGGAGGAATGGTTGGTAAGTCTTAACTTGACTTAACTTAACTTCAATCAACTTTAACTTTACTTTACTTAACTTGACTGAACTTAACTTAAATCAACTTAACTTAGGTGTAAACTTAAAAACTTCCTCTTTTTTTCCAGCGGAGGAAATAAAAGTAACACTACTAAGTGTTGTAGATTCCATTTTGAATTGCGGATTCAATCTCAGGGGAATAATTTCGGATCAGGGTTCCTCAAACGTGCGTTGCATTAATTTGCTCACAAATACCAGGGCAAATAATTACATAACAATAAGAGGGCAAATAATTTATATAATGTATGATTATTGTCACTTATTTTAAAGCATGCGAAATATTTTGTTTGCCAATGATATTGGTACTGCTAAAGGGGTGGCAAGTTGGGTAGTTTTGAAAGAGACTTACGAGATCGATAAGTTTTCAAAAAGTTTTCGAATGATGCCTAAGCTTACGGACAAGCATTTAAATCCGCAGCTTTTCGACAAAATGAGAGTTAAAACTGCAGTTCAAACGCTTAGTAATGCAGTTGCTGTCGGCATTTGCCATTGTATTGATAATAATCTTTATCAAAAACAAGAAAACAAGGCGAATTCTGAAGCAACATTGCATTACGTATTGAACTGTAACAATGGCTTCGATTATTGCAATACCAAAAACTGTCACGACCCAAACATTAATAAAAATCCTGTTTTTAGGGATTTAGAGAAAATTGCTCTTATTGAGGAATTTATAGCATTTTTGGAATGTCTAAAGCTCCCAAAGAAAAATTAATTTTTTCTTTGAAATCAATGATTATGTTGGTTCACGATCAGTGTGACCAGAAGATTTTTGGAAAAATATGCTTTTTGGTTAAAAAGAAATATGCTAAATATTCCACTTTCAATTTTTATATTCCACAAAAATATTCCACTTTCAATTTCAAAGATATATATCTAAATAAGTCTAAACATCGTTGTTTGTTTTTTTTTTTTGCATAACGCACAGCGTCTCATATATTTTTTATTGTTTTCCATATCACTTCATTCTCACTTTAATCTCAGTAAAAATCTTATAAACTTGCAAAAAGACATGAATTTAACAAAATTTGTATTCATTGCAATTCACCATCAGCTGTTTTTGACAAAAGCGGGGAAACATAATTTTATCATTTTGAGAGAGAAGTGTCAAACTCACTTACACCTCTATTTTCTACACCATGCTGCGGTCCAAAATAGACACACGTCAACACATCGAAACTGAACGAAACGGTTTGACAAAACGTTCTGTTCCGTAAGAACCGAAATTTTAGCGTCAACAACAGCTGTTGAAAGTGTGCGACATTTTTTTCACTTATAGTTCACAAATGTTTATTTATAATTAACAAATTTGTAATTGCAAATTAATTTATAACTAAAAGATACTCTGTTCGCAATTGATCAGCTGTTTCAGACGAGCTCAGCTCATCATTTCATTTTGGGTTAAATGTCAAAACAGACGGAACGAGTGCAAACATTCGGCAAGTTGCTATCGTCTTGTTTCGTCTATTTTAATTAGGCCTATTTTTATAAATAGCATCATATACACATTTTACGTTCATATTTTTAATTATAAAAAATACACAATCACTAAAAAAACAATATATTAAATCATTAAGATTACATTAACAACAATCACTAATAATATTCAGCTGCTCAGTTGAATCCATTTGCTGCAGCTAGCCGGGTTGCATTTTGCATGTTCGTCAAGTATTCTTCTTCTTTTTATAAATAAATACCATTCAAGCCATACATAGCACTAGCAGCGTACAATTCAATACTAAACAACAAACATCGCATTACTGATGAATTCAAATAGTACATTTCCTACTGCAGTGCAGTTTTATTACTACTAAACGTAAAACATCAAGAAAATGCAACCATTGTCCAAATTGTTTTCAGCTTTGGACCGTGAACATTTTTATCGGTTGCCTGGAAATTTTTTGATGACTGAGAAGCTCTCTCAATTTCCAGTTTTTTCTTTTACACGCGAAAAAAACAACAACAATGTCCGTGTCCGCTGTGTGTGACATGCACCTTTGTGAGCTCGCTCTATTTTTTCCCTCACTCACAATGTTGCCAGGTATGCATTTCAATAAGTTTTTCCCTTTTTTCCTTAACATTTTCCCGTTTTTCCCCTTTTTTAAAGTTCAGTGTTTTATTTTAAATAGAAACTTACTAAAATAATTAAATATATGCCTTACAAAATATATCACATTTATTACATATACATATTATTTAAGTGCAGTACTGGATTTAGGCCTTGGCCAGTGAGGCGCAGGCCTCAAAACTTTTAAGGGCTGAGAAATTTTGTGGAAAACAAAAAGTTAGGAACGGAATCAATTTATTTGCAGCAGAATTGACAGGGCGGAAAAATATTTTCGTAGCTTATTGATGAAGAAACTCAATATAAATCAATAAATCAATAATGTACCTTAAAAAGAATCAATGAATAACGTAATGCAATTAATGCATTTTTGGCCGTTCTGACTAAATGAAAGGATTATAGAATACAAAATTAGGTGGTTGAAATTTTTTTAAATATTTTGTTGAGTGTATTTAGAAGGCGGAATCACTTCGGCAGCCGAAAAATCTAAGGGACGACTTAGAATATTTTTCGTTCATTAAAAAAGTTTTCTTCTTTTATTATTGCAAGAAGAGATACAAAATATAAGTTCTGCATCAAAAAAAAGTAATCGTGGTATTCAATGTACGCTCAAATAAATATTTATTCATATTGACTAATTCCTAGGTAAAATTGATACATTTTTTGTCAATATACAGTCAACAAAAGCTTTTGTCAATTAGATTTAAGGTGATAGATAAGTTGAAATCATATTGACAAAATTTTTTTGTTTATTTGATAAATGAATGTTTCAATTTGATATAAGCTATTATCATGAATATCGTGTTTTTATTGTTAATTTGATAAAACAATCTGTCAATATGAATACAGAATATTTCAACATGACAAAATAGTTTGTTGAATAGAAAAACGCTTTTCTGTTGAAAACACATTTTTTATTAATAATACTAAAAAGTTTTATTGTTCTTATAAAAAGATTTTATTATATTTTATATATAATAAACATATTATAAATAGAATTATGGAATTCACAAAGGTTAATATTATCCACACTATTCATTATTAGCACTGCTTACATTATTATAAATCACAGCAGGTAATGATAAACGCATTTACACAGAAACTCAGCCAAAAATGTCAAAGTCCCTCATATGTCGAAGTTGCATTGTGGCAAAATTGTAGGTCTTATTAGAGAGCAAGTAAATTTTATTTCACAAGATCACATTTAAAGTAGGTTGCAATGAATTTTCAAGTTTTCGCGAATTTTATGTCCTTAACTTTGTTTTGTACTTGATTCTAAAAAGCAAATCACGCCACCTTAATACAAAGCTTTTATTTTTGTTGTCATGATTAATGATTTTTGAAATTGATAATCCATTTTATCGTTATAAAAATTAAATTTTGTGCACTTGACTCAATCGAGTATCAATAACATTAATTATCTCTTCACTATTACAAATCTATTTATCAAGCCATCAAAGTAGTTTGTTAATTATATTTATTAAAATTATGAAATTTTATTTCGATTGATTGGCGAATTTGTCAGCGTGAATAAGTTTATATCAATTTAACATACGTATATTTTTCAAGGTAATAAAACAATTTCTTCAAAACAACGTATTTAATTTTTTCCTGTTTTTAATCAAATGGATAAAGTTTCTTTTGAATTGCCGAAAAAATAAAGAATTTTTGATAATATTTAATTGATTGGACAATTTGGTTTTGTTAGGGATTAATAAAAGTTATGTATCAATTTCACCATAAATATTTCTTTGAGTTATGCGACCGTGGTTTAATGTTGTATTTGACAAGCAGCATTTCATGCTGATGATGGATCTAAAATTTCTGTAAAGTTTAAAAAAATTTTGTGACGGAAATATCTTTTTAATACAATTACGCAATTTACTCGGTTTTTATTCAGGCTGGGTTCGTGGAAGCGCTTAGCGTAAACTTATACAATTATACTGAATACTATTAATATTTTTCATTTACGTGATCTTTGCGATGTATGTTTATCCAAATGTAGAAATTTATTGTGCATTTATTTAAGTATTCCTGTTACAACTTTCGAAGAGGACTGAATGATTTTATGGAAATGCAAATTGGACTGCGTTAAATAACTTCTGTCACAACTTCACTTAGAAAATATAATAGAAATGTGAATGCTGCACTGTCATGGTACAAGAAATATTTTACTGGGTATGCGGTCTTTCATTCTCAACAAGATGAGAAACATTAAACCTAAAGATCACTTATGGTCTTTTGCGGGATTGAAGTCATGTCTACAGAGGAAGTCTTTCAGAATTGGCGTACAGGAATTGCTGTAATGCCATTTTTTAAAGGCGAAAAGTTTCTGCACGAAACTTGTATTAGAAAAGAGCCTTCTCTGCCCTAAAGTGATCAAAAATTGTTGGACACTTGTTAAAAGAGTAAAGAATCAGACATTTTCATCGATTCCAACTCTTTTAAAAGATGACAAAATCTCTACTGCGGATAAAGCGAACCTATTGGCTGCCGTTTGTTGAGGGTGAATCTTCTGCAATGCAAGAAATTTACTTCCGTACGAGACCAATTAAAAGTCTGCTTACAATTCTCAACATAAACTTCTGGTCCTGACGGAAAACCTCCAATTGTGTTTAAAATGTGTGCTTCTTCGCTGGCTCGGCCTTTGCGAACAGGAGATCTCCCACAGAACAGGAGTATTTCCATCTTGTTGAAGGGGTAGGTCTCAAATGTCCAGCTTGTACCTAAAAATGGCGATGTCACGAACCCCGCGGTAGACCGGGTTCAATTTCCAACTCAGACAGAATGTTTTTTCAATTGAATGACAATGGCAAACCTCAGAGAGTAAAAAAACTGCCATGTAAAGCTTCTTGAGAACATAAACCGTACGGAGTCGGCATTAAACTCGTAGGTCCAGTTCTCGATTTGTGTTGAAAGATATAATAACACGCACAACACAGCTGATCAATTAAAGTTCGGTCAAAGTCCTTTCTGGGGTTGAAATGGCCAATTTATTATTTATTTTATTGGGAATAACGAGCTATTACATACGCTAGTCTTATTATATATTGAAACAGATCTAGTACTAAAACTAAGTTATGAGGATGTAATAAATGATTTCGCATGAGCACATTATGAAACTCTTTATTTTTATTATTTTGTATAACTTACTATGTAATTGTGTGTAAAAAAAAAATTTATAATTTTTTTCTATTGTAAGAAAAAATTTAATATATTATAGGCGGCGCTAATATCAGGCCTAGGTCGGCAGAATGCCTAAATCCACCACTGCTTGAGTGTAACTGCAAACACTTTCTTTTGATTTCTAATATTTCATTTATTTTTGTGTGTAAAATAACATTTACGGTACGGTTGTCCAACGGCTTTCTTATATTAGTTTTATTTAAATTAGTGCCAGAAGAAGCTCTTTTAGCGCATGCACCGCCATGCGGAAGAGAAAAATAAACGATATCAATTTTCATATTAAACCCTAGAACTACAAACCGGGTTAGATATCTACCCCAGGCAAACTTCGAACTACGTTTCTAAGTTAGTCAATGACGTTATCGAATGACGTTTTACACCATAAATTAATTCAAGGTTCTAACAATAGGGCTAGTCGCAAGACCCTTTAGTTTCTTGTTTACTGTGACGGAATGAAGACATGATGCTCGTGTGGGTTTGATGTCTAGGTAAGTTATTTTTCTCCTTCTTGCTAAAATAAACTTAATTCATGTAAATACGTTTGCACGTATTTTTTTACAATAAAACAAATATAAAATTTTCGGGGATGATTTTCATATTTAAAGTATTCATATACTGGGATTATGTCCCCCGGTGTTGAATTGCCATTCATTGTGGCGCCTTTGAATGAGTTTAATCGTTACTTTACTTTTGAATATTATTTAATATGATTGAAGTTTTTTTTTTTACTTTTTGCATAACAGAAACCGAAATATATTCTTGAAAAGCAATATTTCAAGGATTTGATTTTTCCATTTATTAGATTCCGAATTTTTTTTTAATTTCACCCATTTCTCTGAATCACCCCGTGGTTTGTGTTTGGTATAATAGAGCTGAGCTTTTAAACTTTTGTAAATATGTGCTTAGCGGAAGTGACAAAATTTGTCATTCAATTCTCTGAATCACCGTGTGGTTTGTGTCTTGGATAATAAACTAAGCTTTTAAACTTTTATAAATATGTGCTTTGTGTTCTGAGTGCAGTTCTTATGTGAGTGCGGTACGAAGGGGAAAGTGGTGCGCGCTTATGCTCGTGCAAGTTTTGTGGGTTGATAAATAAATAAGACTGTAATGACAGCCAGGCAAAAATAGCGGAAGTGACAAAAAATGTCACCCAATTCTCTGAATTACCCTGTGGTTTGTGTCTCGGATTATAAATGCTCGTTTAAGTATTCAGTGGAGGCAGCGGCGCGCGCTTATGCTCGTGCAAGTTTTGGGGGTATAAATAAAACTGTAATGACAGCCAGGCAAAAATAGCGGAAGTGGCAAAAATGTCACCCAATTCTCTGAATTAGCCTGTGGTCTGTGTCTCAGATAATAAATCTGAGCTTTTAAACTTTTGTATATATGTGCTTTGTGTTCTGGGTACATCTTATGTGCAGTGCTCAAGCAAATGGCGCTTATGCTCGTGCAAGTTTTGTGGATAGATAAATAAATAAAACTGTAATGGCAGCCAGGTAAAAATAGCGGAAGTGACAAAAAATGTCACCCAATTCTCTGAATCAACCTGTGGCTTGCGTCTCGGATTATAAATGCTTGTTCAAGTATTCAGTGGGGGCAGCGGAGCGCGCTTATGCTCGTGCAAGTTTTGGGGGTTATAAATAAATAAAACTGTAATGACAGCCAGGCAAAAATAGCAGAAGTGACAAAAATGTCACCCAATTCTCTGAATTACCCTGTGGTCTGTGTCTCAGATAATAAAGCTGAGCTTGTAAACGTTTGTAAATATGTGCTTTGTGTTCTGGGTAGATCTTATGTGCAGTGCTCAAGCAGATGGCGCTTATGCTCATGCACGTATTATGGGTAGATAAATGAAACTGTAAATCTCTGAATTATTCCTATGATTTATGACTCATATAGAGAAACAAAAAGAAAAAATGTTTGGTGAACGCGTCAGTTTGCGTTCTATCGATTGCGTCGACAGAGGCGCGGCTGGGAGTTTTTGTGGATATAGAGAGAAGGCATCGAAACATTAACAGAATGTTAACATAAATCCAACGATCCAAATATTTATACGGTTCAAACAATTGGTTGCCAGCTTGTGCTGCCAGCAACACAGACTCTGCCAGCAGAGGCAGACGAAAAGAAAAAAAACCACCACCAAAAAAGAGACAAGCAAAAACGAAAAACAAAACAAATACTCCAATTGAATTTTATGAATGAATTGGAAAAAAATTAATAAACACAATTTGTACTGCACCTTATTGGTATGTTTTTGTGTTTATGCAGAATTTGTTTTGTTCTTTGCTTGACGTTGTTGTTATGCTCTATTTTATGCTTTTGATCGTGTTTCCGAAATTTTTCTTGTTTGGCTGAGCTGAAATAAAAGAAATTGGCCAATTTGTGCTGTTTCTTAACTAATCCAAATATGAAACAAGTGAATGTCGTTATGGATCAACAAATCATTTCAATGAGCGAAATAGCGAATGTATATTTTATTTATCTATACTTATGTTATATATTTTATCTTTCTATGTGTTATTTTAATATTTTATCTATATATATTTTATCTTTATTGTATTATGATAATCAATATGGCTCGATCACACGACTGTGTGTACGACATGATCTTTAAAGAATCTTGAAAGACAAACGAATTTTCAATTAGTTATAATTTAGAGAAGATAACGGTTGCTGAAATGAGAAGTGTTACAGCATATTACAGAATTGCTCCTCAGTGTATACTATCATTTTTTAATTAAATTTTTCTTGTAATATAAAATATAAAAAACATTGTTTCAACATAATACCTTCAAATAAAAATTGCAAATAAAACAAACCATTTTTAAGTATTTTTATTTATTTATTTATTTATTGTTTTTGCGTTTCATATCTAACATATTAGCATGGAAAACAAATAATTTTGTGTTTTAATTATTTTTTCAAGCTTTTAGTTCTATTTTATTTGTACATTTATGTATATGAAATTCATTATTAATAACCCTAATAATGCAAATAATTGTTTTGTATATATTTTCAGATTATCGCTTATCTTATAAATACTTATAACTAATTCCCATTAATTCTTTTGAAAACTTCTTTTCATAAAACCATTCAATGTTGGAAGAGATATTTAATTCTGAATTTGATGTGGGAGTAGTTTATCATTTTCATCAAATAAAATTTGCTCATTGCACCAATTATGAATTAAATCTTTCAGCTTGTCAACATCTCGAGAACTGTTGAAATTTATATTAAATTCTAGAGTATTTTTTTGTTTACTACCATTAATACTAAAAGATTTTAAATTAAATATATCTGGAGCATGTAAATAACTTTTTATTGGATATATTATTGGAGTTGATGATGAGCACATACAATTATTCAGCTTGGGTTGAATATTTTGATGTTGCTGCATTCGATTTTTCTGTTTGATTTGTTTTTTTCAGAGGTGGCTCTGCTTCAAGACTGTTTATAATATTATTGCTTTCCACAGTGTTCTCATCTTTTTTCTTCATCTCCTTATTTAAATCCTCATAATATTTTAAGATGGCATCATCAATATCCTTGTCACTACCCGAAACCACATCCTTATTCATTTTTTTTTTTTTTTTTTAACGTAAGCTGAATTTTGATTTGAAACTAATAAATTTTTAAAAATGTTGAAATTATTTATACTTTCCAATTCGTCGTTAATTCAATAGTTTGATCTCATTTATTAACTGTAACGTTAGATAGTATACCTTTATTAAAAAATAATATATTGTTATTAATTGATGCTAGAATAAATTTAAGATTTAATCCAAGAAAAACAACAACTCCGAAACCTTATTCAAGACAATTATAGTGTAAAATCATTCAATAAAAAAACGAAAATTAAATATTAATTGTGTTTTATTTAAATGTTTGATTTAGGGAATATATATTAAAATCCATAAAATTCAATTCATAAAAAAATGCAGTATCTTCATAAGTAGTAATTAAATCTTGCACTGAATCTATCGCAAATACATTCACTTTTAAAATCATTTTTTGTCTTCTTGGTTCAATAGTAAAATATCTGTGCTTATAATTGTATCCATATGTTTTCTATGTCCAGCATCCATACTTGTATAATCTTCTTTGCAAAATTCTTCCACCTTTAAAATGATTGCTTTTGCCCAAATCTGCTTAAAATTAGTTTTTAACCACACATGATTCCAAACAAAAAGTATATATCATCAAGAGATATTATAGGCGAATAAGTTGAATAAGCTGAGAGATTATATACTCTGTGCTGCAGCAGAAGATACAAAATATGTCAGCTACATTGAAAGCGAAGTTGAAAGCAAAGTTGAAAGCAAAGTTGAAAGGCACTGATATGAGTAAATTGAATTGAACTCGTACTCAGAGAGTTTTTCAATGCACACTGTAACGAAGCTCCCGGTCTTCCGGGTCTATAGCTGAGGTAAGCTCGCCGGGATTCCGAGGTCCTTACAAAATTTATAATAAAATTGTAGACGTGCAGAGTTTATAGTTTAATAGTTTTATTGAGTCTTTAATTCAATTTTTTAATTCAAGGTTACAATATCGGATTAATACGGTGACGTTGTCCTTTCTTGGGTGGCGAATGCGAGATGCGACTAAGGTGTTCCGTCAGGTCAAGTGTTTGGTCTTTGTTCTTGCTTAGAATTTATTTATAATTTAATCTTTAATTTAACCTCATCGCCAAAATATTCTTTTCAATGATATCATACGTATTTCGGTATCTGTTGACCCCGATATAATTATACGTTGTAAAAAAAATAAGGCTTACTACTTCGGTATCCGTTGACCCCGATATACTTATAAGTTGTAAAAATAATGTGTACTACTTCGGTATCCGTTGACCCCGATATACTAATACGTTGTAAAAATAAGGCTTACTACTTCGGTATCCGTTGACCCCGATATACTAATACGTTGTAAAAATAATGCTTACTACTTCGGTATCTGTTGACCCCGATATACTAATACGTTGTAAAAATAATGCTTACTACTTCGGTATCTGTTGACCCCGATATACTAATACGTTGTAAAAATAAGGCTTACTACTTCGGTATCCGTTGACCCCGATATACTAATACGTTGTAAAAAAATAAGGCTTACTACTTCGGTATCCGTTGACCCCGATATACTTATAAGTTGTAGAAAATAATTCAACCTACTTTCAATACAGTCCTACCGTCTTTACCTGTCCACACCTTACCTGTCGCACGTTGTCCTGTTCAGCTTCAATGCTCCCTCACTATCTTTTCCCTCGTCTTCCGTTCCTTTTAACTCCTTCGCTGTACTTCACGTTCGTACTCCTTCACTGTGCGGTAATAATCCTTCAATTTGACTGCCCTTCTGTTCTGCTTCACGGTTCACCAACAACTGAACTCTTGTCTTCTTGACTGCACTTCTGTACTGCTTCACGGTTCGCCAACAACTGAACTCTTGTCTTCTTGACTGCACTTCTGTACTGCTTCACGGTTCGCCAACAACTGAACTCTTGTCTTCTTGACTGCACTTCTGTACTGCTTCACGGTTCGCCAACAACTGAACTCTTGTCTTCTTGACTGCACTTCTGTACTGCTTCACGGTTCGCCAACAACTGAACTCTTGTCTTCTTGACTGCACTTCTGTACTGCTTCACGGTTCGCCAACAACTGAACTCTTGTCTTCTTGACTGCACTTCTGTACTGCTTCACGGTTCGCCAACAACTGAACTCTTGTCTTCTTGACTGCACTTCTGTACTGCTTCACGGTTCGCCAACAACTGAACTCTTGTCTTCTTGACTGCACTTCTGTACTGCTTCACGGTTCGCCAACAACTGAACTCTTGTCTTCTTGACTGCACTTCTGTACTGCTTCACGGTTCGCCAACAACTGAACTCTTGTCTTCTTGCCAGCCAGCATTTGACTCTCCTGGTCGCTGTCGTTGCTGTTTGTCTGCCTTGCTGCGTTAGTGTTGGTGGCTACCTGCACTGTGGATTCTATTTCCCTGTGGTATTTGTAGGTAGTTGCTGTGGACTCTACTCATGCTTGGTCAGTGCTGGCTGCTGTGTTTCTGACGTCATTGCTTTTCGTTCTCGTGTTGTATTTGTAATTAACTATGGCATGCTGTAGTCTGGTTTGGCATGAGTTGGTTGCTGTTTGCTGCTTCTTGTTTAGTGCGTTTTGCCGCTGTGGTCGTTATTGAATATATATTTACTCATATATTTAAAGCTTTTGTTGTGGGTTCTATTTCCTTGTTGTATTTGTGGGTAGCGGCTGTGGACTCTACCCATGCTTGGTCAATGCTGGCTGCTGTTTTCCTTGTTCTTACTGCGTTTTGCCGCAGTGGCCGTTATTGAATATATATTTACTTATATATTTTAAGCTTATGTTGTGGCGTTGTTGCGTTTATGTCAATTCATAATTATGTATACTGGGTGTTTTGTTAAAGTTATCTTTAGTCTATTACTTTGTTTTATTTGCTATCCTTATTGTTGTTGTTATGTGTTATTATTATTATTATTATTATTATTATTATTATTATTATTATTATTATTATTATTATTATTATTATTATTATTATTATTATTATTATTATTATTATTATTATTATTATTATTATTATTATTATTATTACTAGTATTACTTTTATCATTATTATTCTTATTATAATTGTTATTAGCATTATTATCATTATTATTCTTGTTATTTTCCTTCCAGAGTTTCAATACTTCTCACCCTCATAAGATGGTGGAAATTACCTATTCTGGGCTAGGCCAAGGAATGAGGCTCTGAGGAGCTGATGGTATCGTTGTTGTTATGTTATTTTGTTTGTTATTATTATCGTTTGTATTGTTATTGTCATTGTTGATATTATTGTTATTATAATCGCGGGGTTTTTTTTTTTTTTTTTTTTTTTTTTGGGTTGTGCCTGCACTGTGTGTGGTAAAACCGCCTTGGTTTTGCCCGTCACACTCCCCTCCTACTTCGCCGGGGGTTCTGGAAGGATCCTCACCTTCCCGCCTTTAGAGATCCTAATGCTGTAGGCTATCCCTTCGATTATCCTTAGCCCACTGGTACGGGTGCCACGTTTTCTTCCTTGTCGTAGCCGGTGGACCTCCGCCTCTAACTGCTCGTGTATGATGTGGGCGTGGCTGCTGGTGGGGCTATCCTGGCGAGCGTCCGCGAGGTTTGGTGTGGGTTTGGGGCCGGTTGGGGTGTTTCTGGTGACCTCCCTATCTTCCCCATCGTTGTCTTCTTCGTACAGGTTCTATATCTCGGTGTCTAATGACAAGGTCTCGTCCGCATCGCCAGCTTCTAGAACTGCTGAAAGGAGCCGTTCGGTTTGGGGCGACATCCAGGTGGGTGTGGTGCTGAGCTCCTGGTTGGGGTCCATTGTCTGGGTGGGGCCTGTCAGGTTTATCGGTTCTGTGAACTCATCGGCAATCTCTGCATACGCTGGTTCTTGAATGGCCTCGCTGTCGGTCTGGCACCCTTTGTCGGTGGTCGTGACCGGAGGATCCGTTTGAGTCTCTCGGTCGGTTTCGGTGGCTACCCTTTTCCAGCGGTTTGGGTGTCGTGCGAACTCCACCAGTTCGGCGTGAACGTCGCGGGGAATTTCGTTCGCGTTGTCTATAGACCGGGCAGGGGTGTCCGCTTCCTGTTCGTTGGCCAGGGGGTTTATGGGCTCCCAGGTTATAAATGGTGGTGCTGGGGATGGCGGGAACTCGACCCAGGGTTCGTCGGTTACTCCGTCTGCGGCTTCGGGTTCTCGAACCGTCAGTATCGCCCGGCATTGCATGACGTATTGGGTCCACCCTCGGGCATTGATGACGTCCCGATCTACCTTGGTGGTTAACCAGGGGCCCTCTGGTGGAGCGTATTCATCACTGTCTTCGGCTTCGCTGGCGTTCTGTGGTCCGTCATCGTCGCTACTCAGGATGATAGGTTCCGTGTTTGGGAGGGACCCACTCTCGTCATTTGATGACTCTTTATCGTTTGAGTTATCTTCCTCGTTGTCCATTGGGTACGAGGAGGGTGGTGTGATTCGTTGGCCATCTATCTCCTCTGCCTCGTTTGTTTCCGGTCGCTCCTCTTCGCTGTCGGTGCTGTCCTCACCATCGTAGCTGCCACCCGTACGGCGGCCCTCGTGAAACCACTGTCGTCGGTAGCTGCCGCCCACCCAGGGCTGCGAGGCCGTAGCACGATAGGCGTGGCTGCAGCTAGGCTCTTCCGGGTCCTTGATGCGGACGCGGCGTTGTGCCGTTGGTGGGGCCACCTCGGGATTGTGGGCCTCTGCTTCCTCCGGCATCGTTACTCGGACGAGTCTTACTCGAGGGAATTTTGCTTGGGGGTGGTCTACTCTTTCTTCCCAACTTGGGCTCAACCGTCGTGTGCGAGGTTGTCGTAGTTGCTCCTCAACCAAGTGTCGTCGGAATCGATCCCGGGCTTCCTTAAATTTTCCCTCGTTGTTCTTGTTGTTCTTCATCGCTTATTTCATTGTCTTCGTATGGTGCTTGGGACGTGTGTCTCGGTTAAGTGCTGATATTAGACTGATTGCAGTTACATTTAATTTGCGTGAGGACGCCTGGCTGTTCTTCTAAATTATTTTTCATTTACTCTTTTTTTTCTCTTCAGTTGGCGACTCGATTAACCTTGGCTGGGCACATATTAATGCACTTAAGTTCATTTTTTTTTCTTTGTTTTATAAAATTCTTTTTATTTTTTCTATCGTAGGCTATGGGGAAAATCCTGTCGTGGTTGAATTTGGCCCAATTTCTGCGTCCGTGTGCCCATTCGCGTGGTAAATTTTAAGGTCACCAATGTGCGCTGTGCGAGACAGTCTATCACCCATCTTTTTGACTTGAACTATGACTGGGGATATGAACCTTTCTATTTTATAAGGTCCGTCGAAACGTGGTGCTAATTTCGCTGCAAATTTATCGACGGCCTTTGATAATGGGTGTTGTTTCACCCAGACCAGTTGTCCGACTTCTGGTTTCCATGGTCTTCGTCTGAGATTGTAATGCCGGGCCTGTGTCTGCGATGCCTGCTCCATATTTCTTTTAACAATCTTAAAAACGCCTTTAAGTCGCTCTGCTCGTTCGTTTGTTGAGATCGCTTCTTGCCCCGTGCCTTTGGTTTGTTCGTCGAACAAAGAGTTGGGTAGGCGAGGTTCTCGCCCTTGGACCACGAACGCTGGACTGTACCCCGTGGACTCTGACTCGCTCGTGTTGTAGGCTAGGGTCAACTCTGGGAGTAGCTCGTCTCACCTGTTTTGTTGCTCTGCTGTATACTGTGCGATCATCGTCTTGACAGTCCGATTAGTGCGCTCTGTTGGATTTTCTTGGGGTGTGTATGGTGCCGTATACCGTTGTTGCACGCCAAGTTCATGCAAAAAGCTTTGGAAATTTTTGCTAGTGAATTGTACGCCGTTATCTGTAATTAATATCTGGGGAACACCGAATCTCGCCAGCACCCTTTCGCGAAAAGCTTTTATAAGTTGGCCGCTGGTGGCTTTCCGCAATGGCATCATTTCCATCCATTTTGAGAACTTATCGGTGAATACGATGAGCATGTTATTTCCACTTTTCGATCTAGGAAGAGGTCCCACAAAGTCCGCGCAGACGGTACTCCAAGGCTCTTCGGCCAGGTGTGTCAGCATTTCGCCTGCCGGTCGTTGTTGGCTTACTTTGTACCGTTGGCAAATATTGCACCCTCGCACATATTGGCTTATGTGGCGGAACATTCCAGGCCAGTAATATTTGTTGGCTACTCGAGCTATAGTTTTACGTTTTCCTAGGTGGCCTGCAGTCGGTGCATCGTGGTTTTCGTTCATAACGCGTTTCTGCAGATAATTTGGCACGCATAGCTTCCATGGTGCGCAGTCTTCATCTCCGATGGTTCTGGGAAAATGGCGATACAGTTTTCCGTTTTCTATTGTATACTCTGGAAATCTTTCTGGACTTGCTTGTACCTCGTTAAATCGTTTTTCATACCAAGTGCCTACTTTATCTTCACTCTGCTCGATTGTGCACCCCAGTGCAACTTCTGCTGGTTGCCTTGACAAGGCGTCGGCCACAACATTCTGTTTTCCTTTGCGATATTGGACGTCGTATGAATATTGTTGGAGTTCGAGTGCCCACCTCGCGATGCGGCCTGACGGGCTCTGAATGGAGTTCAACCATTTAAGCGAGAGGTGATCCGTAATGACAGTGAAAGTGTATCCTTCCAGATACGGTCTCATTTTCCTTATCGCCCATACTATGGCAAGGCATTCCTTTTCCGTGGCTGTGTAGTTGAGCTCAGCCTTATTCAAATGTCTGCTCGCGTATGCGATGACCCTTTCCGTGTCGTCGATATTTTGGGTGAGCACCGCTCCAAGCCCATAGTCGCAAGCATCGGTCTGGAGTATAAAACGCTGATTAAAATCCGGGCAAGCTAGGATGGGCGCTTCGGTGAGTTTTCGTTTTAATTCTTGGAAAGCATCCTCCTGCTCTTGGCCCCACTTGAAATGTTTGCCCTTTTTTAGCAAGGTGGTCAATGGATGAACGATTGCTGAAAATTCGGGGACGAAACGGCGGTACCAGGATGCGATACCGAGACATCGGCGGAGTTGCCGCACGTTTTCTGGAGGCTTGAGTTCCCTAATTGCCGCGACCTTGTCTGGGTCGGTATGAATTCCCTTCTCACTCACTACATGGCCGAGATACTTCACCTCTTTCTTGAAGAATTCGCACTTCTCAGGGTTGATGCG
This sequence comes from Dichetophora obliterata, assembly GCA_963920525.1. Taxonomy (NCBI): domain Eukaryota; kingdom Metazoa; phylum Arthropoda; class Insecta; order Diptera; family Sciomyzidae; genus Dichetophora; species Dichetophora obliterata. Next base: position 141,489,422 of record OY986439.1, read on the forward strand.
CAGGTTGGCCGCTCGTAGCCGTCTAAAAACTTCCGCCAAATATTCCATATGTTGCTCTAGGGTGGTTCCAGTGACAATGATGTCATCTAGATATGCGAATGCATAGGGTTCTAAGTCTACCCCAATGACACGATCTAGAGCTCGCTGGAACGTAGCAGGTGCCGAGTGGAGTCCGAAAGGCATTACGCACCACTGGAAGAGTCCTCGGCCCGGAACTGTGAATGCCGTGAACTCCTTACTGCCTTCCTCCATCGGTATTTGCCAATACCCGTTCTTCAAGTCGATGCTGCTTATAAATTTAGCGTTCCTTAGGCGGTCGAGGATGTGGTGGATCCTCGGAAGAGGGTATGCATCTGGGATTGATCGTGCGTTCAACTGACGATAGTCGACGCATAGCCGCCACTGGCCTGTCTTTTTCCTTACAAGGACTATCGGAGCACTATGGGGGCTTCGTGATGGCTCGATGCAGCCCTTCTCCAGGAGTTCGTCGATTTCATCATCAATAATCCTCTGCATGGCCGGATTCTTTGGGTAATACCGTTGTTTTATCGGCCGGTCGTCGCGCATCACTATGCGGTGGGCCGTGATGTTGGACATCCCCTGAATGTCTTCGAAGCTCTTTAATTCTTCTCGTAAGAACCCATCGATGGTCTGATTATCAATTCTACTTATTTCCTTTAGGCGACCGATTTTATACGAGGCACGTTCACCAGGCTGTGTCTTGGTGGTTGCCCTAAAACCTTTTGATTTTGTTGCCTTCATCCTGATTGGCGCCATCACGCTCAATTCCTTCTTCCTTCCTCTTGACGACACCCATACTGATTCCCTTCGTGAATTCTTTCCTTTTGAGGCGGCGGCAGTTGTTGACGCAGGTGCTGCTGCGCTTCGGGATTTCTTACTTTTCGACGATGCGGCAGTTGTTGACGCAGGTGCTGCTGCGCTTTGCGACTTCTTACTTTTCGACGCTGTGGCAGTTGGTGACGCAGGTGCTGCTGCGATGGCCGTTGATGATGCAGTGGCTGCTGCTGTGGCAGTTGGTGACGCAGGTGCTGCTGTGATGGCCGTTGATAATGCAGTGGCTGCTGCTGTGGCAGTTGTTGACGCAGGTGCTGCTGCGATGGCCGTTGATGATGCAGTGGCTGCTGCTGTGGCAGTTGTTGACGCAGGTGCTGCTGCGATGGCCGTTGATGATGCAGTGGCTGCTGCTGTGGCAGTTGTTGACGCAGGTGCTGCTGCGATGGCCGTTGATGATGCAGTGGCTGCTGCTGTGGCAGTTGTTGACGCAGGTGCTGCTGCGATGCGGTGGCTAGCTTCTAGTGATGTGTTTACCCTGCGTGTGGTTCGGAGATCAAGTTGAAAATCGCCGCACTGTATTTTCGCTCCGATGCCAACCAGGAAATCCATGCCCAAGATCAGGTCGTCTAGTACGTCCGGCAGGATTAGAATAGTGGCTGGAAACCCATGATTGCCCAACGAGACCCGTACTTTTAGTGCTTCGGTGATCCTCCGTTTGCTCCCATCTGCCATGCAAGCCTTGGTGGCAACGGGAACGATGTTGTCGTTGGTACGTAGTTTATTAGCGAAGTACTCGCTGATGAAACTACAGGTTGCACCGGTGTCTAGGGTAGCCTCCATCCACGCATCATCGAGCGCGACTGTAGCGATGATGCGGCCTCCCTCAGCTCGTAGGCCATCTAATGCTGTCGAGGTTTTGGAAAGCTTGGGCCCTGCTGTCCTCGACGATGAGTGGGCCCTTGCTGGTTTCCCTGCGTCTGACGGCAGCAATCGAATGTTCGGGTACCTTTTCGACCACAGTCCCAGCAAAAATCTATTGGTGGACCTTGGCAGTCGCGGGCCAGGTGTCCGTTCCGTCCACATCTTCTACAAGCCATGAGTGGGTCTACGTGTGTGTCGTGGCCGGCAAAACGTTGCCTTGGTACTCGTTCTTGCCTCTCTGGTACTGACAAATTCTGCTTCGGTTGTGGCATCTCTAGATTCTCGAAATCGCCGGCCAAAACGATCAGCTCTGAAAGGCTCGTAAACTCCCTGCGCTTGACGTAGAACTGCAGCTCGTTAAGGCTGTTGCGATAGATCCTCTCTAACCGTTGCTGCTCACTTAAACCACTGTGTCGCATAAGGTTTTGGATGGCGATAACGTAGTCTTTGAACTTCTCGCCTGGTCGTTGCTGGCGACGACGGATGTCATCCTCTAACCTCTCAAAAAAACTTGCGGGCAGGAAGAAACCCAGAAAATCGGTTTTAAAATCTTTCCAACTTCTCCAACGCTGATTATTGTTCCGCAACCAACAGAGTGCTTGGGCCTCCAGTTGATATTATAGACTTCCGCCAGTTCTTCTACCCGTTCTATAAACGCCAGCGGGTCCTCGTCTCCATGATACTTCACTGCCCATCTTTTCACTCTGTCCGTGATATCTCCATAGCCAGTAAACCGCTGTGCGTCCCTTGATGTTTCGGCGTACGCCCATGCTGGCGGTTGATATCCAGCTACTCTTCCTTGCCTTTCTTGCTCCAAGACCTCCTCGTTCTTGTGAGCAGCGTTATCCTGTGGCGGTGGTATCGTGAGTATCATAGGCATAGCTGTGTTTAGGCCCATAGGCCCTGGTGAGCTTCCTCGTTTGTGTTTTGTCTCTAGCTCTGCCAGTCGTTTTATTTGATCTTCTGTTAACTTGGTCTCATTAACCAGCGCTGCAAAGCGTTTCCTTAGCTCCTCTACTGAGCCTTCTGCCTCGAAGTTGAACTCTTCTGCGTAACTTAGGAGGTCCTCGCGTCGTAGCGAGTGGATCCAAGTGGTCTTCACCATCTTGTTGATTAACACAGTCCTATTACGTTGTCTGGATAACTTCCTTTCTTCTAATGTATTCTTCCTTTTTCTTTTCCTTAACTTTATTTTTGCCTTCACCACTGCTGACCGTTTTGTTGATCCAATTCTTGTTTCGTACCTTTAACTATTCTCTGCACGTCCCTGTTCGGGCGCCATGTAACGAAGCTCCCGGTCTTCCGGGTCTATAGCTGAGGTAAGCTGGCCGGGATTCCGAGGTCCTTACAAAATTTATAATAAAATTGTAGACGTGCAGAGTTTATAGTTTAATAGTTTTATTGAGTCTTTAATTCAATTTTTTAATTCAAGGTTACAATATCGGATTAATACGGTGACGTTGTCCTTTCTTGGGTGGCGAATGCGAGATGCGACTAAGGTGTTCCGTCAGGTCAAGTGTTTGGTCTTTGTTCTTGCTTAGAATTTATTTATAATTTAATCTTTAATTTAACCTCATCGCCAAAATATTCTTTTCAATGATATCATACGTATTTCGGTATCTGTTGACCCCGATATAATTATACGTTGTAAAAAAAATAAGGCTTACTACTTCGGTATCCGTTGACCCCGATATACTTATAAGTTGTAAAAATAATGTGTACTACTTCGGTATCCGTTGACCCCGATATACTAATACGTTGTAAAAATAAGGCTTACTACTTCGGTATCCGTTGACCCCGATATACTAATACGTTGTAAAAATAATGCTTACTACTTCGGTATCTGTTGACCCCGATATACTAATACGTTGTAAAAATAATGCTTACTACTTCGGTATCTGTTGACCCCGATATACTAATACGTTGTAAAAATAAGGCTTACTACTTCGGTATCCGTTGACCCCGATATACTAATACGTTGTAAAAAAATAAGGCTTACTACTTCGGTATCCGTTGACCCCGATATACTTATAAGTTGTAGAAAATAATTCAACCTACTTTCAATACAGTCCTACCGTCTTTACCTGTCCACACCTTACCTGTCGCACGTTGTCCTGTTCAGCTTCAATGCTCCCTCACTATCTTTTCCCTCGTCTTCCGTTCCTTTTAACTCCTTCGCTGTACTTCACGTTCGTACTCCTTCACTGTGCGGTAATAATCCTTCAATTTGACTGCCCTTCTGTTCTGCTTCACGGTTCACCAACAACTGAACTCTTGTCTTCTTGACTGCACTTCTGTACTGCTTCACGGTTCGCCAACAACTGAACTCTTGTCTTCTTGACTGCACTTCTGTACTGCTTCACGGTTCGCCAACAACTGAACTCTTGTCTTCTTGCCAGCCAGCATTTGACTCTCCTGGTCGCTGTCGTTGCTGTTTGTCTGCCTTGCTGCGTTAGTGTTGGTGGCTACCTGCACTGTGGATTCTATTTCCCTGTGGTATTTGTAGGTAGTTGCTGTGGACTCTACTCATGCTTGGTCAGTGCCGGCTGCTGTGTTTCTGACGTCATTGCTTTTCGTTCTCGTGTTGTATTTGTAATTAACTATGGCATGCTGTAGTCTGGTTTGGCATGAGTTGGTTGCTGTTTGCTGCTTCTTGTTTAGTGCGTTTTGCCGCTGTGGTCGTTATTGAATATATATTTACTCATATATTTAAAGCTTTTGTTGTGGGTTCTATTTCCTTGTTGTATTTGTGGGTAGCGGCTGTGGACTCTACCCATGCTTGGTCAATGCTGGCTGCTGTTTTCCTTGTTCTTACTGCGTTTTGCCGCAGTGGCCGTTATTGAATATATATTTACTTATATATTTTAAGCTTATGTTGTGGCGTTGTTGCGTTTATGTCAATTCATAATTATGTATACTGGGTGTTTTGTTAAAGTTATCTTTAGTCTATTACTTTGTTTTATTTGCTATCCTTATTGTTGTTGTTATGTGTTATTATTATTATTATTATTATTATTATTATTATTATTATTATTATTATTATTATTATTATTATTATTATTATTATTATTATTATTATTATTATTATTACTAGTATTACTTTTATCATTATTATTCTTATTATAATTGTTATTAGCATTATTATCATTATTATTCTTGTTATTTTCCTTCCAGAGTTTCAATACTTCTCACCCTCATAAGATGGTGGAAATTACCTATTCTGGGCTAGGCCAAGGAATGAGGCTCTGAGGAGCTGATGGTATCGTTGTTGTTATGTTATTTTGTTTGTTATTATTATCGTTTGTATTGTTATTGTCATTGTTGATATTATTGTTATTATAATCGCGGGGTTTTTTTTTTTTTTTTTTTTTTTTTTTTTTGGGTTGTGCCTGCACTGTGTGTGGTAAAACCGCCTTGGTTTTGCCCGTCACAACACTCAACCGTCTTGCTAATGGCCATGGCAGAATTATAGAAGGTATATGCATTTTGGAGAGGGAGACTGCCGCAACTCCAAGCAAGTTTAAGTGCCAAAACAAGGAAAAATAAAAAAACATTAATTTGCACGGATTCTCTTTCAACACTCTTAGCAATTATAAATGTGAACAACAATGACCACACAATCTCACAAATAAGAGACATTCTCATAACAAATAAAGATTACATCAAAATTCTGTGGATACCCAGTCATATTGGAATACAGGGTAACACTCTCGCTGATACAGCAGCAAAGCTAGCAACAAGAGCTCCTGTCAAACTTATAAATTCAACAAACCTAAGAGACATCAAGAAGATGGTCGACAAGCATTTCAACGAAAACATCAGACAAAAGTGGACTGCATACGAACATCCTTATAAAACTTTAAACCCAAACCAAATTCCCCCCCATTTCCCGCTGGCAATCTCAAGAAGACACATCATCATATATACCAGATGCCGACTTGCACACACAAAGCTAACACACGAACATCTCTTCAATCGCAGCAGTCTCTCCACCTGCCATTTTTGCAACACCGAATACCTTACCTTACAACACATTCTTGTAAACTGTCAAGCAATAAACGATATACGGCAAAGTTTTGGTAACCCAGACTTCAAAAAATTCTAGAAAACGTTAACATCGACAACATCAAAACATTTATAAAATTTATATGCAAACTTAATCTATACTTCCATATATAAAATTCCATCAAAAATCTATCTTTATTACTTCTAATTAAACTTGTAATATTATTACAATATTAATATTATACTTGTAAATATCTTAGCAGTAGGCTTAAGGCCTCAGCAGCTATAGCTTTTAAGTCGTTAAATTGTAATTATATTTACTCTCTAACTAAAGATAAAAAAAAAAAAACTTTGCTTTCAACTTTGCTTTCAATGTAGCTGACATATTTTGTATCTTCTGCTGCAGCACAGCGCGTATAATCTCTCAGCTTATTCACTTATTCGCCTATAATATCTCTTTATGGTGTATACTTTTTGGTATGGTCAAGAATATGGTTTGTATTATCAAGTTCAAGGTTAATACAACTCTGTAAACAAAGTAATTTTATCTTGCCCCTAAATGCATATCATAACTTTTATATTGGGTAGAATAATGTTTATGAATCACCCGCTCGCAGAAAATTGAGTGTAGATGAAGGTGCTTTTTGCTCTTTAGCAAAGACACGAACCGCGATGAAGGCGCTTTTGGGTAGAGTAATGCTTATGAATCACCCGCCTGCAGATAATTGATAAAACAGCTTAGCATAAACAGCTTTTATATTGGGTAGAATAATGCTTATTAATCACCCGCCCGCAGAAAATTAATATCATTGCATGCTATTAGGGTAGAGGTTTATACAGTGGCCGCTCGCTTATCTAAACTAACTCAAACATGCCAACGAGTATATATCTATAAGAGTTTTCACTCGTCGCTCGTAATTTTTGCTCGCTAATATTAGCCATACATCGACAGAACAGGATATTTTGATGGGATATTTATTTTATACCCCTTTAAAAGTGCGAATTTGTTTACATTTTATTTTATATATTTTGATCATTTTGGCTGCGTGCACAAGGGAGCAAAAAAATCGGTATTTTTTAATGTGCTTGCCTGTTTCTTCTTATTTGAATATCTGAAGATAAATTGTAAATTTTATGAATGAAAAAAAATTTACAGCTTCTTATTTGCATGTGCATTAGGGCGGGTCGATTTAAAAATCGCCCATTGCTCAGTGTAAATCGTATTCTAGGGATCAAAATAAGAAACTTTTCCCGAGGAACTACACCCTAAAACGAATTCTAATGCCCAAACTTTTGACTTTTGTCCCGTAGGGTCAAATTTTGAAAAATCCCTCCTTGACCCATTTAGAGTGCCCCAATCGAGTCAAAATGTATGACCGACCCCCACTAATTTTGGAGGGCGATCCACCCATGCCAGTGGCACACCCCCTGAAACACCCTCTGTTTCTAGGTGGACATTTTCCTTGTAGCTCATTGTCCATGTCCATCCATGTAGGACATTGTCCCGAAATTCAGTAAGTTTTTATTTCGTTATTTTTTTTCCAAACAATGCAAAACATTCACTTCTATATTATTATAGTGCATATTTTGTAGCAAATTGATATAACAAAGAAAAACAGTTTTTACCAATTCAACAACAAAAAATCCAATCATAAAATCTGTCATATAACCTCAGTAATTTATAACAAAGTTTTTCAAAAATACATGTACAAATACATATATTTAGTTAAGCAGTAACTGCCTATATTAAATTATTTTAAATCACTATTTAAACAACAATTTTTTTTAAATTTAAAATTTTTTTAGATTGATTATTGTTCAATTATCCTTTAATAACAACTACAAACTACAAAAGCCAAATTTCGATTAAAAAAATTATTCAAATTTCGGCTTTGTTTGTTTTTTTTCCCCCGGAAATAGCTTAAAATTATGAAATAGCTATCCATAAAGTCGATTTTTAAATTTTGCATTTGCAGATTTTTGGGGATTTTTTCGAAACAAAAATTTTACATTTTAATTTTATATCAAATCGAATAGTTTTTTAGCCTATGTCGTTAAAAAAACTTTTATAAATTAGGGCCACCTTAATGTACATTTACACAAAAAAACAGTTCATACCTATATTGTATTTATTACAGTATATACTTCAAATTTCCAAAAATAATATACTAACTTCATGGTGAGAAATCTTGGAATAAATTTTTATACAAGCAGTAAAAAGTATTAATTTTTGTAAAATTACATGAACTAAATTGCGAGCTTTAGATCAAGTAAGTTTTTTAAGAAGGCAACAACAACCACAACAATTTGATCTAAAGCTCGCAATTTAATTCGTGTTATAATATTAATAGATCATAAAACTAATTAGCTAATTTTGTAAAATTTTTAAAAAGTATTAGAAAAAACTTTTTAACAAAAAAAAACCAACTTCAAAATCAATTAATAAAAACCTTTAAAGCTTTAAACCTTTGGTTGTATTAGACTAAAATTTTGTAATTTAGTTTATATAGAAACGTTCAGCAACTATACGCAAAATGATGAAAATATAAAATGTTTTTTTCCTATTAGCATGAAAATTCATATATGGCAGTAAGGCAGTGGCAAGACAACGTCTGCCGGAGAATATCTTTATACAATAAATTCTTCTGTACATGGCTTTCTCACTGAACTCCTCCTAAGCAGCTACCGATTTTGAACGAATTTGGTGTTTGTATTTTGTTAATTCAAGTTAATTTTATTTATTAAAAGCATTTTTGTTCTGACCAATAATTATTTCATTAGCCGAATTATCAGAATTTCGTCTTTATATTGGTCTAATGAAGTATTTAAAAATTATGGTTGTGTAATTATAGCAAGAAAAATATTGCTACAAGGAATATGTCCAGCTAATGATACAACTATTTATCAGATAGCCGCGCACACAACCTATTTTCTCATGAGCTGCGGATGACGAACGTCAAACAAAAGAAAACATAAAACGAACTTATTTTTTAAACGAGCGTTAAGCAAAATTTTTCTTTTTCAATATTGTGTTGTCTTAAAATAAAAAAAAAATTTGGGAAAAAACTTAAGAATAACTTAATATTTTGACAAAAAACATTTTTGATAGCTCCATTTTGTATCAGCTGTCATAGAAACCACATAACGCTCTCGTTTTTATTTTCTTTTATTTGGCATTCGTCAGCTAAAGTTGTGCGGCTACTTGGTTAGTTATATTATGGCCCAGCTAGAAACAAACTAAATTCAGCAACTACAAGAAAATGGAAGAAAAAAACACACATACATATAAATAATAACCTGTAAAATTTGTATCAAATATAACTTTTATTCTGGAATAGCAATCTTGACGCTGGTGTGGGGGCTTAGGTCGCTAGGATGCAGTGGGCTGGAATGACAGAAGCGCAAGCTTCTGACAGGGGTCCTAGGTCATACGGGTCGCTGCATCCTGGCGATGCAATAGTAGCTATTCACTCCTACCCTATATCCCCTTTTCACTCCCCATACCCTCCCTATTCATCCCATATCTCACCTCTCCTATCCCACACCTAGTCCCTCCGATGGGCCGAATCAAGGTGTTATGCGACCCGTGCCGAGAATTTGCTAAGCTGGAGGCCCATTAAAAATAGTCCAGTCTCAAACGGAGCGCACCGGATACCAGGCGCCCTCCGGTACTATCCAGCCTTACCCGCGCACAGGGACCTCTGTGTGGTTGGACCTTCCTTTGTCCTACACTCGTGGGAATTATATGGAAGAACCAAACAAACTAAACAAACAAAAATCACCAGCGGCCGCCGGTGAACACAGTGAGGAGCAATCCTCACTTCGTGCCGCCAGCAGTCACACCTCCCCTATAGTTGGAGCAGGCCATAGCGGTTGCAAAACTACTGCCAAAAATGTCACTACTACCAAAAAATCCACACTACTGCGCAGAGGTGGCATAGTCGATGCAGACTAGGACCACGATAGCGCAAACTCAGTTGAGGACAGGCTTCTCCTCTCTCCGGATAAGTCAGCGGGTTCCAGCTCCTCTCGCAAAGAAGGGCCCAAGACCAAGTCAAAGGAGGGGTTGAAGGCCAAGGCCAACTAAAAAGCGGCCCTTAAAATCTGCAGCCGGCTGTCAGGCAAGATTGATATCTCTTCCAAAGAGAAGGAGTCGCTCGCCTGGGCTAAGCTAAAGGTGGAAGAGGGTCGCATACACTTCGCGAGCAGACCAAGCTTTGCACCTACGACTTCGCAGTTCGCGAACAAAGTAGAAGAGCAGGCTGCTCAAAAACGCCAAAGATCGGTGGAAAGTGCGAAAGTCGGAGCTCCAGCAAGCAAACAACAGAAGCAGAAACCGACCACAAACACACAACACTGATCGACCGGAGTGATCCCCAAGGCAAAATGACCCTTGAGAGATGGAAATCCGTAGAGATGAAGCTTCTCGAGGTGATGTTCGTGAGGTTGGAAGCCCAACCTGACGCTCCCATGCCCACATTCGATGGAGCGGGCTGGCTCAATGGGGTTAAGATACTAAAGTTCAACGACGATCCAACTCTGCACTGGGTGAAAGCCGTAACCCCGACACTCCAAGGCCTATGGGAGGGTGCCCAACTGGAAGTAGTGGGTAGGACTAGTATCCCGTCCCTGCCAAAAGAGAAGGTACTCTTCCCAAGAGTAGTGCCGCAGGAGTCCGCACTGAAGCTTCTACAGAAGCAAAATCCGGAAGTGCCAACAGCTGATTGGAGGGTGTTGAAGGTTGCTGGTCCACTACCTGATAGTAGCGGGGGGCAGCACTACATCCTCCAAATCAACAAGGAGGCAGAGGATATTCTCTACGCGCGTTACGGGAAGATGGCGTTGGGCGTTGGTAGTGTTTATCTGCGCCTCAAAAAGTGCCACCCCAAGGACAACAACAGCAACACACTAGAGTCCGGAGAGGTGGAAAAAGACCTCGGCCTAGAAGCCGTGACCGACGCTGCCCAAGGACTCAGTCTGGAAGATGCGGGTGACGGAGGCACACTTACAAAAGTTGACCCCGTAAAAGAACCTTCAGCCTAATGGAGTTGAAGGTCCTGCAAATAAACCTGCATAAAAGCAAAACCGCCAGCGCAGAACTCCTTCTCGTATTGGAGGAAGGAGGCTACGATGTGGCTTTAGTACAGGAGCCGTGGATTGCCTCGGGCAAAGCGGTATCTGGCCTAAAGTCACAAAACTTCAATACGTTTTTCGCAACAACAGTAAGTAGAACAAGAACAGCCATCCTTATAAGGAAAGGCATCTATACTTATCTAATGTCTCATTACAGCACTGACGATCTCCTCGTCGTGGCGCTAGAGGGCGACGCGGACGAGCCGATCCTGGTCGCCTCATGCTACATGGCGCATGACGTCGACGCACCACCAGACGAGCTACAAAGATTGGTAGCAATCGCCGGCGGGAAGAACCAAGCATTTGTCATCGGAGCAGATGCCAATGCACACCACCCAGTATGGGGCAGCCCAGACATCAACGATCGAGGTGAGTCGCTACTTAACTTTATTCTACAATATAAACTTAGCGTAGCTAACATCGGCGAGGAACCCACGTATGTAGGCCCCACCTAATCAAACGTGTTAGACCTAACAATATCCTCCGACAACAACACTCTGGTCACAAATTGGGGGGTGCTAGCACAGCCCTCCTTTTCGGACCACAATTATATTAGCTTTAGTATAAGCTTTAACTACACTCCAGCTCAAAAGATCTTTAGAAGCCCCAGAAACACTAACTGGAACCGCTTCAGAAGCAAATTAATACGGAAGAGGGCATTGAAAGGTCCCTGAAGATTCTCTCGGCCCATCTTCTCAAGGCCTATCATGCCTCTTGTAAGCCATGGTGGAGTCCGAATCTTACAGAGCAAAGACGCAACCTAAAAGATTTCTTTAAACTAGCTAAAATAGCTGACCAAGAGGAAATTTGGGGGGAATACAAATGTAGGCTCAAACTTTTTAAAACAAACGTACGCAGAGCAAAAAGACACTCGTGGAAGAACTCCTGCTCAAACATAGAAAAAACTGCGGACACAGCAAGGCTCAGGAAGCTACTCTCAAAGCAGCCCTCCATTCAGAGCCAGCTATGCAAAGACAATGGCCAGTGGACGGAGAGCAGTCAGGAATCCCTCGAGGTGCTTTTAAAGGCGCATTTTCCTGGCTGTACCGAAGCTCCAAGCACTGCTACAATGCGAGGACACAGGACAACCCCGCTACAGGTTCCACACGACTTAATAACGTCGGACGGAATCGTATGGGCTATAAACTCGTTCTCGGGATACAAATCTCCGGGACCAGACGGTATAATTCCTGCCATGTTGCAAACGGCTGAATCGCGGGTCGTCCCATGGCTGAAGAATATATTTAACGGATACATCAGGCTAAACTATGTACCTGTGGCTTGGAGGACAGCGAGGGTTGTATTCTTACCGAAGGCAGGTAAGAGCAGCCATCTCTATCCGAGAGACTACAGGCCAATAAGTCCGACCTCCTTTGTACTCAAAACGCTCGAGAAACTGATTGACTTGCACCTAAGAAACAATTCAATCCAGTTATCAACCAACCAGCACGCATACACGAAAGGGAAATCGGTTGAAACGGCACTACATTCCCTAGTAGTAACCATAGAAAAAGCCCTCCACCACAAGGAATACGCACTCGGGGCGTTTCTAGATATCTCAGGTGCATTCAACAATGTATCAACCACCGCAATCCTTAGTGGACGGCAGCCCACGCGAGGAAGCTTGGCATCACCACGGATGACAACTGCAGGAAGTGCAAGGAACCGGGCATAGTGGAGACCCTGGAGCACCTACTATGCACATGCCCCGCCCTACTTAGATCGAGACTAAAATACCTAGGCTCATCGACATTCCCGTCGCTTAAAGATGTAGCCAGGGTGTCTCTAGAATCCCTCCTAAGGTTTGCGAACTCAACGCAAATCTTTAAAGACTTTTAAAACAAACACAAAGGTTCCTTTTATTCGCTACCGGTACCACTAAGGACCTGAATTGGTCTATGTGAGCCTTCACGAAGGCATCCAGTTTAACCTAACCTAACTTTCATTCTTATTAATCAAATCTACAATATTTCTTTGTTTTATTTTAAATTTATAAAAAACTGCTAGACCAATTCCATTTTATACATTTTTTTTATTATTCAATAATTATTTCATTAGCCGAATCAGAATTCTGTCTTTCTATTCAGCTAATGAAATATCTAAAAATCCTTCTCTGCAGCAGCAACCAAAATATAGCTACAACAAAAATGTCCAGCTGGAAACAAAATAAATTCGGCAACCATGAGCATGCAAATAAGAAGCTGTAAAATTTTATTTTCTTTCATAAAATTTGCAAAATTTCTTCAGATATTCAAATAAGAAGAAACAGGCAAGCAAATTAAAAAATACCGATCTTTTTGCTCCCTTGTGCACGCAGCCAAAATGATCAAAATATAGAAAACAAAATGTGAACAAACTCGCACTTTTGAAGAGGTATAAAATAAATGTCTCATCAAAATATCCTCTTCTGTCGATGGATATTAATATTAGCGAGCAAAAAATAGCGAGCGACAAGTGAAATCTCTTATAGACTCGTTGAACATGCCTTGATCACTTTAGCAACGAGCATATATTATAAGAGATTTCACTAGTCGCTCGTTATTTTTTGCTCGCTAATAGATGGCCATCCATCGACAAAACAGAATATTTTGATGGGACATTTATTTTATACCCCTTCAAAAGTGCGAGTTTGTTTACATTTTGTTTTCTATATTTTGACCATTTTGGCTGCGTGCACAAGGGAGCAAAAAGATCGGTATTTTTTTAATGTAATTACCTGTTTCTTCTTATTTGAATATCTGAAGAAATATTACCTTTATGAATGAATTTTATGAATGAAAATAAAATTTTACAGCTTCTTATTTGCATGTGCATGGTTGCCGAATTTATTTTGTTTCCAGCTGGACATTTTTGTTGCGATTTTGTTGTGATTTTGTTGTAGCTAAATTTTGGTTCAGATAGACAGAATTCTGATTTGGCAAATGAAAAAATTATTGGATAATAAAAAATTAGTAGCAATAAAATAGAATTGGTTTGGCAGTATTCTTATTTATATTTATATTCAAATTTAAAGTAAAACAAAGAAATATTGTAGATTTTATGAATGAGTATAAAAATTATATTTGATACAAATTTTACAGCTTATTATTTATATGTATGTGTGTTTCTTCCATCTCCTTGTAGTTACAAAATTCAGTTTGTTTTTAGCCGGAAATTTTCCTTGTAGCAACATTTTGGTTGCTACTATGGATACTCAAGCATAATTTTTAGATACTTCCATGGATGTCCACAGGGAGGTAAAAAAGGGGGCGCTTTCCTCTCCCTAGGCAGTGAAATCTATATATATAAAGCAAAGCCGTGAAATGTGTTTGAAATTCCATAACTCAAGAATGAAGCGTCCGATTTGCTTCGGGATTTTTTGTTGTGTTTGTAATTATAAGGACAAGGTTTGTAAAAGACAAAATTTTTGCCACACACCCTTTCACTGCCCAAAAATCAATAAAAACTATATATTTGAGACAGTTTTGGTCGTATAAGACTAAAACTTGATAATTTAATTTTTTATTTTATTGTCGGAAACTGTACTAAAAATGGGTTCCCAAACCCCCTTTTATCTCCCAAAAATCAATTAAAATGCTATATTTCAGACGGTTTTGATCGTATAAGATTAAAATTTGGTAATTTAGTTCGTAGGCTTATTGTCAGCAATTGCACTAAAAATGCTATATTTCAGACGGGTTTTAAGTTCGTATGGTCGCATTATGTTTACGCCCATTTTTTAGGAGATAAGCATGAAGTAGAGCAAAGTTTGATAGGTATAATCTAAATTAAGCTCAAATTTTGGCACTCGATTTGTTTTGAATTCTAAATGATTTAAAGGAAAAATATTTTGCCACACCCTCTTTTTCAGCCTACAAATACACAAAAATGCTATATTTCGAACGGTTTTGATTGCATTAGACTAAAATTTTGTAATTTAGTTTATATTGTTTCGTTCGGCAACTACACTAAAAATGGTGAAAATATAAAATGCTTTTCTTTGATTGGCATGAAAATTCGTATATAGCAGTAAGGCGGTGGCAGGACAACGTCTGCCGGGAAATATCTTTATACATCAAATTCTTCCTTACATGGCTTTGTCACTGAACCCCTTCTAAACAGCTGGACCAATTTTGATGAAAGTTGGTGCGTGTGTGCGTCTGGGTCTGCAGATGAAAGTTTGTCCCGGTAGGTTACGCTGTTGTTGCTGTGACAGAAACGAGTTGAGATATTGTCATGATTCTTTTACTACACCATTACTTTTTATGAAAACAAAATTACAAAAATACAAAATGAATAAACATAAACAAAAGAAATCTTAAATTTGTATAAAACGTTTTTAAATGTTTATGATAAAAACTTTAAATAAACCCTACATTTATGCATACCATATGAAAGAACATTAAAAAATTCATTTTTAGTTTTGAATATTTTTTCAACAACAAATATTTTTACCAAAGTTTTTTGCGAAATAAAGAAATTTGTTAAGGTTGTTTTTAAAAATTAAATTATAAAAATTATAGAATTATAGAAAATTATAAAAATTAGAAGGAAAACAAAAATGAAAAATATTGAAAAACGATTGGACGGAAAATTAATCAAAATTTCAAAAAAAAAATAAATGCAATCCTTTGTAACATGACTGAGTTATTCACTTTCAAAGCCAGCACTTTTATTTTTGATTTATTTTTTTTCTATTTAAAAAAAATTAGTACTAAAAGCATTTTGTGTGTATGAGGCATGAAATATAAGTCCTGAGTTGTGCATGTTTTTATATTGAAACTTGGTGTATATGTGCTATGAGACCAAGTGGTGGTCACTTTATACATAAATATTGTCACTCCTACATTTACCGCCCCTTCTTTACACACAAAATCGTTTGTGCAGTGTGTGTTAAGATCTCAGGAACAGTAACAACTTAGGCCACCAAAATTTCAACATCTGTTATCAAGATGTTTATATTTCAAGTAATAAAAAAACGAAAGTTGCCACACCCCTATAACTGCCCACAAATTAATTGAAATGATATATTTCAGACGGTTTTTGCTGTATTGGAAAAAAAATTGTAATTTAGTTCGTATGGTTACTCTCGGCAACTCAACTAAAAATGGACGTGGTCGAACTATAACTGTGCCCACTTTTCAGAAAGCATTATAATTACCGAGTTTTGCATGTTTCATAATGAAACTTGGTGTATATGTGCTATGAGACCCAGTAGTGGTCACTATATATAAATATTGTCACGCCTACTTTTACCGCCCTTTATTAATGTGACAACATTTATATATAGTGAAATATTTATAGTGAAAATATTTTTCCCTTAAACCATCTAGAGCTCAAAACAAATCGAGTGCCAAAATTTGAGCTTAATTTTGTTTATACCTATCGAACTTTGCTTCACTTCATGCTTATCCCCTGAAAAGGAGAGTAAACATAGTGCGACCACACCCATTTTTAGTACAGTTGCTGAAAATAACCATACAAACTATTTAACCAAATTTTAATCTTAAACGACCAAAACCGTCTGAAATATAGCATTTTCATTGAATTGTGGGTGGTAAAAGGGGGGCGTGGAAACCCATTTTAAGTGCAATTGCCGACAGTAAGCCTACAAACTTAATTACCAAATTTTAACCTTATACGATCAAAACCGTCTGAAATATAGCATTTTAATTGATTTGTGGGCGATAAATGGGGCTTGTGAACCCATTTTTAGTACAGTTTCCGACAATAAAATAAAAAATAAATTATCAAGTCTTTTGCTTTTACTCTTCTAAAAGTAAAATCTTTTTACTAAATTCTTAGTCTTATACGACCAAAACTATCTAAAATATATAGTTTTTATTGATTTTTGGTCAGTGAAAGGGGGTGTGGCAAAAATTTTGTCTTTTACAAATCTTGTCCTTATAATTACAAACACAAAAAAAATTCCGAAGCAAATCGGACGCTTCGTTCTTGAGTTATGGAATTTCAAACACATTTCACGGCTTTGTTTTATATATATAGATTTTACTGCCTAGGGGAGGGGGCAAGCACCCCCTTCTCTTCTCCCCTGCGGACACCCATTAAAGTACCTAAAAATTATGCTTGAGTATCCAAAGTAGCAACCAAAATGTTGCTACAAGGAAAATTTCCGGCTAGAAACAAACTAAATTCGGTAACTACAAGAAGATGGAAGAAAAAAAAACACACATATGTACATATAAATAATAAGCTGTAAAATTTTTATCATATATAGTTTTTATACTCATTCATAAAATCTACAAAATTTCTTTGTTTTACTTGAAATTTATAAAACACTGCTAAACCAATTCTATTTTATTGCTACATATTTTTGTTATCCAATTTATTCATTAGCCAAATCAGAACTGTTTTTCTATTCTGCTAATGAAATATCTAAAAATCCTTCTCTGCAGCAGCAACAAAAATATAGCTACAACAATCACAACAAAAGTGTCCAGCTGGAAACAAAATAAATTCGGCAACCATGCACATACAAATAAGAAGCTGTAAAATTTTATTTTCATTCATAACATTCATTCATAAAGGCAATATTTCTTCAGATATTCAAATAAGAAGAAACAGGCAAGCACATTAAAAAATACCGATCTTTGTGCTCCCTTGTGCACGCAGCCAAAATGATCAAAATATAGAAAACAAAATGTAAACAAACTCGCACTTTTGAAGTGGTACAAAATAAATGTCCCATCAAAATATCCTGTTCTGTCGATGGATGGCTAATATCAGCGAGCAAAAAATAACGAGCGACTAGTGAAATCTTTTATAATATATGCTCGTTGACTTTAGTGAATTGTTCATATATTTTGAGTATCCATATAAGCGAGCGACTGCTGTATTTTTATTTTATTCACTACATTGAATTAGCCAAAAATTCATAGTAGGAAACAGCTTTCTTATATTGAGTAGCTTCAGGAACATATGAGTAACACGGACAGACGGATAGATGGGTGTGTTGTGCACTATACCAAAGACAATTTTATCTTTCCACCTATATTTGCATCATAAATTTTATCTCGCTATAAGGCTGCCCGCTGAGTAAACGCCGAAGCAGGCAGGCAGGCAGGAACCAGTGCGACAAAAGTGGCTTCATACAGTTTCATATAAATCTGCTCGAAGTCCACATAGTGACGGCAGTCAGACCAAAGCAGGTACAGCGAGAAAAATGTTTTGTCCTGGTTTCTCGCAGCTGATTTTGCGTGTTTGTCTAAGTTTTGTTAAAATTGAAGATGGACAATTTTTTTAAACGCAGTTTTAACGCAAGGAAGAATTTATATTAGATGCATTTTATGTTTATTATATATTTGTTGGACGAAACACACACACAAGCATAATAAGCATCAGCGCACGTGTATATATTATGATAAACACACAAAAACAACACCAATCAAACACAACATAGCAAAGAGTGTGAAGATTGTTTTTGTTCTTGTGCATCTATGTTGTTGTTGTTGGTTATAAATTTTGCATAACTGAAACAACGAAAATTATGGATTCATGAATTTACCAATTGTTGGACATGTAAAATAGATGAAAAATAATCCTGGTGATTAAAAAAAAATAATAGGTGAAAAAAATAATCAAAACAAAAAACCAGTAACAACAGAATATATTCGTTGAAACACACATACAAGCAACAGCAGCGACTGAGTCGGCGCACATGATAGAATGAAAGTTGTGTTTTGTTTTTGTTGACAAATGCGTGCAATTTACTCTTCTTTTATTTGGTAAGCACAACAAAAAAATTATTGGTCAATAAGCACAACAAAACTAATTGACATGAAGCCAATAGGATGAATTCCGAAAGATTTGTTTTTTCCATAACAATATCCATTGCTGCATTAGAAAAAAAACTCTTCGCCAGACCAATCCATTTTTTCTTAATTTTTTAGAACGCGCGCAATATCAATAAGCAATAAAAAATAAATAAATGTATAGCTTTCCCAAACAAAACAAGCGAAGTGGAAAAATATCAACAATATTTATTGCTGGCCTCAAGATAAGCATATTTATGCCCGCTTTTCTGCACTCAACACAAATTTCGAGGAAACCAAAAACAAATAACAAAAGTATCAACTTGTTCTTTGCTTTTCGTTGTTTGGTACTGCAATGCGTTCAATCAAAAAAGACACATTTAAAATAGAATATATAACGAAATACGAAAAAAATTAACAAAAGAAAACAATAACAAAACCTATAAATCCATAAAAAAGAGAGTGTTGTTTTTGTTGTGCGCATGCGCAAGTGTGTGTTTTGCGTTGCTGTTGTTGCTGGCAAAGCTGAATTCACTAACTACTTTCAGCAAGTTTTTGTGTGAATTAAAATAATATTAATCAAGTTGAAGAGCGTGCAGCAAGTTTTATCTCTGAGCGTAAAGTGTAGAAACTTCATATAAAAAAACTTGCAAAACATGCTGAAGGTGATCAGTGAATCCACGTTAAATTTTTTCGTGGATAAGCATTCATAACAAAAGAAATGCGGAAAAAACAAAACAATAACAAACTATGTCGCACTGATCTGATCTGCTTCTCGCAATCACTCTGTGGTGGTAATTTGTGGAGCAGGTTGCTGTCTCCGCCTGCCTGCCTGCCTGCCTGCTTCAGCGTTTACTCATCGGGCAGCCTAAAGCAGTGTCGGGCAGCTTTACACACCCATACTTTCTCATCTTGAGTATGTATTAATGAGCGCTTTAGCTCACACTGAAAACAAAGTAGTGCTAAAGCGCTTTTTGCAGAAATCTTACTAGGCATTATGGGATATTTTTTTGCTCGGATTTGTATTGCGAAATTAAATTAAATAAATAAGTGGACAGAATGTCAAAGGAATCAGACCGACAGACGGATTGTGAAATACAGATAAGCAGACAGAAATGTAAAAAGACAGGCTGGAAACGAAGTAGTGCTAAAGCGCTTTTTGCAGAAATCTTACTAGGCATTATGGGATATTTTTTGCTCGGATTTGTATCGCGAAATTAAATTAAATAAATAAGTGGACGGAATGTCAAAAGGAATCAGACCGACAGACGGATTGTGAAATACAGATAAGCAGACAGAAATGTAAAAAGGCAGGCTAACAGTAAAAAACAAATATGTTTTTTTATTGTACTTATTTTGCTTATTGTGTTTTTCCAAGGCCAAATGCTTTCATTATACGTACTTGGAACGGTTCACTATATGATATGATATGTGGACATGCCGCTTTTAAATAATTTATTTCGTTTTTTCTCCATCGCATGACCCACAAGTACCTTATATTGGCCATGCAAATTATCGTACTGCCTTGTAATGCATAATTTTTTTAATTTTACTTCTTTGATTGTCTAAAAAAAAGATTTTCATACATACTTCCAAAAATTTTGCATACATAAAATTTTATACAGTGTAATCTTACGTTATATCTGTGTCGAAGAGCAATAACAGCTTAAGTCTTATTTCAAAGTTTCCAGAAATCTTGCTTCAAAGTTTTCAATCGCCATATAAGTTATATGAAAGGGTCTTTTGTTTTTGCGTCATATCTTTGGCTAAGGTCATGATAGGAGCTCTAGATTTCATGTGTTCATAATGATATATAAGTGCAGGCCTGTAGCCAGACCAAGAAGACAGAGGGGTCAGGCATAAATCTTGGGGGGGCTTTTTTTTGTTTTTTCATTTAAATAAAACAATTTTTTAACGTGTGAAATGAATACATTACACATATTTATTAAAAAACAGTTAATTTTATAATATATACAATGTATATACCCAGCCAGCATTTTTAGTCGCGAAGGAGTCGCTTGCGATCAACGAAACGATTGAATTAATCGTAAACGAGCTCGTATTCTAATCGTATAAGTTCAGGGCATAGGAAGTAACTGTTGGCCGTTATGATCTCTTCAAAAAGAGTCGTTTGCGATGCATTAAAATCGCGCTTTAATGCGTCGTCAAAAGCCACTTTTCATAAAAACAGATGTGGATATGATTTGAAAGTTTATTTTAAGTAATTATACAAAATGAAACTAATGGAGTTGGTGCTGCTTCGTTTTTGATCACGAACCCCTGGCGGAGAGTGATGACTTCCGCCGTTAGTCGTGAGCAGAGCCTTTTCACTACTCTTATTTCTTTCAATATATCTGCCATTCCAGCTGATGTTACATTTTGATTGTATGGTATGGTTCTGAGTTGAGTGTATTCTGCACCCATGGACATCGATGGCATGTATTCAAATTCATATTGAGGGTCTGTATCAGAGATTCGCATGAAACCATTTGTCAGTTTTTGCCACTCGAGTAACAATCGTCGTCAGCCGTTATCGCACACAAGAAAAAAATGCATATATACCGCTCGAGTTCGTAAACAACTATTGCTGCAAAGCACACTTTGTCACGATTCCGAATTGATGCAAATTCAGCCTCCAGACCACGAGATTATTCGGATGCTTCGCTTAAAGCTCGAGTGTCAGCTGCTGCATGAATTTTTGTTGTTTCCATACTTCTCTCTGACCTTCTCTAGCAGCGCGTTCTTCTTTGTGCTGTTTGTTTCCTTTTAGTTTATTGTTTTCTTTTCTCTACTGTGGAGGATCAGTATTGCCAATAGCAAGTTTTATGACAGTAAATTCTTAAAGTAACCTGAGCTAAAATTTGGACCAAGAGTGCATGAAAGTCATCTTGAAAGCGACCTAAATTAGTAAACAAACTATTATTGAAAGTTTGTCGGTAAAATAACAATAATGTTTTGCTTTCAATGAACATTCTTTATCCATTCAAGACAAGCGTAACCAAAGCTCCAACACAATTAAAAAATGTTTGATGAAAACCAACACAAACTTGACATTAATTTGTTTTTTTTTATGAATGTGAGAAAGTGCAGGTTTAGCAAATGTCACGAGCTGAGCTAAGTTGTGTAAGTTAGAAAGATATCCTTCTGACAACTGTGGTAAAGAAGCGACGTGTGCTGCAAAGTTTTGTTAAACAATTTTATAGAAAAAGTCCAGAAAAATGAGTATTCAACCCAAGTGTATGGAGTTTTTCAAAACGAGCATGTATTTATTAATAAAATAAATTTTGTACAACTGTTAACTTGTCAAAGAATGGCTAAAATTTTAGGTTATGTTGTGTAGTCGAACTGATAAAAACACTTCAGTCTTTAATTTTGATTCATTTAATTAAATACCTCTAATTTCGGGTGTAAGAACTGCGAAATTTCTATAAGAACTTGGTGCCAAAATATGTTTAGAAAAGTTGAAGATTTGGTCAAAATTATAGATGTCTGTGATATTTATCAAAAGCGGCGAATATGGACAATTTAAAATTATGTTACATTTAAATTAAAATCGGTTATGTTTAAAAGTAGATACAGAAAAACTGAAAATAAAAATTAGTTTAATATATAAAAGACTTTGCTTAACTCTTGATTAGTAACCTATAAAAACACCCGTAAATGAAACTCACAATTATAAGGACTTAAGTGTATAAATCTTAAAAATTTTTAAATTCGAAATTAGTTAAACCTTTTTTATTAGTTATAAATAATTTTTTATTAATGTCATTCACTAATTCTATGCTTAGAAAAATTTTGAATGTAGTGCTACTAGGTGTAATTCACTCTACTTATGAAATCACAAGTATACGTTAGTTTAGTCAGATTTTTCACATCACCATCCTAAAACTAATAGAAACTTTATTCTGCAAACTTACTTAAGTTTCTTACAGCAATACGTGTTTGGTAATGTTTGATTTTTAAGGCTATTTTTATTTATTTTTTATGTAATTGTTTGCGTTTTTCACTTATGTCACTTATGTCAGTTTTTAGGTCATCAAAGTACGAGCCCTGGTTATTAATGTATATATTATACTTTTTCTATGATATGCAACTGTTTTATTGTTTCTATAATAAAATAATTTTTTAATACATAATAAGAAATAATAAAAGAACATTTTAGATACAATATCTATCTTGCACATATCTTATGGCGAAAAAAACTCTTCCTATCTTCCTACACAAAACTTTTGAAATTAAAATATCTTCATAAGTTGTATGTTGTTTTTTAATTTCTTACAATATTTTTCAGTATGTGCTTATTTTATAATTTATATTTTAGTTTTGAGATATAACAATATACGGAATTCTGACCAGCAATCAATCAATCAATTGCAGCCACTCAAAAACTTCCCAACGATATCTTGAAAGTTAGAATAGCATTTGAAATAATTATATTTTTTTGTATGTAATTAAAAATAATTAATAAGTAATTAAATAATTAATAAAAACACGAAATACAGCATTTTCATTAATCTGAATGCAAAAATTTAACATTTGTTGATGCTGATTTGAAGAACCTTTTCATAACTATTATTTCTGACCGTTTATATTTTTTAATCTACCACACCAGCCAATATTTTTACAAAAAACTTGATTTTTAGAGGTGATTTTAAATCATTCAGCTCACGGATGGCTATCGCTACAGCCGAAATATTTGGGAAATCATCTATACTATTATATAAAATTTTTTACTACCTTTTATATGACATAGCATTCTTTTGCAAAAAATCGTCCAGTTTTGCGCAAAAATTGTTAAACTGTTTTTGTCTTTTTTTTTGCACTATGATTTTTTGGGCGAAATTTATTTATACCAAAAAGTTTTTTTTATAATTAATGTCTCAAAAATAATTTACATGAAAAAATAACCCCAATATCTATTTCCAATCAAAGGTTATGGCTTCAAACAAATTTTTTATACCATTGGCTACATTAAGAAAAGTAATTTTCACATTAATCGTATTCAATTCCTGCTATCCACCTCGCTGTTAGAAGATTGTTGACACATTTTTTCGCCAACTTGTGCGATAATAACTCTAATTAAAATATTATTTTATAATATTGCAATTTTTTGTGTCTGGTAACAACATTCGCAGAATAAAAAAAATGCAACACTGCAACTAATATTTTTCCTTTGTACGAATGAGCATAAAAGCATGAATTTTCCTTGCTTTTGGCGATTGTTCCTCATGTCTTGCCTTGTTTGCCATTCTTGTGTCGCAGACGTTCGTAATCGCTAGCGCTCACACTCTAGGTATTCGTATCAACAGCGATTGGTAACATGCATTTGCGCATTAATTTAAATGCAGGCAGCACATTCAGTGCTCGTTTTTTGACGAGACAATCGAAACGCCATTTGAATGCACTCAAGCTGTTCTCTGGTCTGTATGGTCCTCAGGACTTAGTGGGGTGATTTTTTACTAAAATTATTGTATTATTTCTGCAAACACAAATTTTTGCCTTAATCGAGTCAAAATGTGCAGCGAATAGACGCGTTTTTTCGGTGTCTGCAGTTTTACGTGTTTTTCGTTGGTATTTTAATCATTTGATCGCTAGTTTTGTCACTGTCATATGCAACAAGAGTTGTGTTTTAAATCAAGTTACTTTTTTTGTCTTAAAACATAAATTTAATTGTTGGTTTTCACTTCAAGTCAAACTAAATAAATATGTCTACTGCAACAAAAAACACCCGAAGTGCCGCTTTAAATCGGAAAGTTCCTGCCCCAGTAACCCCCCTCGCTGCTTGCAGCTCCAGGTCTGGTGACTCATCGACCACATCTACACCTTCACTCTCTGATGCAAACCTGAGCACAAAATTGAACTGCATAAGAGAAGCTATTGTTGATCAGCTAACTGAAGCTATAAATGCGTCGGAGGGCAGAGTAATGCAGAGAATCGGCGAAGTTTCAGCTGAGTTAGCTAACATGAAATCCACTATTAGGAATGTAATAAAGAGAGTAACAGTGGTTGAGGCAGTATGCGCTGAATTAAGTATGCTTAAAGATGACATAATGGAATTAAAGCAGAAAATTAATAATCGACAGAGCGACGGCACAATTGAAACAGGCCTCTCGCCTAAGCTGAATGAGGAGATATGCAAGCTTAAATCTCAAGTCAAAGCATATGAAAACGTAGCTGTATCAACTGACGTCATCATTAATGGAGTTCCCTTTTCTGCTAATGAAAACCTCGCTGAGTTGTTTGATGGAATATGCTCTTTAGTGAAGTGCAACTCGGTCAGACTGCGGAATATCTTTAGAGTACGTGGAAAAAATAACAACAAAAACTCAACAATAATCGTCAAACTTTCTTCACCATATGAGCGCACAATGTTGTTTAAAGCCGTCTCTGTGTTTCACAAAACAAACAAACGACAGCTATTGCTCAGTGATATCGGATGTGGGGGAGGTGGGTCGCTTTATTTACATGAAAGCTTGACCAAAACAAACCGCGATATCATGATGTATGCTTATCAACTTAAACGAGAGAATCGTGTTGTTGCAGTGTTTTCGTTGCGTGGCAATGTTTTTGTTAGAGCAACCCGTGATGGTGAGGCGAAACTGGTTTACAGCAAGGAGAACGTTGATTGCATCGCTGGAACATGAAGCTGATAAGAGAAACTTGTTTATTTTGTTATTTGCCGATCTTTATATTTTTTAACACTATTAATTTGATATGTTGTTTAAATGCTTTTTTCTAAGCAATCTTTCTTTTCCTTTTTTACTTCCTATAAATGTATGTCTCTCAATCTTTCTCAATCTCTCATCCTTTCTCAACTTGTTCTTCTTTACATTAGTTAATCTAATTTTGGTATGTATCTCAATCTTGTTTAGAGCTGACTCTGTGTGTTATCAATCCTGACACTCTCCGACGGTTTGTCTTTTGGTGCTACAGGCAACTATAAAGCTTTAATACATGTTTTATGTAAACAATGTGATGGTCTGAATATTGTAAATTTTAACGCGCGAAGTTTAAACGGCTTTAAATTAGATCAAGCAAGGTATGTGTTTGAAAATTCACCTGTTGATATAGTTTGTGTCACTGAAACATGGTTCAAGAACGATATTCCAGATAGTTTTTACGATTTTAAGGGTTTTAGATTGTTCCGTAATGACAGGTATGGTAAAAGGGGTGGTGGTGTGGCTATTTATTGTAAGTCCAGTCTCAATGTCAGATTTGTAAATAAAAGTAGTGATGTCTGTGAGTACCTTAATGTTGAGTTATTTGGTCATAATAAAAAAATATTAGTGTCATGTGCTTACAATCCTAATCGTTGCAATAGTCCAGAACAGTTTTTCTCTGACCTTAATACAAAAGTCATTCACTATGATTTTCTTTTTATATGTGGCGACTTTAATATTAACTTGTTGCGGAATGACGCTGCTACAGATAACTTTTACCATCTCTCTTCAATGAGCGGTTTAAATGTAGCAACCCATGGGATTCCCACCCGCTATATGCACGATTGTGAGCCTAGTCTGCTTGATGTTTGCTTAGTTTCAGATATCTCTTATATTTTAAAATTTGACCAAATGAACTTTTTGTCCGACCACGATTTAATTTTTTGTTGTCTTAATATAAATCTTGAAAGAACTTCTGAGGTTAGTTTTTCTTACCGCGACTACAAATCAATTGATTTTTCTGCACTAAACTATGATTTATTGGCTACAAATTGGACAGACTGCTGGCTTTATGGCTCAGTGGATGATAAGCTCAGCTGTTTAATGAATAACTTAAATGTTTTGTTTAACCGTCATGTTCCTTTACGAGCAATTCAAATGTCTAATAGTTCTTGTCCTTGGTTTACTAGTCGTGTTATGTATGCCATAAAAACAAGAAACAAACTCTACTCTAAATGGAAACACAATCGTACAGATAGAAATTGGGAAAGCTACAGGAGAGCGCGTAATTCAGCTAATATATTTGTTCGACAAGAAAAGTCAAAATTTTACAGCTCTAAGCTAAACTCTGGTTTAAGCTCTAAGCAACTTTGGCAAAATTTAAAAAAATATAGGGTATTCAGTAAAGCGCCAAGTGAGTGTACTTTGGAGCCTAATTTACTGAATAATTATTTTTTGTCTAATGGATGTCCAAGTCCTGCCAGTACTAGTTCTGATGTTGAATTGTCAGAACAAACTGACCAATTTCTCTTTCCCTCTTTTGAGTTTGCTTCTTTTAGTCAGTGAAGATTATGTTGCCAAAAGTATAATGAAGATAAGTTCGAATGCAGTCGGGATCGATGAAATGCCTATTAAATTTATTAAATTAGTTATCCACTTTATACTAGCTCCCCTCACTCATATTATTAATCACTGTATTACTTGTTCCCGCTTCCCCGAATTATGGAAAATAGCTACAGTTATGCCAATTCCCAAATCTAACTCTGCTTCAGTTCCCAAGGATTTTAGACCCATAAGCATACTTCCTGCTCTAGGTAAAGTTTTTGAACGGATAATGTCTGACCAAATCTCTGAATACCTAAACGTTAACCACCTTTTATCGCCGCTTCAGTCTGGGTTTCGGACAGGTCACAGCTGTGTGACTGCAGCTATGAAAATTATGGATGACATAAGAATATCTTATGACAAAAACTTTGTAACCCTTCTTTGCCTGATTGACTTTTCTAAGGCTTTTGACTCGGTAAATCACAATCTGCTTTGTTATAAGCTTAAATATTTGTTCAAGTTTAGTGACAGTGCAGTTAAACTCTTATCTAATTACCTAGAGGCAAGAAAGCAGCGTGTAAGAGTTGGAAATAATATTTCTTCCCTGCAATCAGTTGCTGTCGGTGTTCCCCAAGGGTCTATTCTGGGTCCCCTACTTTTCTCCATATTTTTAAATGATATTTTCACTGTTTGTAAGTATGCAACAGTTCACGCTTATGCTGATGATATTCAGCTCTACCTCTCTAGACCTATTGGCCTTTTAGAAGATTTAAGCTATAGACTTATCTCTGATTTGTCTTTACTGGAAAAGTGGGCTGCTACTAACTTGCTTTTTATAAATCCGCTGAAATCTAAAGTGTTGCCGATATCCAGAACTGTTTCTTGCTTTGTGGATATTCCGCCTTTATTGATAGGAGCTGATCAGTTGGAGGTTGTGAATAAAGTGAAAAACCTTGGCTTTTTTCTCAATTCAAATCTTTCTTGTATTGACCACATCAACTACACTCTAAATAAAATTTATGGGACATTGCGTTACCTGCGCGCTTCTTCTGACTTTACCCCCCTTGAAACTCGGCGAAGGCTTGTAGTTCAATTAATTTTGCCACATATAACTTTTTCAGATGTAGTGTACAGTAAGCTTGACTCACATTCACAGCATAAGCTCCTTGTTGCATTTAACAATGCTGCTAGGTATGTTTTTAAAATCCAACGTTGGGATCATATCACTGCGAAATGCAAGGAAATTCTTGGTTGTAATTTAATTCAATATTTAAATATGCGTAATATAATTTTTTTACACGGACTCATCAATACTAAACACCCGAGATATCTCTATGAAAAATTACAGTTTTTCCAATCTAATCGTTCGACCAACTTTATTGTTCCGCGACACAGCTACCTCAACAGTAGCAGATTCTTTTTTATTAGCACCATAAGACTTTGGAATTCATTGCCCAATTATTTGAAACAAATAAATATTATAACCAGCTTTAAACGGGAAATTTTTAGATACTTTTCAGAAATAGAATAATTATTCATTAAATTAAGTTTCTATGCTATTCTCTTTTCTTTTATCTATTCATTATTTTCTTTGCCTTAAAACTTTCTTTTCTTTCTACTTTTTTTAAATAGACTGTTTAAACTGATAACTTAATAACTTTGAAATTATATGTATTATATTTATTTTAATATTTTAATTTAATAATTTATTTACATATTTTAAGATAAATGTTAGTATATAAGTAAATATCTATCAACTTGATTTTCCTCCTTTGATGTACTATAAAAGATAAGTCTTAATGTACAATAATGAAAATGAATAATAATAAAGTCATTATTTACTAATAATGGTACCAAAAATAACATAATAGTTGACATCATAACATTATTGAAATCGGTACATACTATGATTGACTCGACTATTAGTTGCAACAAAAATGTTGTAGTTCTGTCAATCATGATAAATGTGAATATTATTATAGAGACAAACATATTATAATTTTGAATGTTTTTCTGAACTATTCTTTGATTGTTGGCAAACGAAGCAGAACATAACCAAAAATCGAAAGAATTTATTGTGTCTGAACAGTTTGCAAGAAAAACTTTCACTTTATTCAGTCCCTTGAATTGCATTTATTAATTTTTTATTTATTTAATGCGGAAATTTCATAACTTTAATATTTCGCAATCTTTCCGCATTAAAATGCTTTTCTCAGTCATAATGCTGAATTGTCAATTCATGCTTATTTCCTTATTTAATCTAGGTGGTTTATTTTGATTTTCATCATGAATTGTTCAATGGTATTTGGCTTAATTAAATTGTCTTGCATATATGTAACTACTCCCCCCTTTAAATTTGAATTCTCCTGAATTCGTTTATTTAATTTTACTTTAATGTATTTATGTTTTGTAATAAAAATGGCAATAATTGTAATTGTTAAAAGTATGTTATGCAATTTTACCCATATGCAATTTTACTGTGTAGTTTTAAATTGAAAATGCTTTTAATAATTACTTTATTATCCTCAACTATTTCTTCAAATGTAATTTTTTCAGTAAAATTTTGTATGTCTTCCTATTTTATACTTATAATGTTGGTTTCAACGTTTTCAATAAAGTTAGAGAAATAATAGTAATTAATTTTCATCGAACAATTGTTAAATTGTAGTACATAGTTTCCATTTATAGTAGTATGATCTTTATTACATGTGTTGTTAATAGTTAAATTGAATGCATTTTTTACAATGACTGATTTAACATCTAATGTTATAATTTCTAATTCTTTGTTTGTTATTAATTTGCATGTTTTTGTAATTATACAGTGAGCGCTAGGTTTAAATTGTCTTAAATATTTATTTTCTTCAAATTTTAGAGTCTTGTTTTCATAAGTAAATACTTCTTCTATTTTTGCTTCTCTTTCTTTTTGTTCTTTATTTGGTAGTGGTACAATTTTTCTTATTTTGGTTTGTATAAACATTTTTGGAATTTTTATGCCAAGTATTAAATACGTATTATTAAAAATTGCTGTTCCTAACTGTAAATACTTTAGTTTATTAAAATCTATGTCAAATATAACAATTTTATTATCTGTTAGGATATTCGGATGTATTATCCCATATTTGGCTGACACTACATTATCTTGAATGTGTTCTATTTTATTTTTTATTAATTGGTTTTTTGTAATTTGTTCTAAATACATATTTTGTTTGTATTCTTCTTCTATCACTTTGTTTATAGCGTTGAAACCTTTTTCAATTTCTTTTCTATAATTTTTAATAAAATCTTTAAATTGTGCAATCTCTGAATTGAAATACTCATTTATGTGTATTTGTTCGTTTATTGTCTCGTTCGTCTGTAGGAGGTGATTTTGTATAGTCTGCCTGTCATAATCGTCCATTGTGCCAAACAGCCATTTCGACACTCTTCCTACTGCATTTATTAGTCCTCGTTTTTGTCTATTTGCTTTTGGTATTAACGTCAATAATTTGTTTCTTGCCTCTAGTAACTCTGCATGTAATATTTATTTGTTACTTGTTTTCATAAGTACAATATTGTTCGTCATTTCATTAAGAATGTTTTCTATTTCTTCTATATTTATTATGTGTACCACTATGTCCTTATTTTTGACTATTTCTTGTGTTTCTATTTGAATATCTGCAAATCCTGTCTGCTCAGTCAATTTCGTTGTAGTCAGTGATCCCTTAGTCGGATGTGTCCATGTCAACATCATTATTATTATTGCCAGGAATATCTGAAAATTTTAATGGATTTTTAATATTGCAAGGATGGATGTCTTTTAATTTTCCTTTCCTATATTTTGGCTGTTCTTTATGTCTAACAGCTTTGTAATTCTTAAAAAATCCTTCAGTCCTTTTTTCCTTGTAATTTTGTCTTGTCTCATTAAGTTTAGCTATAACTTTCGTTTTTACAGCTTCTAAATTTTTTCTTACTATTTCCTGATCTATTTTATTATTATGTACTTCGTTTGGTGTACATTTTATCGTTGAATGGAATCTATCATTATAGTTTCTAATCGCTTTTTGTATTAATTGCTTAACCAGTAATTCTTTGTTCAATATGTATAATATTCTAAACTTTTCTGCTATTGTATTATGAAACCTTTCAATGTCTGCATTGCCAGTGTGGCTATTGGGTTTAGTTAAATGAAGTTCTACACTCATATTAGCCAAAAAGTCCTTTATTCTTAAAGTTTTAAATTCGTTGTCTGCAGTTATATTCTTTGGTTTCCCTAGTTTAACAAAATGATCTTCCACTTGTTCAATAATTGTAACATGATTCCTATCACTCAATGGATAAGCTGCGCCAAATTTAGAGAACTTATCTATTACAGTTAAAAACGTAGATCTTTTTATGACATAAGTGTCCATATATATGATTTCGTTTTTTGTGTGGGAGTTTCTGTAATCATTAATTTGGGTTTGATTGGTTTTCTATCATATTTAACCTCTTGACATACTTCACATTGATTGATACCTATCTGAATTAGTTCCATTAATTTTGGATAATATATTTTATTTTTAATTTGATTGAACGTTTCCTGAATACCTGAATGGATGCTTTCTCTCACATGGTAAAAAGCAATTTGTTTGGTAGCTTCAACTTCTGTTTCAGCGTCTTGTGCTCTTTTGATACACTTAGTGAATTTGATTTGGTTGTCATTGGAATACATTTCTATGAATTTTTCTTGAACTATATTGTATTTACGTTCGGATATCTCTGAAAATATTCCTATCTTTCCTTTTGCAATATATCTCCTAAAAATTCTCCCATGTTATCAAAACCACTTTCAGCTATGAAAATAATTCTTTTTCCATGTATTGATTTAAATTCGTCTGTTTTGTTATTAGTTAAAATTATCTGGGTTTTGTACTTGCTCACAATTTCTTCCTTAATAAAAAAAATGTTCACCCAAATTTTCATCGGCTGAATGTACTGTTGCCATTGTCTCATCATCCTCTATATTATTAACTGAAAAAAAATTTGATGTGCTGTCATCCTCGCCCTCCATTTTTTTTTTTTAACTAGTGTCTTCACTTTCAATTCTACTTAAGAAATCTGCTACTCTATTTTCTTTGTCTTTTAAATATTCTATGTCAAATTGGTATTCTCCTAACTTTAAGAGCCATCTTTGATGTCTCTGTGACATGTCTTTTCCTCTGTACTTAGCATGAAAAAATTTAATTGGTTGATGATCTGTTAGTATTTTAAATCTTCTGCCGTAAACGTATGGCCTAAAATAATTGACACTCCCCATTATTGCTAGAAATTCTTTATCCGTTGCTGAGTAGTTTCTTTCGTGGTTATTTAAAGTTCTTACGCATCAATTGCGTAATTGGATGCATCCGTTTTCAACGTGAACTGCTTTTCAAAGTCCGAATAACGTAAAATTGGATGAGTACTTATTAGTGTTTTTAATTTCTCGAATGCCTCAACGTATGTTGGATCTTTTGTATTAACTTTGGTTTTCTTTTTCAAATATTTGGTAATCGGCTGTGCTACTTTCGCATAATCTTTTACAAACTTTCGATAGTGGCCAGTGATTCCCAAAAAGTTTTTTATTTGCTTTTCCGTTCTTGGCAATTCTAAATTTTCGATAGCTGTAATTTTGTTGGGATTCGGCTTCATGCCGTCTTTCGATAAAATGTGTCCTAAAAATTCAGTTTCTTTCTTAAGGAAATTGCACTTATCTACTTGGATTTTTGAGTTTTTGCTTTCAAGGATTTTAAAAATGTCTTTAATTGCTTTGATGTGTTCATTTAACGATGTACTAAAGATTAAAATGTCGTCTAAGTATGCTACGCATGTTTTATTGATGTTATTTCTTAAAATATCATTCATTAAACGTTGGAACGTAGCTGGTGCGTTCTTTAATTCAAATGGCATCCTAACAAATTCGTAAAGGCCATGTGGAGTAACGAACGCGGTTTTCTCCCTATCTTCTTTTTTTACTAAAATTTGGTGATAGCCTTTCGCCAAATCTAACGTTGTGAAATATTGGGCTCTCCCTAATTTATCTAAAATTGAGTCGATATTAGGCAAGGAATACTTATCATCTATCGTTACTTCATTTAATTTCCTGTAATCTATTACTAATCGATATTTTTTTCGCCTGAATTGTCTATTTTTTTCGGCACTATTATTAGTGGACTTGAATACCTGGAATAACTTTTTTGAATGATACCTTGTTCCTCCATTTCTTTAATCTGTCTCTTAACTTCTGTTTCGTGTTGAGGGGGATCTGCTGTTGTGTTGTGGTTTTTATTTTGTGTTGAATTTCTGTAGTATTAGTTAACATGTTCCCTTCTTTAAATAATAATTTATTAAATTGCATCAGTAGTTTAGTAACTTCTCTATACTCTTCTGTATTTAGATGGTCTAATTTTAGTCTTTCTATATCTAAGTCACTAGTTTCAAGAGCATAAATTTGATTAAAATCGTACGAGTTATTCAGAGCACTCTTTTTTGTTAAGTACTACTTCTTTTTTTTCGATATTTATACGAGCATTTAAATAGTTTAGTATGTCCATGCCTATTATAAAGTCATATGTCCTTCCCTTCAATG
This sequence comes from Dichetophora obliterata, assembly GCA_963920525.1. Classification (NCBI taxonomy): domain Eukaryota; kingdom Metazoa; phylum Arthropoda; class Insecta; order Diptera; family Sciomyzidae; genus Dichetophora; species Dichetophora obliterata. The sequence goes on from OY986439.1 coordinate 141,522,814, forward strand.
GTGTGACTTTCCATCGTACCCTAGCATTGTTTGGTAAGTTGAATTCGTCCGGTGCTTCTATATGTACTTCGTTGTTTATAGTATCTTTGTTTGTTATTTTACTAAACGTTATTGGGTTTTTTAACTTAATTTTATAAAACTCTTTTATTTCACTATTAATCAGGCTCAGACAAGCTCCTGTATCTATTAGTGCAATGTACTCTTTATTTTTTATAACTATTTCTATTTTGGGTAGACATTCCGAGGCTGCTTCATAAAAAAATGCTATTATTTATTTCTTCATTCCTACCATAGTTTTCTACGGGTTCTTGCTGACTTTGCCTATCACAGCTTTAGCGATTTTGGCTAAACTGTGGATTACGACGATCTTCCAATCCCGATTCACCATAATTTCTTTTTCTTTCAATGTTATCTATTTCCATAGGTTCGACCAGCCCTTGCCTAAATGGATTAAAGCGATTTTGGCCCGAATTTTGTCTAAGGTTTCCTGGCATTTGATCACTACCATTATTGAAATAGCTTCTGTTATTGTTAGTATTATTATTGTACCTAACCTGCCCTGAATTAAATGGTCTTCTGACTTGACCCGAATGATTTCTGTTGGCATTGTTTTGATAATGATTATTTTGATAGTTATGCCATTGTCCTCCCTGTGGTGCATTATTGAACCTTTAACCCATATCCTGATACCTATTATTCCATTGCTTTGCTATTGGTCTTTCTTCTCTTACTTTAAATTTTCTGTGCTCTGTCCTAATACAAGTGTCCTCAAATCTTCTACTAGTCATTATTTTTAAAATATTATTTAAATTCCTCATAATTTTGTCTAACAGTGTACCCTGTGTCATTTCTTTTAGAGTATTTACTAAAAGGCTGTCTATATTATTTAAGTCAATGTAATGATTACCTCTATAATATACTATCAATTCGTCCGATTTGTACTTAATGTTTTTTATTTCAATCAACAATTCACTTACTTTATTTGCTCGAAGGTTAGCTATTTTTTTATATAGTTGGTGAGGTTCCACATCAGGTCGGCATCGCAATTTGAGTGTTTCCTTTATTAGCTTCCAATTATCTGGTGCTGGCATGTTAATGATAGCGTCCTTTGCTTGTCCCTGTATTGTCCTGTAAAAAATTGTCCGCACTGCTTCCCTTCGAAGTAACTCGTCATTTGTTGTTGAGAGCAAATATTCTATATTGCTAAAGAACGAGTTTATTGTAACTTCGCCCGTTCCAGTAAATGTTGATAGATGGTTTATGGTGTTCAGTAAACTTCCTTGACTTGTTTGTTTGCGCTGTCCTGTCTCGCAACTCTACGTACGCTGTTCTCAGTTGTTCTAATTATCTTTCCCGTCTGGCAAGTTCTTCTACCAGTTCTACGGGTGGAATCTGATTCTGATCCCTCGATGGTATTTGGTTGTCCTCGTTGGTGAGCATCCTTCTTTGATCGTGTAACTGCTTTCGTCGACTAATCGTGATTACTTTTTGTTGGCAGCCCTTAATATTAGCAGAACTTGATATTGGCAGCACTGAAATATTATATAAGAAAGTAAGTTTATCATCTTGCTAAGAGATCAGAAGATGTCAGACTTCCGCTAAGTTAACTTTGTATTAGAATTAGTCATTTGAATAAACGTGTTATTGAATTGAAACAAATATATTGATATGTTGCTTATTAAATACACAACATATTTGTGGCGACGAGGATTTTTCATTATTTAGCATCGTGTTATCAACAAAAATAAACAAAAAAATATTAAGAACATTTTTACACCACGTGGCACAGCAGAACCCTAAAATTAGCGGAAGAATCAGAATCAATCAAGTAAGATGACCGAGAAATGCATAGAAGCGCTAACAAAGCTCCTGGAAAATCACGACGTTATGCTCCGGCAGCTCATGCAAAGCAAAAGCGCAGAAACCATAACCTCCAATACGACGTACGATCTCTCAGCGCAGATAACAGAATTCTGCTACGATGCAGACGCAGGCGTTTTTTTCGAGTCGTGGTTCAGCAGATTCGAACAACTATTTAAAGAAGACGCCAAGAATCTTGGCGATGCAGCAAAAGTCCGACTCCTTCTTCGGAAGATGCATACGGCAAATTATGAGAAATATTCGAACTTGATTCTGCCAAAAACAACGACCGATTTCACCTTTGATCAGACTGTCAAAAAATTATCAGAAATATTTGGCCCACAAAAATCACTTTTTCATCGGAGATACGAGTGTCTTCAGGTAGAGAAAAACGACGGTGAAGATTTCACTACGTATGGGAGCAAGGTTAACAAATTTTGCGAAGGGTTTGAGCTTTCCAAGATATCGGCTGATCAATTCAAAAGCTTGATATTTATTCTTGGATTGCGGTCATCACGCGACAAAGAGGCTCGCACGCGGCTTTTGTCTAAACTGAACGATGGGCAGCTCAATGGCATCGAACAACTTATCATCGAGTGTCAGGCGCTTATCAACTTGAAATCGGATGTGAATCTGGTAGAGAAGCCGATTACGACAAAGCCTACTATCAACTTAGTCAAGCATACAGGAGCAGCTAAGAAAAACTACAACACTCAACACAATTCAGGCAGCGCACACAATGTGCAACAGGGATCCAGCAAACCATCCAGCACGCATTCAACTCCACGCACACCATGCTGGGCTTGTGGCGGCATGCATTACATAAAGGATTGTCAGTTCATCAACCACAAATGTCAAAAATGCAGCCGGATTGGACACAAGGAAGGTTATTGTGGCTGTTTTCCGAACAGGCAGCCTAATAAGATAAGTACCGTTTCAAGATATAATAAAGATAAAGCTTCTGTCAAAGAAATTTCTATTGCAAACAGCATAACCCATTTTGCAAAAAAACGTAAATTCATCACGGTACTCATTAACGGCGTTGAAGCCACGCTCCAGATCGACTGTGGATCAGACATAACAATCATCTCTGATTCAATGTGGGAGCATATCGGTAAACCAGAACTCTCAGAACCAATATTTGCAGCGCGAAATGCAGACAAGCGACGTCTCAACATCAAAGCTCAATTTGAATGCGCCATGAGTTTCAGAGATGTAATTAAATCCGGGACGTGTTACGTAGCGTCAGACATAAACCTCCTGGGAATAGATTTTATAGAAAAATTTAACTTCTGGGACGTTCCACTTAGTGAGGTATGCAATCTTATAACAGCAGATCAATCATCCAATCATGAAGCAGTAGCCAGATTTTCCGATTTGTTCACGGGTACCTTGGGGTTGTGTACCAAGGTCAAAGTCAAACTTTACCTTAAATCAGACGCGAAGCCAGTCTATAGAGCTAAACGACCAGTCGCATATGCTGCATTGCCACTAGTAGACGAAGAGCTACAGCGGCTACAAAATCTGGGAATCATAACACCCATCGAGTATTCTGAATGGGCTGCTCCAATTGTCGTTATAAAAAAGAAAGAGGGTAACGTCAGAATCTGTGCAGATTATTCAACAGGCTTAAATGATGCTCTCGAACCAAATCGATTTCCACTGCCGCGTCCCGAAGAAATTTTTGCGAAAATCGGAAACGGAAAAATTTTCAGCCACATTGATCTTTCCGATGCATTTTTGCAGGTGGAAATTGAACCCGAGTCACGGAAGCTGCTCACTATCAACACACACCGTGGACTTTTTGCATTCAATCGGTTGCCACCAGGAGTTAAATCTGCACCAGGCTCGTTCCAGCAAATCATGTCGAGTATGGTGGAAGGTCTTGAAGGTGTTGCGGCATACATGGATGACGTAATTGTGTCAGGCACCAATGAAGCGGAACACGACCAGCGGCTAAATCGAGTTCTAGAGCGCATCAGAGATTTTGGGTTCCGGCTAAAATTAGAAAAATGCAAATTTAGTACGCGATCAATACGTTACCTAGGCCAAGTTATCGATAAAGATGGTATTCGCCCAGACCCCAGTAAGGTGGAAGCTATCACAAACATGCCACCACCAACGGATCTGGCGACTTTGCAATCCTATCTTGGAGCGATAAATTATTATGGCAGGTACGTAAAGGAAATGCATCAGCTACGTCGACCATTGGATGCACTTCTTCATAAAGCGGCGAGTTGGAATTGGTCATCAGAATGTCAGAAGTCTTTCAACAAATTTAAGGAGATTTTAAAGTCTAATTTGCTGTTGACTCATTTTGATCCAAGCATGGATATCATCGTTTCGGCCGACGCGTCAAGTACAGGCGTGGGTGCATGCATATATCACCGGTTTGACGATAATTCAATCAAAGCCATCAGCCATGCGTCGCGGTCTCTGACTAAAACGGAACAAAATTACAGTCAGATCGAGAAAGAGGCGCTTGCTCTCATTTTTGCGGTTACGAAGTTTCACAGGTATGTCTATGGGCGTAGGTTCATCCTTCAAACTGATCACAAGCCGCTGCTGTCTATATTTGGATCTAAGAAAGGTATCCCGGTCTATACTGCGAATCGTCTACAGCGATGGGCACTCACGCTGCTCATGTACGATTTTACCATCGAGTACGTTTCAACAAATAATTTCGGCTACGCGGATGTGCTCTCTCGGTTAATTAACACTCATGTCAAGCCAGATGATGAATACGTCATCGCATCAGTTCAATCTGAAGATGATCTAGATCAAATTCAAGATGACATACTTCATCATTTGCCAGTAACACACAACATGGTTCAGCGAGCGACTCAGCATTCAGAGATTTTGCAAGCAGTAATTCATTACGTCATAAACGGGTGGCCAGCATCCAGTAGTCAGTTGCAAGATTCTGAAGTTTGCAATTTCTTCAAGCTAAGGGATAGCCTTTACATTTCAAATGGTTGTCTCATGTACGGAGAACGGCTAGTCATACCCTACAAATTCCGCAAACGCGTTCTTCAGCAGTTACACAAAGGGCACCAAGGAATGCAGAGGATGAAATCAATTTCAAGAAGTTATGTTTTTTGGCCTGGACTGGACCAACAGATTGAGCAAATGGTTCGCGACTGTGATCAGTGTGCAAGTGTTGCTAAATCTCCAGTAAAGACATTGCTCGAGTCGTGGAAAACACCAAATGGACCATGGCAGCGGTTACATATTGATTATGCGGGTCCCATTAACGGAACCTATTTTTTCGTTGTCATCGACGCATATTCAAAGTGGCCAGAGGTCATTCCTACAACATCATCAACTGCGAGTGCAACTATTAAAATGCTGCAGTCAATTTTTGCTAGATTTGGTTATCCAGAAATGTTGGTTTCAGACAACGGCACACAGTTTGTTTCAGCACAATTCGCCTCATTCTGTGAGTCAAATGGTATCGCTCACGTCAGAACTGCCCCATACCATCCACAATCCAATGGGCAAGCAGAGAGATACGTAGACACATTGAAAAGGTCATTAAAGAAAAATCAAGGGGAAGGAGGTCAAGAGGACGCACTCCATGTATTCCTGTCTACTTACCGTTCTACGCCGAATCCAAGTGCGCCAATGCATAAATCTCCAGCTGAGCTAATGTTAGGAAGGAAAATAAAAACAAACCTTGATTTACTGAAACCAGTTGCCAATTTAAGCACCATGAATTACGATGAGCGTAAACAAAAGCAAAATCATCAGTTCAACAAACAATACTGTGCTAAACATCGAAAGTTTGCGGTTGGTGATACTGTAGACGTCAAATTATATCGGAACAAATTTTGCTGGTCAACTGGCTTAGTCAAAGATCAAATTGGTAAGGTCATGTATCGGATTAAATTACTTGACTCCAACAGGATTGTCCGTTCACATGCAAATCAGATGCGATTGCGACCACAGAGATCACCTGCTCAAGAGGCACATGTGGAGCTTCCATTGGATGTATTATGGCCTGAAGCGCAGCAAAAGGATCAGCGATTGCAAGAGAACCAAGAACAAGAACCATCCGTACATGAAATTGCTGAGCCAACCCCAGTTCGTAGATCAGCCAGAGAACGAAGACTTCCAAAACGGTTAGGAGAATTTGTATTACATTAGGGGGAGGTGTTGGCAGCCCTTAATATTAGCAGAACTTGATATTGGCAGCACTGAAATATTATATAAGAAAGTAAGTTTATCATCTTGCTAAGAGATCAGAAGATGTCAGACTTCCGCTAAGTTAACTTTGTATTAGAATTAGTCATTTGAATAAACGTGTTATTGAATTGAATCAAATATATTGATATGTTGCTTATTAAATACACAACACTTTTATATAGGCTGTTAATTTTGTGTGTTGAGTATGCTAGCTTTTTAATTGCTATACTATACTTATTACTGCACAAGAGATTTTGGTATTAACTTTGTTGTGGGCTCTCAGAAAAAGTTTTCTTTTTCTGTCACCTATTTTGTGCTAACTTATTTGTAGTCCGCGCTTTAAGATAGTGTCCACTTCAGTTTTTCTTTAATCACATCACAAAAACTTGAGTCACTAATTTTGTGCTTACTTATTTTCAGTCTGCACTTTTATTTTGTGTCCACTTAAGTTCTGCTTCAATCGTTTTCACTTATGTTTAGCTTTTGCTTGTATATAAGTTAATTGATTTGGGTTGTTACTCAAGGATTTGTTGTTCGCATCCTTTTGTTTTGCACGACCGAACAAGATTCGTATCACTGGATCCATTTTATTTCTTAAAGGATCCTGCCGACTGCGCCAATTATATAATCCGTTGGGCCGTTTGCCTTTTTAAAAAAACTTAAACACGATTTTTTGACTATTCGTTACAAGCGTCAGAATGGAACTGTCTTTTTATTTAATTTCATTTTCATACTTATAGTTCAACATTCTTGTATGACTTAATATAAAATGCTTATTATACAACTTAATATAAATGTTGCAATTCCCTTGAATTGCATTTATTAATTTTTTATTATTTTTATGCGTAAATTTCATAACTTTAATACTTCGCAATCTTTCCGCATTAAAATGCTTTTCTCAGTCATAATGCTGAATTGTCAATTCATGCTTATTTCCTTATTTAATCTAGGTGGTTTATTTGGAATTGTCAGCATGAATTGGTCAATGGCATTTGGCTTAATTAAATTGTCTTGCATATATGTAACTCGCGCCCCTGCCGCCGCTGCCGATTGAACGCAAGCTGATGCGTTCACCAAACATATTTTCTTTTTGTTTCTCTATATGAGTCATAAATCATAGGAATATTTCAGAGATTTAAAGTTTTATTTATTTATCTACCCACAACCCAGCTAGACACCTAACTGTTAAATCCTATTTAGTCTTCTGAAAAGAAAAAATGTTGAATTGTTTCATTTGATTTACAATTTTTGTATACTTCTTTTTTTTGTGATATTAGCAAGGGTTGGTGAGGAATAAATCCTATATTGCCAGGGTGTCACACAAAGTAAGTATTTAGCAACAATAATTAAAGTGTGCAGCTGCTACACTTGTTAATAGCAAACAGTGATTTTATTGTTTTATTCTTCTTTTTTTCCGATAGAAAACAATGTTGATTTTTGTAAATTTATACACCTAATAAATTTATATTTAAGTGAAATTAATTTTATAATTCAATTTTTTATTCCCTTATGAATAGAAGGAGTTTCTTAAATAATTCCAAGTTTTTAATAATTCAAAAATAGAGTTATACGTATTAAAGAAAGTAAATTTAGATCTAATACTAGACAGTGTTTGACACTCAAAAATGAGATGTTGAAGTGATTCAACAGCATTACATGACGAGCACATATTAGACTCAACAGCCCCAATCCTAAACAGATATTGCTTATCATAATGGTGGCCTGCACATAACCGATTTATCATTTTTATACCCTTTGTATCCAAATTGACATCGCGATACCATAGCTTTGAAACACATTTAGGAAAAAGACTATAATAAAATTTCCCTTTTACTCCGGACCTAGCCGCAAAATCAGAGTTCCATTTATCAAACAGTCTGACCTTAATGATTCTCATAGCTTTCTTCAAGTCAAATCCAACATCAAGCCCAGCACCAACCTCACAAGCCAGCTTAGCAATCTCATCCGCCCTTTCATTTATTGAAACTCCTACATGACTAGGAGTCCATACAAGATATACCTCATTCAAGGATGAGCAGTTAATTATGCTATGAATATGTGCAACACAAAAACTCATAGACGATGATGAATTCAGAGCTTGACAGGCCCTCAAACTATCAGTTAAGATAACAACTTTGGAACAGCCATCCTCATTGGCAATTTTCAGAGCCTTTAGAATGGCCATAATTTCTCCAAATGTGGATAAACATTTAAAAGGAATTTTGAAATAAAACTCTTGATTTAGGGAGGCATTATACACTCCGAGGCCAGCTATCTCCTCACTAAGGGCCATTTTATTCACAGAGAGATAAATTTATCCCCGAGTTAATTCCATGATTTTTCCAATTTTTCATTTGTTCACAGTGAGTTAAGCATTTAACTCTTCAAGCCTGAGATAAAAATGGTGGCGAGATAGCTTAACCCCAGAAATATTTAAATCGTGAAAATTAGTGAGTTAAGATTTTTAATTCGCTCTCATCACTTTCATTTTAATATTTTTTATTTACTTGGTGTCAAAATATTGAAAATACAGATTTTTAAACATAGGGAAACAGTATTGGGGGTTACTGATTTCGAATCTGGTGTCAGAATTTTAAAATTCAAGATGTTGGATAAGGTTGCCACCTTAATTTTTTATTTTTACGAATTCGGGGCTGGCGCGAACTGAAGGGTAAAAGTGGGTCGCTGAATCCAAATCCGTTGGCAGAATTTCAAAATTCGAAAATTTTTCTATACATAGGGTTGCCACCTAAAAATGTTTTATTTTAAGAATTTTAAACATGAAGGAACAGTATTGGGGGTTACTGATTTTGAATCTGAACTCAAAATTTTTAAATTCAAGATGGTGGATACGGTTGCCACCTTAATTTTTTAAATTTTTACGAATTCGGGGCTGCCAAAAAAAAATGGTATACCAAAAATGGGTCGCTGAATCCGAATCCGAGGCCTGAATTTCAAAATGATAAAGTTTTGAAATAACAGGGTTGCCACCTAATAATATGTATTTTTTAGAATTTTAAACATCATTTAACAGTGTTAGGGAGTCATTGATTTCGAATCTGAAGTCAGAATTTTAAAATTCAAGATGGTGAATAGGTTGCCACCTTAATTTTTTATTTTTATGAATTCGGGGTGGTGCGAACTAAAAGGTAAAAATGGGTCACTGAATCCGAATCTGTGGTCGTAATTTAAAAATGATAAAATTTTAAAATATTAGGGCAGCCACCTAATAATATGTATTTTCAAAAGTAAAAGCAACCCTTTTATTTTAAATTTTTATAATTTGGAAATTCTGACCACGGATTCGGATTCAGAGACCCATTTTTGGCATACCATTTTTTTGGTCAGCCCCGAAATCATAAAAATACAAAAAATTAAGGTCGCAACCCTATCTTCAATTTTGAATTTTTAAATTTTGACTTCAGATTCGAAATCAGTGACTCCCTAATCAAAGAGACTAAATGAGTAGAAGAGGTCCAGGTTCAGAGAGCCGCCTTTTCTCACTCAGTTTCAAGTACCTTTGCAAGAGTTGTCCTAAACTGAAACGACTCTTCAAAGAGACTAAATGAGTCTCATTTAGTCTCTTTGTATGAACTCTTATTATTTAATATAATAAATTAAAAACTAAACTGAAATCTTATTATATAATATAATAGGTTACAAACGAAAATGTTTTCTTATTATATAATATAATAACTTACAAACGAACTCATAACTAATGCGGCAAACATTTTGATCAAATTTTGATCTTACGTAACTAATCATAATGCTAGCTAACCTAAACTTATATATATATATACAACTTAAAACTAGGTAAATTAATAATATGTACTATTAATTTATTTACAATATTTACATGAAGTTACATGAGCATATACACAGATGTATTGAACATATATTTATAATATTTACATCACGTTAAAATTTACATATATAAAAATTCAAAAAATATTTACAATATATACATTTGTATATACATTTGTATTTACAATATATACATAAAATTGAAATGTATATATATACAAAAATATTGAGCATATATTTACAATATATACATGAAGCTTTTGTTAGTCCAGGGAGATTTGTGCGTGAAAATTTACATATGTACAGATATATTCAACAAATATTTACAATATATACATGAAATTAAAATGTACATATATACAGACATACTTACAAATTTATAATATAAATACAAATTTACAAATATTTACAATATATACATGAAATTAAAATTTACATATATAGAGAAATATTTACAAATTTACAATATATACATCAAGCTTATCCCAGGGAGATTTGTATTAAAAGAAGTAAAAGTTTAAACCAAAAAAGAAGAAGATAGAAAATTTTGAATAGTTTTAATAAGTCTAACGAAGGCAAAGTTAGAAAGGGCTATTATTATAGCCGATACACATTGACTGCGAATAGTGATGTGCTCTATCCAATGATTTCAACAATCGAAGAATTATTTCGAATATTACTAGTACAAAGAAGTATCGTACTATTTCGACAACAATTGCTGCTGCCGCAGACATCAATATATTTCTCATTTCACAGACGACGAAAGCGAACATAGCAGAGTTTCTTTATGTTTCGTATGAAATACAGATTGTCACTGTTGTGTTCGTTATAGTCAAGTTGCCGAGAATACTGCGACATTTCTCTCTGACGACACGTTTTCGTTCTGTCGATGGACGCATGTTGCATTCAATGTGTATCGGCTATTATAAAAACTATTATTAAAAGAAAGTGTTTATGAGCAATGGCATGAAAAAACTTTGAAAGTGCTGAAGAGCTCTTGGAAGCAGTGGTAAGTTCAAAAAAGGATCGAAACTCAAAGAGAAAAACTTATAGTGCATTCTTTTCTGGAAAAAATTCTGCTTTTTTTTTAACCTCTTCAAGAGATCTGAATTTTTTCCATTCTTTTCTAAAAAACGTTGACCTCAAAATAAATCGAGTTCATTTCTCCAAAATTCTCCAAGTATAACAAATGCAGAATTTTCTGACCTGTAAAATTCGGAGGTTTAGCATTCTGCTCTCTAGTTAAAAAAAGTTTTGACATTCATATTAGGTCTGTTTGCTTAGTCGAATGCAAATGAGATATTTAAAAAGTTTTTACTACAAATAGCCTGAAAAGCGTTCGATTACTGAGAGAATTGGGTAATAGAGAGGATGTCACATTTTCTCTCCGTTCAAGTTTTTTAAAGTTTTTACAAGAAGAATTTCATGTTGTAAAAAGGTGAAAACTGTCAAATAGTAGCTGCGTGTGTGTAGCAGCTGAGTTTTTTTTTTTTCTTAGACGTATTTGACATTTTTCCTTAGTTTACCAGCAAAGCGTTCGTTTACTTTTCAAATTTGAAGTTAGTTCTCTCTCAATTTTATTACTTTTGACGTTTTTCATTGTTTTACCAGAAAAGTACGCGAACAGACCTATTATATGCTCTGACAATTGTGCCACAAGTTTAATCCAAAAGAATTTTGATTAAAGTGACTAGTTTTAAAGCTTCAGACTATCTGAGAATTCATAAAACTTCTGGTAAGATCTGGCAAATAGTGAAAGTCTGGTAGTATGAACACAATTCTTTTTTTAACGCTTAACCATAGTAGTTTTAACCATTATTAGACTTAAAATTGGTATTTTTTTACCAGTATCCAATAGATCTAGCAAATTTTCTGTACGTTTGTCTGTATGCGCCAATAATAGCGATAATGATAACCATCGTTATGATAATTATTATTATGATCAACTGTACGTTTTATATGGTAAAAAGCTTTTTTGTTTATAAAAGTATTTATAATATTTAAATGATATATTTTTAAATATAGCAATGTAATTATACTAAATGTAGGTATATAATTCAAACTTAAATAAATCATATACAAATACAGAATTCAAAATAATACTGTTTTTTTTAAATAACATTTCTCTTAAGCAAAGAAAACTGCAAAAGAATTAAATTTCCATAACATTACAATATCTGCAAAGCTTTGCAATGATATGGACAAGCAAATATTCTGCATTGGTAAAAAATCAGCTTGGCTTTATTTCGTTGATAATTCCTTCAATTTACCAATTTAGCCAAAAAATTTGCAGCTTTGCTATCGGTTCTAATAAGAAGAAAAAGGATATAAAAATAAAGATATTCCTAGCTCGCTTGTGCACACAGGTTGAAATTGGTAAACAAACATTTTTTTAAGCTAACTTCGGTCCAAGGTTGCCAGTAAAAATTCCGAATTCCCACGAAAATGAACTTTTCCCCACAGCGATATACAGAATCCCATATGCATTAAAAAACTCTTACAAGAAATTCTATACTCATTACAAAATACCACAACAAATTCATATATGCATAAAAAATAATAAATTCCACAAAATTCCAATTAAAAAGTACCACAATCGATTAAAAAATAAACTAGGAATTCCCAAAAAAACCAATTTCCAACAAGAATTAAAAATTACAACGAATTTGATTTTTACCAAATTACTGGCAACCTTGCTTCGGTCAACTGTTTTTTTTTTTTTGATAATTTGGTAAAAACAATTTACAGAATTCACCTAGATCCTGATAAGATGAAAAAGGAAAGAGAAACGAACGAAACTATTCCTAGCTCGCTTGTGCACACTGATGAAATCTTGGAAACGAAAATGTAAACAAATGTTTTTTTTCACATATCTTATATTTATTATTTTACAAATTTATAATTGCTATTAAGACATAAATAAGAAATAAATCACTTTTTAATATCACTAAAATCACTTCACTACAATTATTAAATGATCGCGAATTTGGTAAAAGTTACTTGCAGTAATCGATTGTATACGATTTCTGAATAGGAAGAAAGAGGAAAGCAGAATTAAGCGAGGTATTCCTAGCTCGCTTGTGCACACAGCTGAAAAGTTGAGAAATGAAAATATAAACAGATATTGATATTTTGGTTTTTATTTATTGATTTATTAAATTATAATATATATATCACTTTTTAAATTTACTTAAACCACTTCACTATTTTTAATATAATTATTAAAATATCGCGAATTTATTTGCAACTAATTTGCAGCCAGTCGTACATTCCATTCAATAAGATGTGACATATGAAAAAACAAGACATTTCAATTAAATAAGCGAACCTATTCTTACCTCGCTTGTGCACACAGCAATTTCTCACATTTTAGCTGTTCTAAGAACAGAAAAGGAAAATTGTGACAAATAATTGAGAAGAGTCGTTTCAGTTTAGGACAACTCTTGCAAAGGTACTTGAAACTGAGTGAGAAAAGGCGGCTCTCTGAACCTGGACCTCTTCTACTCATTTAGTCTCTTTGGTTCATACCTTATTATATTATATAATAAGATGTCCGCTTAGATTTTAAATTATTATATTAAATAATAAGAGATATCATTTTAGTTTATAAGTTATTATATAATATAATATAATAAGCATATTATTATATTAAATAATAAGATAAAGAGTTCAATTCTTTTCGAAATTTTATTTTTAACGGGGAAACAATAAGGTTTGTTGGTAGAGGAAAAGTAAGTACTTCAAATTTTATTTTCTTTTATATATTTTATAAAGATTTTTAAAATTTATAGGTGAATACTGGGAATGTTATTTAATTTCATTTTTATTTCCTAATAGACATAATAAAAAAAAAATCATAAATAATAATTCATAAGCCGAATCAGAATTCTGTTTTTCTACTCGGCTAATGAAATATCTTCTTGCAGCAGCAACCAAAATATAGCTACAACAAAATCACAACAAAAATGTCCAGCTAGAAACAAAATAAATTTGGCAACTAAGCACTTATATAGGAAGCAGTCAACTTGTGCTTTCATTCATAAATTTCAAAATATGTCTTTGTTATGCTATTTTTCCAATTTATGAAATGCAGCCAAAAAATTGGTAAATTCCATTTAGATCCTGATAAGATGAAAAAGGAAAAATAAACTTAAAAACGAAGGAAACTATTCCTAGCTCGCTTGTGCACACTGATGAAAACTTGGAAACGAAAATGTAAACAAATGTTTTTTTCACATGTCTTATATTTATTATTTTACAAATTTATAATTGCTATTAAGACATAAATAAGAAATAAATCACTTTTTAATATCACTAAAATCACTTCACTACAATTATTAAATGATCGCGAATTTGGTAAAAGTTACTTGCAGTAATCGATTGTATACGATTTCTGAATAGGAAGAAAGAGGAAAGCAGAATTAAGCGAGGTATTCCTAGCTCGCTTGTGCACACAGCTGAAAAGTTGAGAAATGAAAATATAAACAGATATTGATATTTTGGTTTTTATTTATTGATTTATTAAATTATAATATATATATCACTTTTTAAATTTACTTAAACCACTTCACTATTTTTAATATAATTATTAAAATATCGCGAATTTATTTGCAACTAATTTGCAGCCAGTCGTACATTCCATTCAATAAGATGTGACATATGAAAAAACAAGACATTTCAATTAAATAAGCGAACCTATTCTTACCTCGCTTGTGCACACAGCAATTTCTCACATTTTAGCTGTTCTAAGAACAGAAAAGGAAAATTGTGACAAATAATTGAGAAGAGTCGTTTCAGTTTAGGACAACTCTTGCAAAGGTACTTGAAACTGAGTGAGAAAAGGCGGCTCTCTGAACCTGGACCTCTTCTACTCATTTAGTCTCTTTGTAATTTACCTCAAGTTAACAAGAAAGTTCTAGGCATTATGAAAGATGAAAATAATGGCCGCATTATGCTGGAGTTTGTTGCACTACGCGCTAAAATGTATGCTTTACGCGTACTAGAGGATGATGCTCAACATCAAATAACTAAAAAAGCAAAAGGAGTCAATTCTGCTGTGATAAGCAAAGAAATTACATTCGAGGATTACAAAAATTGTCTTGAAGAAAATGTGGAGCAATCTCATACACAAAACACAATAAGGTCCGAGAAACATATACTGTACAATACATCTCAAAGAAAAATCACGCTTAGCCCATTTGATAATAAGAGATATTTGACGTAAATTGTTTTCTAACATTACCTTGGGGTCATTACGATGTCCCATCAGGAGAGAACGTAGCAGACATCCCCGCTTCACCATGAGATCTTTTTATAAACAAAGAAAACGGCTTCTTTTTTTGCGTTAACGTCATATAATATAAAATATATGGTCAATTCTAATTAATTTACACAATTTCTTTTGTTTTATTTTACTTTTTATTGTATTTTATAGGTAATATTTATAATATGGAAAATAAGAATTTTAAACATAAATGTCCGCAGTTAATTGTATTAAAATTTTGATAGCTAAAATAATTATAGCTAATGTTGCTACCCAAATATTTAATTATTTCTTTTGGCGGCTGCAAATTTCCAAACACTCCTCTAAAATTTGGAATGTTTTTAGCATCAAATCTACATCAGAAAGAGCTCTTTTGAGTAGCTTCGTTAAAAATTTTGTTGATAAGGTTTTAAATAAAGTCCAAATCCTTTTTTATACGGTTTTAGAAACATGCCTTTACCCATTGCAATAGACTCCATTTTATTGTTATGTCGTTTTGCTTCATTCAACTGCTCTTTTCCGGCTTTAGCTGCATTAATTGCTTTTGTAACGCCAGATACTCCACCAGCTAGACCGCCAAGTGCACCCAGGGCAGCGAATATAGGTGCAAGCGGAAGAAAACTTCCAGATTTAGGTAGCGGTATTACTCGAGGTGTTTTTATTAGAGATTTTTCCCCCTTGAAAATATTGTTTACAACTTTTCTTGAAATTTTAACGGCATCATCCAAGTTTTTAGTTTTCTTAATTTTCATTTTAGCACTTTTCAAGGCATGTCTAAATAGTCGCTGTCCATTTTCTTGAGGAGATCTCTTAGTTTTACTGCTAACGTTACCCATACCAAATTTTGTTTTTGCTTTCATTGCGTTAGTAACGAGCCAAGCGTTTGATTTTTCAGCAATACTATTATCACTTGCGTTAACCCTTTGCCAAGCCTTTTCAGCCAAGATTCGATCAGCAATATGTCTTTTTTCCAAATCTTTGTTGTTTGCGTATACTATATCGTGTTGTCTGCAAGCTTCGTCCAAGAGATTGATTCCTTGATCGCCTCTAGCTAACCGTTTCTTTAATTTTGTTCCAGGCCCACAAAACTGATAGCCAGGAAAATGAAGTTCAATAGGAAGTTTATTGATTAAATTATTTAGAAAACCTTCTCCAATGAATGATGGACGCAGACTGATTGTCTTTTTATATATTATAGTCATAATCAATAGGTATTTATACTTGCAGATTCGAGTATGAAAGTAAAGTGATTTTAAATCAATAAAATGACCCGATTATGTATGAAAACAATTAGTAGTTTAAAATATGCGATTCTTAAAACAACATAAAACACTTGACGTGAAGAATATTGATTCAAAGTTAAATTCATCAAATAGAACACGGCACAGTTCATTACTACCGAACTCTATTCGCGGTCTTATTGTTGGACCTTCAAATTGTGGGAAAACAAATGTGATGATAAGTCTTATTGAAAGTCCTAATGGATTAAAATTTAAAAATATTTACTTATACTCAAAATCAGCACAGCAACCAAAATATCAATATTTGGAGCGTCTAATTAAACTCATTAAGGATATAAATTTTTCAACATTTTCCAATAATGATGATATCATATCCCCAGATGAAGTACAACCGAACTCAATATTTATATTCGATGATGTAGCATGCGAGAAACAAAATCATATGCGATCATACTTCTGTATGGGGCGCCACAAAGATGTCGATAGTTTTTACTTATGCCAAACTTATACACGAATACCAAAACACTTGATTCGTGATAATGCTAATATGATTATAATATTTAAACAAGATGAAATGAATATCAGACACATTTACAATGATCATGTTGGTTCTGATATGTCTTTTAAGATATTTCATGAGTTATGTTCAAAGTGTTGGAAGGAAAAATACGATTTTATAGTTATCAATAAGGACGACCCAATGAATAATGGGCGCCATAGAAGAGGATTTGACTTATTTATCAGTTTATAAAAGAAACTGTATAGATATTTTAAAATCAGTACAACAACTGCTGCTAAACTGATCACACTAAACAGATAACTGCTAAACTGATATATACTGTTCAACAGATAACTGCTAAACGGATCTATACTGTTCAGATAACTGCTAAACTGATCTATACTGTTCAGATAACTGTTAAAACTGATCTGTACTGTTCAACAGCAAACTGCTATACGGACCATCAATCAATATGAATAAGAAAACACATCTAGTTAATAATCTCATTAAAACTAGAAATATTTTAAAAAAGAAATATAAAAGTCTTCAGCTCGGAGAAGTTGCAAGTGATAAGCTTTTAGAAAAGACTTTTAAACCAATATCAAAACCTTTAAAAGAAATAATTCAAGCAACTAATAATATAAGCAGAGTTAAAAATGAAACATATTCAGATAATTATTTTAAGGATAATAAAGTTGCTACCAGCACATCATATAAAAAGAGCACGCATGATTATAATATATTTTCTCCAGGCTTTGATGGCAGTAAAATCGAAAAAAGTTTATCTGCATTTAAATCATTTGATACTCATAATGATGATGATGATGATACTAATAATAATGATAATTATGATGATGATGATATGGAAAATGATGATGATGCCACCATCGCCTTAAATCTAAATCAAAGTATTCAATACGATTTATCGAAAGTTAATTTAAATAAATTCGATAAAACCTACGGCCCTCACAAGGATAAAAATCATGTATGGAGACTGGGTAATGAACCAATTACTTTCGATTCAACAAATATAACAATAGGTAATTCAAAATGGGCCTTCACACCAGGCTTATATGAACTATTAGTTTACAAGAATCCCAACAATTTTAATGATACAGATTTAAATAAATACAAACAAATATTAGAGATGTCTAATGCGCATAAACGCATAAATAATAATGTCTATAATCAAATTAAGGGAAATCGCTCAAAAAAATATACAACAATTATTAGGAAACTATTTAAAGATAAAGTTCATAAAGGTAATGGTTTGATGAATTTGAATACAAAAAAGTTTAATTATGTATATTGGGACGATCCCAACGAACTGGTTGATAGATTACGTCTTTTGATCGCATCATCAACAGCTGGCCACTCGAATCATAATAATGAAATAGTTTCAATTATTGAAGAATTGAGAGAAGCAAAAATTTTTGTATAAATAGACTCTAAAATGCGCCATAATCTATATTCATAAAATGCCTCTCGATAAGTTTGGACATTATATGGGAAGCTCTGAAAGATATCAAAATCCACATACCAAGATTCATTTAGATAGTGATCGTCATTTCAACTTCAACTCGCGTAGAATAAAAAATATTGCCAATCCCGTATTAGAAACCGATGCTGTGAATAAAATTTATTTAAAAAATTGTATTGGAGAAATAAATAAACAATTAAGTACATTATATGTGGAGGGAATTAAGGAGACGGAAGATCGTCTCAAAGAATTAATACAACAACAAAACATATCGCTTACAGAAAAACTTGTAGACTTGGAAGCACTCTTAAATAAATCGTTATAGGTGATAAAATCGATGTTAACATATAAAATTGATGAAGTCGAACAACACCTTTTTAGAATAATAACAGAACATTACGAGTTTTTGGATGAGAAAATAAATCGCGTTGAAAAGAATTCGCCCACAGAAGCTCTAAAACGAGTGTGGGCTAAGGTAGCAGCTAGAGACGAAGAGGTGAAAGCTCTTAAACGAATAACAACCGCTGAAGACGTTAGAAATGGACAAACAAGCACTAGTGCAGGAGCTTCATAAGCAAGCACGCAGAAATTTCATACAACGACATGTGGTAACCAAGGGAATAGACGATCTTTGGCAAGCAGATCTTGTTTAAATGGGGGCTTATTCAAAATACAACAAAGGTTACCGGTTCATTTTAACGGTAATTGATACATTTTCAAAGTTTGCTTGGGCTGTTCCCGTAAAATCTAAAGGTAGCGAAGATATAACCAGTGCAATGAAATCAATTTTTTCTCAAAAGAGACTACCAAAAAACTTGCAAACAGATAATGGGAAAGAGTTTTATAATAAAACCTTTCAAAACCTGATGAAAAAACATAATATTAATCACTATTCTACATATAGCATTATGAAAGCATCTATTGTAGAACGATTTAATAGAACTATAAAAGGAATGATGTGGAAACAGTTTAGCTTGCAAGGAAATTATCAATGGATAAATATATGTATGGATTCAATAAATCAATACAATAGTAAAAAGCATAGAACCATTGGAATGATGCCAAAGTCTGTTAATTCTAGAAATGAACGATCTATACTAAAACAAGCTTTTAATCATCCTAAAATTTTTAAGTATGGCAAACTTAAAGTTGGAGAGCACGTTCGCATAAGCAGATATAAGCATATTTTTGCAAAAGGATATACTCCAAACTGGACAACTGAAATTTTTAAAATTCGCACTAAACAGAACACAAATCCTGCAACTTATTTATTGGAAGACTATCAAGGAAACCCTATTATTGGAGGATTCTACGAGCATGAAGTAATGAAGACACATTTTCCACATACATATCTGATTGAAAAAGTTATAAAAACAAAGGGACATCAAGCTTACGTTAAATGGTTGGGATTTTCACATCATCATAATTCTTGGATAAATAAAGACGAATAAAACGCATGCTTAAAAATAAAAAATAAGAACTTTTAAAACATATTTTTAAATAATCTAATTTTTATTTTCCACATCGACTTTAAAATTATTTGCAGTCAAGCGTAAGAGAAGTGATCAAATTTGTATCCCATAAACAAGTGTGTTGCTAAAGTCTTTAAAATAAGTTGAACAAAAATTTGTGGTCATTAAACAAATGCGTGTGTTGCTAAAATACTCTAAAATAAGTTAAATAAAAAATGACAACATTTGTTGACAAACATAAATGGTAAATTTTAAGGTTCTGAAATATTGTGTTGCGGTCAAGTGCAATGGAAGTGATAATATTTTGTTCTTATAATCAACAATTTTCCCACAATTTTTTTTGAGTTGAAATGGATATAAAAGACCGTCTGCAACACTAGCTTGTCATCAGTTTACTTTAATAAGTCAACGTAAGAAAAGTAAAGTTTAAATTTAAAAAAAATAATGGCAGAAAATCTGAAACTCAAATTTAAGAATTGCTTACAACGGAGTATCCTTCCTTTGAGGGATATGCCGTTTGGTGAGAAGTTTATAATTAATAAAATGGAGAGGGTGGAAACACTCTATGGAACCAAAATAAGATGCCTCACAAATGGCAAATATTATATATATTTGCCATCCATATTCAATTCCACTTTATCGAATGAAGAGATCGATACGGTCAATGGCGACTTGACGTATCTGATCAGCAGGGAAAGAAATCATAATTCTTCCAACAACTACTTCCTGTGTCTCCACACCGAAGACGAAGGTATGAACTTCGGGTATGTTTTTCTTTTTTGGGAGGGGGTTTCTTCTTTTCTTAACTTTTATTATAATAATTTTTATTTTCTTTTTAGTGTGATGTTTAGCCGTAAAAGAAAACGGTATAACGAAGAAGGGGAAGAGGTCGAAGAAGCTGAGGAAGCTGATTATTATATTATTGTAATTAAATTAATATATTATTGTAATTTTTATATATATTGTTAAAAAAACTTCTTCTTCTTGTTAAATAAAAACTTAATATATTATATATTATAAAAAATTAAAAAAAAAGATTATTTACACTAAGAACAATAAAAACGTAATTCAAAAAACATGAGCTTATCCTTCAACGTTCATCATCTAATGAGAGATCATTTCATCCATCGATTCATACAACAGATCAATTAAAATTTACTATATTAGATATAGTATGGAAAATGCCTCACATACAACTATCGGACTTTGCAAAATTGGAAATTTATAAAATAATTAACAACAAAAATCCTATATTAATACCATTTCGAAGTTGGGACTGTCACGTAAATCCAATGCTACCAAAGAGTACAAAGGTTTTATGGAATGCAAAACTGGCTCCAGATTTCTCATCATTGGTCTACAAAGAGAAAAAAGTAAAGAAGAAGAAAATATATTCGATCATTGTAATATATCTAATTTAAAAGTATATTTAAACTCTGATGCATATCCCTATGATGATTTAAACAGTCGCTTTGAAATGGGACAGTATGCTGTACTATATGATATGTATGCAAAATTTCAACAAAGTTATTATATGCGAGAACCTCAACCATTGCTAGATATCAGTACATTCAAGGCTATTGCTCCGCTAATTGTTGTTGATGTAACACACCAAAATGAAGCAGTTAAAGTTGGACCTATTGATATACGAATTGAATTTGATACTGAATCTCTCAATACAATTCCAGATAAAACATCAGCCTACTGTTTGGTAATCCACGATCGTTTAATTGAATACTCACCTCTCACCAGCGAAATCAGAAGAATAATTTATATATAAAATTAGCTATTTTTATTTATAATGTAATATGAATGTATCTATATATTAAAAGATTCATGTATAAATCAACCCTTTTTTGTTTTTATTTTGATTTTTATTCATATCGACATAGTTGAGTAAGGTCAAGAACAGGGTTTGTATTCTCAAGTTCAAGATAAATTCAACTCAGCAAGCAATGCGTGATGAATCACATTACTTCAAAGTGCCTACTACAGTTTTTATCTTCTCAGAAACCCGACACACAAAACTTTTAAGCAACGTATTTTTTATAACAATTTTTTATTGCATACTCTTAGGCCGTCACAAGCTACAAAGCTCAGAACCCCGAGACACAAACCTTTTAAGCAACGTATTTTTATAACAATTTTTCATTGCATACTCTTAGGCCGCCCTCCAAATTAGCAAAGACTCGAACCGGGAAATCTGTGCCAGAACTCCCATAGCTACACTACTAACGAGCCCCTGAAATAGTGAACAGCTCGAAAGAGTGAACGCTTTAGCAACAGACATTTCAAAGAATCAGAAGCAAAAAATTTAAAAAAAAATAAAGTTTTAAGATTTAAGCCAAAATATCAATTTTTTTAAGTAAAAAATACGAACAGTCAGGATACAATTTATGGAAAGCCTATCAAAAATTAGTTCACTATATCTAGATTCGACTCTATTTTTAATCCGATTGTAAACATTTACAATTTTTGATGCAGATTGGAAGATGTTTTTCAGGCCAATAATTTGTTACAGTTTATTTATTTACAACTACTACACTATCAAGAAGGTGCGTTGAATGGACTTGAATGGTCTTAACCCATTTGTGCTCACTGTTCTCGCTTCTATATCTTTCTACATACCTTTTTGTCTGTTTCACCACACGCAGATATTTTTTTTTATCGATGTCTATAAATAAAGCTACCTCTTTTTCGAGAGGCAATGTTTTTGATTGAAGGGACTCTATTGTTAAAAAAATATGTTTACAAATTTCCATTTTTACATTTTTCAATACGAAAAAAAACGAAAAAAATATATTAAAATCACACTAAACAACTTAAAAAAACTAAAAATGCTCTAAAAATTAAAAATGTCCAAAAAAGACAATCAAAAGTTTCAAAATTGCTAAAAATTACCAAAAATTGCCCTAAACCTAGAAATTACCAGAAAATTAAAACCGATAAAAAACGATGAAAAATGACGAAAAAATTACCTAAAACCTTTTCATATATGGAATTTAGGAAACATAAATAAGTATTCTAAGCGACCATGCAATGTCTTAGAAGCAGCAAAAAAATTTGACATGTCATCGAAATCCTAGCCCTGCTAATGACAAATTCAGACCTCACAGAGCGATACAGACCATTTTTCAAACAGCGCCCATGTCGAAAATGACTCAAACAAAACAATTGACTTGAACAAAATTTGTTGCTTTATCAAAGATCTGCATGCATACAAAATCAATTAATTGTTCTAACGAATCTTTCCAAAGAAACAACAAAAACAACAACAACGTTTTTTCAATATGAAAAGGAAAAAAATCATATGCTGATTTTATTGAAATTTCGGCCCTGCTACAGGCTTCATCAGAAATCTTTGTGAGACGCCGTACGTAAGCGCGCACTAGTGCACTGCACCACAGAGTCGATGAGATTTTAAGTGTCAATTTCTCAGTTTTTCTCCCATTTCATATTTTCACATTTGTTGTTGTATTTTTTCTTTAGTATGATTTAGACTTTAGTAACATTTAGAATTTGTATTTAAGTCATATAAAATCAACATTAATATATATCTTTAAAAATTGACTAAAGAAATTATATTGCTCACTCAATTAAACTTTAGAATTTATTTAAAAAAAAATCAGCTCAACTGAATCATTAGTTTATGCTCTCAAAAGCTCTCAAAAGTCACGCAAAGTAACTGCAATGTTAAGGCCCATTTCCAGTAACGCGTGAGATGCGTTGCGTTTTACGCTGCGGAAGCTGCGGAAAAAATCAATTTCCAATAGAACGTGTGCGTGAACATATGATATCTTGTACCTATTCGTGAACAGAACCAGATACGTTTTCTCTGCATTAATACTAAGACCGACTGAATTTGACCATCTAAGTACATCTTTGAGTGTGCTCTCCATTATGGAACTTACTGTTGATAGACATTTCCCTACTATAATAATGCTTATGTTGTCTGCATAGGCAGTTATACTCGGGGCTCTACCTGCGAACTTTTCCAGTAGTTCATTAACTACAAGATTCCATAGTAGAGGCGAAAGGACCCCTCCCTGGGGTGTCCCACTGCGAGCTTCCCTTACCATGGATTTAGTGCCCCACTCAGCCCGCACCTTTCTGCAGCTTAGCAACTTGTCTAACCAAAGGTTTATTGCCGGTGGTGCTTCTATTGCACGTAATCCACTAAGGATTGCGGTGGGTGATACATTGTTGAATGCACCTGAGATATCTAGAAACGCCCCGAGTGCGTATTCCTTGTGGTGGAGGGCTTTTTCTATGGTTACTACTAGGGAATGTAGTGCCGTTTCAACCGATTTCCCTTTCGTGTATGCGTGCTGGTTGGTTGATAACTGAATTGAATTGTTTCTTAGGTGCAAGTCAATCAGTTTCTCGAGCGTTTTGAGTACAAAGGAGGTCAGACTTATTGTCCTCTCGGTCAGGGATGGCTGCTCTTACCTGCCTTCGGTAAGAATACAACCCTCGCTGTCTTCCAAGCCACAGGTACATAGTTTAGTCTAATGCATCCGTTAAATATATTCTTCAGCCATGGGACGACTCGCGATTCAGCCGTTTGCAACATGGCAGGAATTATACCGTCTGGTCCCGGAGATTTGTATCCCGAGAACGAGTTTATAGCCCATACGATTCCGTCCGACGTTATTAAATCGTGTGGAACCTGTAGCGGGGTTGTCCTGTGTCCTCGTATTGTAGCAGTGCTTGGAGCTTCGGTACAGCCAGGAATATGCGCCTTTAAAAGCACCTCGAGGGATTCCTGACTGCTCTCCGTCCACTGGCCATTGTCTTTGCGTAGCTGGCTCTGAATGGAGGGCAGCTTTGAGAGTAGCTTCCTGAGCCTTGCTGAGTCCGTAGTTTTTTCTATGTTTGAGCAGAAGTTCTTCCACGAGTGTCTTTTTGGTCTGCGTACGTTTGTTTTAAAAATGTTGAGCCTACATTTGTATTCCCCCCAAATTTCCTCTTGGTCAGCTATTTTAGCTAGTTTAAAGAAATCTTTTAGGTCGCGTCTTTGCTCTGTAAGATCCGGACTCAACCATGGTGGTCTGATCTTACGCTTTGTTCACGTGGGCTTACAGGAGGCATGATAAGCCTTGCGAAGTCAATAGCTGTCAAATCTTCACGCACGTGAATTATTAAATTCTTCGAATATTTTACGCTGCGTGCACACGCACGTTGTTTATTGGAACCAATTAGGTATGTTTTCGTGCATTGATTCTTTGCGTTAATTTACGAAACGCATCTCACGCGTTATTAGAAATGGGCCTCTACTGCAAATACTTTGTGTTCGGAGAACAAAAGAAGCGCTAGTTTTTTTATGCAGTAGTTACGGTTTATGTCTTTTTTTTTGTTGCTTGTAAATGACCCTTCTTTCCATTTCATACCAGAAGTTGAAAAGACCCTGAGCTGGTTATCAAACCAACAACTCGAACATGCATTATTCGGTCTTACGACACGCTCATACACAGTTGGCTTCAATGTTGCAAGTATGTTCGACACAACAATCGCAGCGCTTGCATAGGGCGGTCATATTGTCATTGTATTTGTTAAGGGTAGATTGCAAGTAGCGAAAATGCCATCGCTTGCATATCTCTGATCAATAACACCAGCAGCAAAGGTAATAGAAGCCACCACCATGACTGCAACAGAACAATAACCACTACAACAGCCAGCGGAAACCCCCTCAAAGCCCGAGACAACAGGTTTTTTTTATTGTCATTAATTTTTTTATTGGTACGTTGAATTTGTTTTTTTTTTTCCTATATTAAAACCACTTAAAGCATAAGTAAAACTAAATGTAAACTAAATTCAAACTAACTTATACTTTAAACTAATACGAAACCGAAACTAAGACAAATTTAAAATTTAGAACAAAGCTTCTAGAAAAATAAACATTTGAACATAATATAAGCTAAACCTAATACAAATTAAATTCAAATCGAATTAAAACTAATATAAACTTAATATAAATGGACTTAAAACAAAAACAAATTAAATTCAAATTAAATTAAAACTAATACTAACTACAACTAAATCGAGCTAAGCTTAATACAAATTAAACTCAAATCAAATTAAAACTTACTACAAACTAAATTCAAATCGAATACTCGTTAATACAAACAGAAACTAAATGCAGCTAAAATAAAAGTTTAACCAACTAAAATTGTTCGGAAACAAAACAAATTTAAAATTAAACTTAACAAAAATAAAACTAATATAAATTTACCCCAACTGAAATTAAACACAATATAATCGGAAACTAAATAAAAGATCTAACCAACTGAAACTATTCGGAAACAAATACAAATGAAATTCATATTAAATTAAAACTAATACTAACTACAACTAAATCGAGCTAAACTAAATACAAATTAAATTCAAATTAAATTAAAACTAATACTAACTAAATTCAAATCGAACTAAAGCTAATACAAACTAAAATTAAACAGAATTAAAACCAAACTAAATTTAATAAAAACTAAAAATAGGTCTAAAAATTTAAACAATGAAACTAAAATTAAAATAAATTCAAAAAATACTAAAATATATTTAAATTTTAAACCAACTTAATAAAAACTAATATGCATAAACCAAAATTAAACAAAATTTAATAAAACTAACTAAAAACAAAACTAATCTAAACTTAAACCAAATCGCGATAGAACTAGAATAAAATTAAACTAAACTAAAACTTATGTAACGAAAAATTAACAAAAATAATATAACATTACCCTTAGACTAAGATATAAAACAAAAATTTTTTAAAAAAATGGGAACCAAAATGTAAGCTTATATTAATAAAAAATTAAAATCTAATAAAATAATATAAAACAAACATAAGACTTAAAATAGAATACAAAATTTAACCACAACTAAAACATAATATAACATAAACCTAAGACTTAAATATAAAGCAACAATTTAAAAACGGGAACCAAAATTTAAGCTAAATGTAATGAAAATTTAAAATCTGATATAATAATATAGAATAAACCTAATACTAAACTAACTAAGAGAAAAACAAAACCAATAATTTAACTTAAATTAAAACTAATATTTAGGTAGAATAAAGACAATATTTAAAACGAAAACTAAACTGCCAAGTACAACGTATTATAGATTATTAATAATTCGGCAAACTAAAACTTACACTTATGAAAACAAAAACAACCTTAACGCTGAAATTAAATTTAAACTTCAACTATTTTATATGAAAAAAAATTTTTTTTAAATCTAACAGATTTTAACCTTTAACCTTCTATTGATAATAACTATTATCACACTGCACAACAAGAATGTAATTTTAAAATTTTGTTTTTGATCGGTAACAATTAAAACGTGTTGTTATTTTTTCTCGAATTCAATTTTTTAAAACTAACCTTTGTACCCTAAGTAAATAAAAATATTGTAAAATGAATTGCTATAGGGAGAAGATGATTGCTTTTGGGGAGGAAAAATATTTTTTTTTGTTTGCCCCGATTTCCGATTTCCTCTACGGTAGGGTGGGAAGAGTGTGGGCAGAGTCCCAACATCTGGACTCCTGAGTTCTGTTGTTGGGCGTTTGAACCAGGGCACCCCAACCTTTCTTATTAAAATTTTGATAGTTTTTTTATTTCTTTGCAGATCCGAAATTTTTATATTTGGTTTGAATCGCGACGTGGTACATGGTTGAATGCATGTGATTTAATTGTACGGCGAGAGTACAGGTGGATGGTCAATGCGAACCCCCCCACATATCTCGAACTGCTAGTACTTGGCTTACTAGCACGTGCAGTCGTGGCCAACCTACTTTCCGCGGGTCAATTGGACACGAGCGGTGCGGTCGCCTTGAGAAGTGATGGCCGTGACACTAGTCTGGCCCTAGTCACCAAGGGCGCTGCTAAGAGACGCCCTCCAAACAAAGAGACAGGGCTATCACTTCACAAGATGGCGGCACCGTTCAACAACGGAAAAATTAAAATTCAACTTTGGAATTTAAATTTGAATTTAAATTTGGATTTAAATATCGGCAAGACATTTCCGGTCCAGAGTGCCACACTTCAAATTTCAACAAGCACCAGTTGAAATTTTATTTTTGTTTTTGTGACCCAAAAGTTTCGCCTCCATTACACATTGTAGCTGTAATATTTATATGAGTGAATAGGATTTTCTAGCCAGCCATAAAATGTTGAAATTGTTAGTTGATCAGTTTTGGGCAATGGCTCCCATTTTGTTAAATTAAATAGCTGATGTTCGCTTATGCCATTAATAAATGCAAATGTTGTCACGGCTAATTGCGATTTATATGACCACTTGCCAAAAAATTCATTTATGATAAATGGAGGAACATTGGAAATAACTTATTATATCGCTTTTATTTAACAAAATCTTTCTTGCGCGTATTTTGCTACACTCTATACGTGTTTTCATTTCGACACTTAAGTTTGATTGCATATCGTTGCGTCAGCAATGCAAGTGCCTCTGACAAAATAATTATTTTTATGACAAGAAAGTGTTTGAAAATTTTTTAAAATATGCTATTTCTCTGGCGATTCCCTACTGGGAATGCCTTACTGCTGTTTGAATAAATAAGTACCGTTACTTTTTTAATCAATCGGAAGTTATTGCTAACCAAGCCATCACGTGGTGAGTGTTAATTTAAAGTGATTTCAAAAGTGTTAACGAAAACAAGTATTTTGTGTGAATTAAAATTAACTTTTTTAATAAACATCCACTACTTCATTCGAAGCTGGAGAATTTTTCTATATTCTATTCCTTTTATGGAATTTTAGAAACCAAATAGAAGGCGATAGCGTTTTCCGAAGATATTGGATTAATTTTAAAAAAAAACTTCTATTCCTCCTGATTGTTGCGGATTACCGATGGCTGTTGAGGATTGCATTGAGAAAAAATTTGGATGGAGATATTCCAGTTCATGTTAAAAAAAGAAAGGCTCAAAAGGCTGCAGGAAGACAGTGAATTCAAGTATTGTAACTTTATTTGATAAAAATGCCGTATTGACACAAAGAGGATTCTGAACTTAGTGTGTTCACTGTTATAGGCTGTTATAGTTATTGTAAAGAAGTGGCATAAGTTGTTCCGTCCCACTCTAATATTCGTCTCGGTGGTGTAGGCAAAACAATTCAGATCGATGAAATTTTTTAACCACCAGAAATACAATCGAGGCCGTGTAACAGATCAAATGGCAATAGCAGTTATTGGCATTTATTGTAAATAAGATTGCAGTGGCCTCTTTTTTAAGGTAAATGGTAATTTAAATAATAATTATTCATTGTAAAATTTCTAGATTAAATTATACTACTCACTTCCTTACATTTCAGGTAAATTCAAAAAGTAAGGCAGATATTTGGCCTAGTCTTAAAAAATATATTGATCCAACTACAAGTGCTGTGAGCACCTGTTTTTACGATTTAGGAGGAGATAGAGGCATTGGAATATGACGATGAAGAAGAAACTGGCGATAATTAGTATTAAAGGTCTCTTATAAAACCTTTTCCCGTTTGCTCGTCAAATAGTTAAATACAATTTTTTTTTAAATGCTATTTTATAATAGCTATTCGATCTGCGGTCTTCGGAGGCGACCGTAGCTCAGTGGGTAGAGTGCGTGGCCCCTAAGCTAAAGAACCGTGGCAGCCCGGGTTCAATTCCAGCTTAGATAGAAAGTTTTTCAATTGAATTAATTTTTCTGTTCGGTTGTCACCTCTCTGCAGACAATGGCAAACCTCAGAGAGTAAAAATTGCCATATAAAGCTTCTTGAGAACATAAGCCGTTCGGAGTCGTCATAAAACACGTAGGTCCAGTTCTCGGTCATTTGTGATCAAACATTTAATAGCACGCACAATAAAATACTTTCAAGGGCTAAAATGGCCAGTTTATTTTTTTTTTATTCGTCTGCCATAGTAAAATATCCAGATAATAAAACTTGCAAGTTTATTATGCATGAGAATTTTATGAAAGATCGCTGATGAAGAAGAGTGGCGTCTTCAGAAATAGTTTTGTATATTTTGCAAATATCAATGTTATGTAAATAGTGTTAATTGTAAAGAATATATATATATTTATATATCAAAGTAAAGGTTAAATTGTAAGCTTTAAAAATAAAATATATTTTTAGTACCTATATAACGTATATTTTATAACGCAAATTTAGTAGAAAATAACTGTTTTTTTAATTACAAATTTCAGATATGATATAGTTTTGCTTGTAAAATTACAAATACGCTTGCAATGATATAACCCAACCAGCAAAATTTGTCCAAATCTTCTTAATAATTCCCTTTAACGCTGCTTACAGGAGAAAAATAAGGTCCATGGCACTTCAAAGCTGCTTTATGGTTAGCTGTGGAATTTGTCGCACTTAAAGCTGTTTTATGGTACGCTGTGGTACCAGATGGGGTCGCTGATCATGAATCTGACGTCAAAAAGTTGAAATTCAAAATGGCGGCTTAAAAATGGCGGTCATGAACATGTTAACTTTTGTAATAACTATGCTATGTATTTAAAATTTGGTGCCCCGAAAGTTTTCAGGGTCACTGATCATGAATCTGAAGTAATAAATTTTAAATTCAAAATGGTGGCTTCAAAATGGCGGCCAAAACTACTATTACTTTTCTTATAACTATATTATGCATTTCAATTTGGTTATTTTTTTATTTTCAAATAATCACAAAGCGTATTATATTAACAAAAAGTTAATGAAACAGCTTACATATATAAAATAAGTAATAAGTTAGATAGAATTATCTAATTCTAAAAGATCCAAAAAAGGAATATAAAGGCCATTCATTTACAAAGATTCATCTTCAGCACTTAATGATTCATCAGAATCAGTATCTGCAGATGTATCCAAAATTGCTGTAGAGTTTGAGGTTGATGCTTCGACTACTTCATTAGGTTGAAAAATAAATAATGATATAACCTCAGTTGGTAGGTTTAATCGTTTGCGTTATTCGATTCGTTTTTTTAAAGAAATGCTTAATAAAACTGGATCTGAAGTATCTAAGGCTCGACGGAAAACATCTGCCAGGTTGTCTTTGCGGCTACTCCTTCTAGCATGGTGCAGCCTATCAGCCTTACAAATTTTATTTCTGGATTCAGATGCATCTTCTCCGAAACAGCCAATGCTCCATTATTTGCCTTGAATGAATTAAGACTTTATGAACAGTAGCTGTCATGGGAAGTCAAGGATAGATTCTATTATTATTTGAGCCGTTTCAAACTAATATTTTTCGAATTGATCTAGATCAGTGTTGGGCAGCTTTGCACACTTGAGATTGTAATTGTGCAGTAAAATATGTATTTATCTCACCTACAGAACGATCAAAGCTTCAGTGTTCAAGCGAAAGTCAAGCAGATAAAATGTGCGCTTGCGTGTTTCTAGAATATATTATATTATATCTGTGTCTATAAGCAATAAAAGCTTAAGTCGATTTAAGACAGAACTGAGTTATTGATATACATAGTTGTGTTCCACGTATATATCATTATGAACACACAAAATCTAGAACTTCTAGCATGACCTTAGCTAAAGATATGACGCAAAAACAAAAGAACCTTTCATATAACTTATATGGCGATTGAAAACTTTAAAGCAAGATTTCTGGAAACATTGAAATAAGATTTAAGCTGTTATTGCGCATCGACACAGATATAACGTAAGATTACACTGTATAAAATTGTATGTATGCAAAATTTTTAGAAGTATGTATGAAAAAATTTTTTATTTTTAAAAAATAACGGCATGGCGCGGCAACAAAGAGGAGGAATTCAAAAATTATGCATAACAAGGCATTACGATAATTTGCATGGCCAATACAAGGTAATTGTGGGGCATGCGATGGAGAAATTAATTAATTATTTAAAAGCGGCATGTCCACATATCATATCATATAGTGATCAGTTCCAAATACGTATAATGAAAGCATCTTACGCTGTCAATTAAGCCTTGGCAAATCACAATAAGCAGCATAAGCACACAAAAAACATATTTGTTTTTTACTATTAGCAGGCCTTTCTACATTTCCGTCTGCTTATCTGTATCTCACATTATCCGTCTCTCGGTCTGTTTCCTTTTGACATTCCGTCCACTACTTATGAATTTAATTTCGCAATACAAATCCGAGCAAAAAATATTCCATAATGCCTAGTAAAATTTCTGCAAAAAGCGCTTTAGCACTACTTTGTTTTTTTTAAGTGTGAGCTTCAAAGCGCTCATTAATACATACTCAAGATGAGAATCTATAGGTGTGCAAAACTGCCCGACACTGATCTAGATGCAAAGGAAATTGATAGGACAGGCATATAAGAATAATTTTCAAATGAAAAATTTAATCAACGTCCACTCCCGTTACTTCAGAAAAAAGATATGGTTCTCAAATGCACGCCGTGCAGTATTTCCATGGTTACTGCTGCCGAATCCACCTGTTTTCGGTTTATCTACCCGCAAGTCAAGATTTCCCCAAAGGAGATTTTGTAGGTTTTCCTTTTTCTTTGCCACTTTTCTTTATCGGACAAGTTTCTTGCTTGCCATTTATTTACGCCAATTTTATAGCCCGCATGTAAAACAAACTCAAAGAATCTGATCCAACAATGAAGTGGACTAATTCCGAATTTCAAATTTTTCTCTTTTGCCTTAAATTTTTCGGATTTAAAGTCCTTAACGTTTTTGAAATCTTGAGGTAAAGCTACACAAATAGGACATGCTTGCGAAGATTTTGTATCAGTTAAAAAATTTAAAATTTTTCCATCAATCAAAGTTGAGAACAGCTGGAATTTGATTTGAATTATTTTACTTTCCATAAATTCTAATGTAAAAATCTCCATTCCATCTATTCCCTTCCTTATATCAGAATCTTCTTTTAAAATGGTTTCCTTTATATATTCCACTTTTAATGGTCTACAGAGCCTAACGGATTGCGGTGTTGCATTCTTCCAAAGAATATTTCCTGTTGATGAAATCAAACGCAAGGAAATAATTGTGGTTGCAAGGAGAGATGAATCTAAGTGCATTGAGCTACCAGGCTCTGAAAATCGTTGGCTATTATTGGCTTGACAGGTAAAACCATAGAATCCGTAACTAAGAATTAGTGTTGCACTTATTATATTTTCTTTATTCAAACCCATCACAACTGATATAACTTCTTCCTGGACCTCAACAATTCTCTTTGCTGTATGCTTCAAAACCATTTCAAGTGGTACTTTTGCAATTTTATCAGACACAATTACCACTTGTGGCCTTGTTGACTTCTTGTGCCTGGAGCGTCAATAAAACTCGAAGTTCAAATAAAGACGCAGTTTTGTTTAAATTGATTTACTCGTTTTAATAAGTGATTGAGTGAGTGAGTTTATTCTCTATAAAATTTCAAATTAAAAACATGAAACAATTAATGAAACTGTAAAATTATATAATTTTAAAATAAAGCATTAAAATGTTACAAATGCAAAAATATATTGAGTTTTTAATTATTTCAAACAAACTTACTTGGCTTTTACTTCAAGGCTACTGGACACAGAAAGGACAGTTTTAAGCAAAATTCAAATATTTATAGCAGTTACAAATTGCAACATAACATTACATTTCATGCCAAATAAGTGTAAATAATAATAAATAAACAAATGCAACTAACAATACTTCAACAATAATATTTTGCAGCCATCTCGTTCTCGCCTTCTCTTTTGCACTCTCCAATGCTTGAAACTGCTTTACCAGTTACTGCTTTAGAGCACAAACAGAACCAAAGCGGATGTCGGTTGTCGGATTCGCCGTGCAAAAAAGTATATGAAAATACATGCAGCCGCCAAAAATAAAACCGCCGTAGAATCCGCGACGGGAAAACGCCAGAATAGAATCTATTCTAATTTCTCTCTAGCGGGTAGCAGATCTCTCTCTGAGTGACTTAAATGTTGCCATATTTTTGCTAAAGATTGGGTACGTTCAGTGTTATTTTCTTAGTTTTAACTATGATTTGAACTTCTGTTTTTGTGCCTGTGTTGCATTCATGTGAATTCAAAGCAAAATATAAAACAATTTGTATCATTCCCAAATGAAATGCAACCGTGATCCGAAAACCGCCCCCGCTCCAATTCTGGACGTGTTCTCAGCGGATTTCGCCGAGAGAGGCCCGCCATCCGACATCCACTTTGGTTCTGTTTGGGCTCTTACCTTTCAAAGCTTTTACAAAATTATGGTTTAAAGCAGTGTCGGGCAGCTTTGCACACTTGAGATTGTGTTTGTGCAGTAAAATATGTATTTATCTCACCTACAGAACGATCAAAGCTTCAGTGCTCAAACGAATATCAAGCAGATAAAATCTGCGTTTGCGTGTTCCTTGAATATATTATATTATATCTGTGTCGATAAGCAATAATAGCTTAAGACGATTTAAGACAGAACTGAGTTATTGATATACATAGTTGTGTTCCACGTATATCTCATTATGAACACACAAAATCTAGAACTACTAGCATGACCTTAGCCAAAGATATGACGCAAAAACAAAAGGCCCTTTCATATAACTTATATGGCGATTGAAAACTTTGAAGCAAGATTTCTGGAAACTTTGAAAGAAGGCTTAAGCTGTTATTGCTCATCGACTTAGATATAACGTGAGATTATGCTGTATGAAATTTTATGCATGCAAAATTTTTGGAAGTACATATGAAAAAATTTATTTTTAAAAAATAACGGCATGGCGCGGCATTAAAAAGGTAAAATTAAAAAAAATATGCATAGCAAGGCATAACGATAATTTACATGGCCAATATAAGGTGGGGCATGCGATGGAGAAATTAATTAATTATTTAGAAGCTGCATGTCCACATATCATATAGTGATCAGTTCCAAGTACGTATAATGAAAGCATCCTACGCTGTCAGTTTGGCCTTGGCAAATCACAATAAGCAACATAAGCACAATAAAACAACATATTTGTTTTTTACTATTAGCCTGCCTTTTTACATTTCTGTCTGCTTATCTGTATTTCACATTATCCGTCTGTCGGTCTGTTTCCTTTTGACATTCCGTCCACTACTTATTTATTTAATTTCACAACACAAATCCGAGCAAAAAAATATCCATAATGCCTAGTAAGATTTCTGCAAAAAGCGCTTTAGCACTACTTTGTTTTCAGTGTGAGCTTTAAAGCGCTCATTAATACATACCCGAGATGAGAAAGTGTAGGTGTGCAAATTTGCCCGACACTGATTTAAATCTTAAACGACAGGCCTGCACTGTTCTTTAACATTAAAAACTTTTTTATAAAGAGGATATATATTACAGTTTCTGGCCTTACTCTCAAGGCGTATGTTTAGGTATTGTTGCTTTGTGAAGTTATTTTCTAAAATAAATGCTAAGATCTCAGTATAGGAAAGTGGTATAACTTTTTTTTTTCTTCAGATTGCATCCTTTCAGATTATTACCTTTGATTTCAGTTTCATTCTTTAGCCAGTCAGCATATTTCTTTTGAAATGCTGACACATTTCTTGTACTTCTTATCCATCGCAAAGACTAGTTAAACGAAATAGTTTTGGCTTTTCATCGAATAATATTTGTAAAAGCTTTTGATTCGTTTTTATTTAAATTTGTCAAAAGAAAGTTATAAACATCTTTTTCTCTGTCATCTTTTTATGTTCTTGCGTTTTCACGCCATGCGTTGAACAAATCGGTATTTTTAAAACGGTAGACAACTACAAAATTAATAGCAACCTTAAAAATCGCAAAAAGTTGCGAAAAGGGTTAGTACCACTACGTTTAGAAAACTCTGTTCTTGTTAACTGTATAAAAATTAAGGTTATATTTTGATAGGTTTGTTAGTTTAAGCTTAAGAAACTTTGCCAACACAATTAATCTATATATATAAAATGGAATGTGTGTTTGTTTATTTGTTTGTTTGTACCTTATAGGAGACCAAACCTCTGGACCGATCTTCCTGAAATTTTCACGGCATTTAACTGGGACTCTGGCATGATTAATAGGGTAGTTTTTTCCGACCACGCCCACTTTTACGCCCACTTTTTATAATTATGTAATTGCTCCCATATAGTTTTTAACAGATTTACTTCAAATTGTATACACATTATACTCCAGGCGAGGTAGAAATAAACATTTCTTACGCCATGCCCCCTTTCACGCCCTTTTTCACGCCAAATTTCAGTTTTAAACTTTTTGTTCTCTGTACAAATTTGTTCCTTCCAACGGATTATTTTTTATTTGGTAGTATATTGCTCTTAATACTGTTAACGTCGCCATATTGCTATGAACCACGCCCACTTCACCGCCCCCTTTTTTTAATTCAGATACTTACTTATACCACTAACAATGTTTGCTATACAAAATACTTTTTTGTAATATGTATTTACCTAAAGTTTTATATACTTTTTATCTACAGGTAAGGTAGCCATAGATTTTTTTATTACCAAATCCCCCTTTTTCGCCCCATTTTACTTTAATTATAATTAATCTGCTTTCAATCTATATATATAAAAATTAATGTCTGTCTGCCTGTTTGTTTGTTTGTGCTTAATAGGAGGCCAAACCCTTAGACCGATCTTCTTGAAACTTTCACAGCATGTTACTATGACTCTGGAAGGAATAATAGGCTATATGAAGTTTCATTGGACAAAGGGGCGTGGCATCGCCCAAATAACCCAAAAATTTAAATCGCCATATTTTGGGCATTTTTTTACCTACGTCGATGATATTTGGTACACATGGTATTGCCATAGTTAGGAATACGTACCAGGAGAAAAGTGGGTGGGACCACGCCCCTTTTAAGGAAAATTAAAAATCGTAATATAGTCTTAACTACTGGACCGATCGTCATTAAATTTTCACAATAGGATATTCTTACGAAATAATAAATTCTTGACTATATAAAGTTGTGAGTGAACAAAGGGGCGTGGCCTCGCCCATATAACCTAAAATTTAAAATCGTCATATCTTGGGCATTTTTTGACTAACGGCGGCAGTATTTGCTATATATGGTATTGGCATGAATAGAAATACGTACCAAAAGAAAAGTGGGCGGAGCACGCCTCTTTGTTTGCGATATATTGGAGGCTGGACCTGTTAACCGATCTTAAATTTTCACAGCATGCAGCTTTGACTCAGGAATACTTATTACATGATAATATTTTTCGACCATGCACACTTCTGCACCTACTTTTTTACTACGTTTATAAACGGCTTCACCTCAAATTTAAAATACATATTAATTAAAATAGTGGGGTAGCCCCATACTCTTTCTCCCACAACTGTCTGCAAAACAGCTGATTTTGTAATATGTGTTAATTAAAATAGAGAGTGGGGTAACCCCATTCTCATTCTCCCACAACTGACTGCGAAACAGCTGATTGTGTAACTGCTGCTTTTTGATTGGTCTAAAAATAAAAAGGGGGAGCATGAAGCAAATTACATGCGTTTCATTGCTGAATTCTAATTGGTTTACTACAAAAAAAGGGGAAAAGCATTGCAATAATTAAATTAAAATTAAATAAATAAATTTTTGTAAATATATAAATACTTTTAATTTTATTTTATAACGAGGGGGGCAGCGAAGCACACCGGGTTCAGCTAGTAGTTCTATATTTAAGGCCGTTTCAAAAATACAGTTTTCACTACTCACAAGAAAAAAATTTAATTAATTTTCACAAATACCAATTGTACTTACTATGATTATTACTATCCATAATTTTTTTTCACTTTCAAACTCCGTGCTTCCACAAACAAACGCAAACAAACGCAGTGAAATGTAAAGAAAATTTTATTGCGAGTTCAGCTCTGTATCAACTAACAGTGCAACGGTAAAAACAACTAAAACTAGTGTTTTTGTTATCTTTGGCATGTTAACTTTATGATTAAACGAGAAAAAATTTAATTTTTACAACTTTAAAATTTGGGTTCCGGCCGTCTTTTTTAATTTGGAACCATTGTGCATTGTAAGGATCAAAATTTCTAGATCATTTTATCTCACATACTTTCTTATTCCTTCATATCTTCTTTTTAGTTCACGACTGGGTCGAGCATCAGAAGCAAAGAGAGGGAATGACGCCCTGTAGGGAGTCACGGGTAGTGTACCCAAAATAGGAATAAGCACGCATGTAAAATTAGAACAATTAATGAAGTTAAGCAACAAGCAGTATTAGTTCATAAGAATTAGATTTAATCATTTCTATTTTTCTGTTTTCTTTATTTTTTAAATACCTAGAATATTAGTGGATTTACATTTGTGGTAATTTTATTATTCTCCTTGAATAATAAAATAACGGGCTCTACTATCCCGTGAAATGTCAGCAGCGCTAGGCATAAAATATAAATAATTTAAAATATTTCTCACATTACTTATATAATATAATTAGGGTGCTCACAGTTTCGTTTTATCTGGTATGGTATCTTTGCCGACTGTTAACTTTAAAATATTTTGCTATCTGGTAACTATTTTTGTTTTTGTTTTGCATACAAAATAAAGATAACACAAAATATTATGATTGCCATGCTTTGATGCGTGTTTGTCTTTTAATGTGTGGTAATGTGGCAATGCTGGCACTTGATTTATTTTATTGTTCAGAAAATGGAAGCAGAAGATCCAATTGGAAATGAAAGTGAAATAAATTTGAATAAATTAATGTTAAACTTTAAATTGATTGAACTCTTGTTCTCAGGTGAAGCAGAAGCGTTTGCAAAAAGTGAATTTTAGAATTAATATGTAAAGAGGTGCTCACACTTTTAATGAGTTATCTTTCTACAGTTAACAAAAGTAAATTAATTATACCAAAGGTAAATTCAAAGTCAACATTTGCAGAAGTTGACTATAAATAATTTAATCAATTATGTGTAGAATATATAACTAAAATATTTAAGGAAAACACAATGAATGCAAATAAGGATTTCAACAACTTGAACATTAGGAATTACTTTAGGGATTATCTTTGAGAAGTAGAAATATTTATTTTTCCTACTGGGATAGCCGTAACGTGATTTAATATGCGATTTTTTATTTTCATGTTATCGAACAACGACAACGAGGAAGGCAAGTAAATAACCATGAACGGGAATATCGTGTGATATATTTCGAGAAGTTTGATTTTATTGTGTTCCGAAAAAAGACGTGAAAATTTAGACGTCCCGCGAAAGTTAAGTTAGTGGCAGCAGCGACACTGCCAGCACCAACCATCGACGTCTACAAGGACTTAAGCGAACAGAAGTGAAAATTATCATCATCGTGACTGCATCTTCGACTCTATCTGACCATTTGTCTAAGGAGAGGCAACCGCAACCTTCACATGTTTTTCAATATTTTTTCTAACAAATAAAAGCTAAATTCTAATGACGTAAAACAGGTACATCGATCACTTATGATTCGCCGTGGGAGACTATAATAGTCAAAATAATAATCTAAACATGCACACACTTCTTTCGTACTCGTAGTATTAACAGCATATAACTTAACGTGTTTCGTAAATGCTTCAACAATAGCAAGAATGTGTTTACGCTTAGAAATAACAGACGGAAGCGGACCAAAATGGTCGATAGGAAGTGTATCAAATGGAATTGGTTTGTTCGTAATGTTATACAAGTTTCTATTTTTAAAATGTGGCAAGTTTTTGGAGAAAGTGTTCAACTTTAATTTTCATTTCCGGGAACCAATAATGGAACATAAGTTGGTCGATACACTTGGTGACACCGAGATGACCTAACTTTTCATGAATACTTCGAATCATATTTGTTTCCATTTCTTTAGGGACATAAAGGAGTAATTTTTGTTCTTTAGTCTTACAGTACACAAGTCCATCTTCTAAAATATATTATGTCCTCTTTTTCTAGTTTGTCTTTTGAATTAACGATATTTTGGTCGCTACTTTGAGTTAACTGTAACTAAACATCAATGTCTTCAGGATTTATAACAAAAACTGTCGGATTACGACTCAAGGTATCAGCATGCCCCGTAGAAGCACCACTTCTATGTTAAATTGTATAATTATAATTTTCCAACTCAAAAGCCCATCTCTGCTCTGCGTGTATTTACACTTTTCTTGTTCAATGTCAATGCTAATGAATTGCAGTCAGTTACAATACGGAATGGAAAACGTCGGAACGTTCGAAAACGTCATAATAAATATTTATTCATATTTATTCAATGGCCAATGTCTCTAGCTCAAAGCTATGACAGCGGGCCTCGGATTGTGTTGCTCGTTTGGAAAAATTAGCAATCGGATGAAACTTACCATCGGATTGTCGTTGTAATAATACACTACCAAACCCAATGGAACTAGCGCCGCAATGTAACTCGGTTTCCTTTTAAGGGGAAATAGATAGCAAAGGTGATTCAAGTAATTTCAGCTTTATTGACCCATAGTAGTAACGAAAGCAGTGAATTTGACTGAATTTTCCGAAACGCGTATTTGGTGAAAACCAATTTTTAAATCTAGTGAACTAAAATATCCTTTGCCCTCCCTCCATTCGCTCTAAGCAATCCTCAATGAGTTGCAAAGGATAATTATCACGTTCTGCGATCTTATTAAGAGCTCGATAATCAACACATTTTCGAATTTTACCAGATTTTTTCTTCACTAGAACAATTGGGGAAGCGTAAGGAGAATCCGAAGGCCTAATTTTATTTTCACGAAGCAAACTCTGAACAATTTTTTCAAGTTCCTGTTTGTCAATATGTGACAGCCGTCGCGGATTAAATCTTACAGTAATATCCGATGATAATCTAATTTTCATTTTATAATCATGTTTAATAAAAATTCGATTCTAGACGAATCTAAATCTATAAGAAATATATCCGGAACAGAATAAACAATCAAAATTTTATCATTAACTTTTTTATAGGAACAATTGGAATCAGAAATATCAAACGGTTCCCCAGTTATTCTTAGGACTTGCTGCCTCTTCTCAATTGGAACGGAAGTCAATTCAAAAATATGTTAATATGAATTTAAATCTGTAGTGAATATATCCGGAACAGAACAATCTCGAATGTGGTTCACTGTATCGGAAGTATCAGAATGTATTTTATTTTTATTTTTACCTTTATCATTAATTCTTTTGTCGGAATATTTAAAAACGGAAATATCAGATTGTTTCTCCGTATCAGTGGAACTTTTCTTATCATCCAACCAATTTAAGCCTCTTTTCTTTACCGAATCAAAAACGCAATGAAGCACATGTCCATTCAATTTCAATTTATTTGTATTATTATTGTAATTCAATTTAACATTGTGTTTAAGAGGCAAAGAAAGAAAAATATTCAATTTTATATTGAAAAGTGTCATGAAATCTCGACCCTTTTGTGGGTGTGGAAATAAGTTCATCTGCAACAATAAATATGGGAAGAGTGTGTGTGATTTCTAAAAATTCTAAAAATATTGTTTGGTGGTGGCTTTGGACAGTTTTTCAAAATGTTTTGTGTGAAACCACACCGGAAACAGGAACCTTTTTGACGCTTCGGCTTCGGACACGTAGCAGACAGATGGATGACCCATACCCTAAACAGTTGTAGCACTGGATTTATTGCAGCATTCCCTCTCGATTTGAGCGTTCTGCAGCTGAATTGAATTTGGTTGAAGTTGAATGAGGCGTATACAGTGCTCGCAATTGAACATAACGCCGTGCCAAAGTTTTCAATTCTTCAATTGTTGTTGCTGGATATAAAATTGCGATGCTTGAAGAGCGATCGTTTAGTCCATTTATGATAAGCTGCACCACTTGATTTTCATCGACTTCGGTTCGCGATGCAATTTCCTGCATTTGCAGAATATATCCCAAAACTGTTGTCTTTGAAGCGTTGAACTTTCTACTCTTAAGGAGAGCAATGACTTCGCTGATGCACAAAAAATTTCCAAATGTTTTAAAAAAATTCTGTTTAAACTCGATATATGTTGCGGACTTGTCGACACGTAAGAATAACTTTGCCGGCGTGTTTAGCATGATAAAGCGACGTGCAGACTTAAGTCTAAAATTATCGTTAGCCTCCAAAGTTGAGTCACTCACTCAAATAGATTTTCAATCTTTCATTAAATGCAGCCATCGCATGTTCTATATCGATGAAATCAGCTTAACGGCAATTGTCTGCTGCTTCGCTTGAACTTGCAGTGTCAACGCAACCTTCCAGCTCACTTAGCTGCTTCTTCAGCTGCGCAATCTCTAATCGCAGGAGCAGTTCGCGGAGCTAATCATCTAGCGCTCCTCCTCCGTTTGCAATTTCATTTTGCTCTGCACCAGTCCTGTCTGACTCTACGCCATCAGCGCAGCTGTCCTCACCAATGGAATCATCAAAACTAGCTTCCAACTCTTTCAAGCACTCGTTGCCAATTAGCTGCTTGAGCTGCAGCACGGTGGCTGTCCGTGGGTAATCAATATTATTTTCCATTAACCACTTAGTTAAATTGCAACTACGAAGTTTAGAAGACATTTTTCTTTTAAAATCCCACTGTAATACAATTTATTTTATTATTTTCTATCTTTTCAGCAGTCGTTACAATTTAATGTATCTTCCTCTTCTTCTTAAAAGAATGCTAAACGACAGAATAGCATTCGCAGCGATAAAAAGCTACCGTGAACACGAAGTTCTTATTGTAGCTTTTGATCACAAATTTTTGATTATATTAATTAATACACATTTTTGTGTATTAATTTTTTTGAGTTATATTATTTTTGTTGTTAATAATTAACAGTAAAAGTCACATCAATTAAGATGGACGATTATAGTTGTTACTGACTGGCCGCACTTCACGACCTCGCTGTTGAAACGACGCGAGTCGAATCTTCATTTAATGCATGGTAGAAGGATAGAGGTATATGCAGCGCTGACTGTGCTCTCTTTCCATACTGCCATGTCTGTCAAATTTAGCTGTGTGGCGAATAGAAACAAAAGAAAATAAAGAAAAAGTTTTGCTTCGTTTTGACAATTCCGGCAGTATGATCTCATCTAGTGCATATACCTGTATTCTTCTACCATGATTTAATGTATCTATATCGCGTCTCAAACTCAAAATCTCTCCGTTTTCTTTGACAGCTCGCCAAAATTAGAATTATAATCTTTTACATTTTCAGCGTTGCCAGTACAAAAAATATTCAGAGTGGCCACCTACTACAATACCTACAAAGTTTATTAAATTATAAAGTGCAAAAAAGGAAATTTTAAAAGAAAATATACTTAATAAGTGACCACTGTGGAACGTCGGTATAAGTAGAATAGAATAGCAGACAGGGATCCAAGCAGTACAAGTGATGCTACCACCATTTAATCATTTTCACTAGGAATCTAGTCTTTCATCGGTAGTCAGGATAGGGACCCCATTAGGTTAGACGTCGAGTGGAGTTGGTTCAAATATTATTGA
This sequence comes from Dichetophora obliterata, assembly GCA_963920525.1. Taxonomy (NCBI): domain Eukaryota; kingdom Metazoa; phylum Arthropoda; class Insecta; order Diptera; family Sciomyzidae; genus Dichetophora; species Dichetophora obliterata. The sequence continues at coordinate 141,565,965 of OY986439.1, forward strand.
GAAAATTACCTCGCACAACTGCCACTCTATTGTCACTTCACTGACGCCACAGATGAACCACAGCTATTTGGCGATTAGGTGAGACGGTCGAATGGAGTTGGTGCAAATATTATTGAGGGAATTACCTTCCCCAACTGCCATTCTATTGCCCCTTCACGGACGTTATAGGTGAACCACAGCTATAAGGCGATTAGGTTAGACGCCTAATCCCATTCGACAGGGAAATGGCATTATACCAGCATAATTGTGGCAAATGAGTAGAGTTCTGGCAGTATGCTAGCAGTGGCGGCCAATTTACTTTTTATCAAAAAAGGCTGCCAGAAAGTAGCAGCATGAATTCAGTAGAAGGCAGTGTAATGATGATGGTTCTTCGGTATTAAAAAGATTTTTATTATATTTATTTCAGCGTAGTGATCAGCACGGAAATAGGTTAGGCTAGGACTCGCCGGATGGGGGGATCTTTCTACATTTACTCTAAAAATCACCATTCACAAAAGAAATACGTGCTTACAGATTAAGTATAAAGATAGATTTTAAGAAGATAGAGGAAAAGAAAAAATCGGAATCTAAAATAAAGTTATTAAAAGCATCACAACCAATTTTTATATACTACACGAGATTTAGATGTTTAATCTCAATATACCCTTTACCCAACCATGTTCCCAAATATCATACTCTAACATTTTGATTTGGGGACCCCTGACGGTTCTTATCAGCTGCTTTGGCCAAGCCAACAAATAAAAAAAACTTTACTTCAAGTTCATGTTAACATTTTTATTTCAAGTTCAAGGTCTAATTTATAAATTTTAATAACAGAGCATTAAAGTAGATAACAGAGCTCTCAAATTTTTATTTGATTTTAAAGGAACGATGAGAGAAATGAAACATAGAGAAACTATGTACCGGGGCTTGTAGCCAAAAACAAAGAAAAAATAAGTTATTTCCGGTATTTCAGATTTTATGATTTTTAAAACAAACCAGCTCCATCTAGGCGTGAAAAGGAATTCACCTCAGCAATATGAACAATTTTTACTTCCTTTTTGCTACCAATTCTCAAAAAAATTTATTGGAAATTTTACGCTATTCGCTAATCAAATTCTAAAGTTTGTTTATTAGTTTAACGCAATCAGATTAACCATTACTTTATATTGATATTAATTGCTCGAAATAACAAGTGTTGATCTAATAACATGGAAATTTTAAACATAAAGCAAAAAAAAAAAGAAGTAAGTTATAAATATTCTGTTGTAACTTATTTTCTTAACTTGACTTTAATTTTTTTTATATAAAGCCACACAGCTCAAATTTTGAATTGCTAAATGAGAAGATCGCTTATTAAATTTGTTAATAAAATTTCATTTGCTCGTGCCATCTTCTAAAAGGGTAAATTTCAAATTTTATTAAACAATCAATTAAATTTCAATTAAAACTATACACAAACATACATATATATATACATTTAAATCACTCTAGATTTGGCACCATAGAAAAATTTGTGCAAAAGCTAAAGAGGAATTCGTCTCGAAAGCTTTCACCTTGCACATAAGTAGAATCTTGCATAAAAATATGTAGAAAGGAGAGGGTCATAAAGCACGAAGTTAGTACTCGACGGTCATCAGTTTGGGCAGCATAATTACAACTCGGTTTTAGTGGTAGCAAGTGTGGTAATAGTGTTAAAAAAAAGAAAAAACAAAGAAATTGTAAAATAAAGGTGAAAATTGTCAAAAGAAATGATTTAGAATTAAAAATATGTAAAAAAACCTAACAATATAAAACTTAATAAGCTAAAACAACAGAAAAAAGTGGCACATAAAAGTTAAATGTATTCCTATGTATAACAAGTCATCGTGCAAATCTCACCACTAAAATAACCTTCAAGTGACACTTGTTAGAATCTTAAAGTAAATAAATAGCTTAATAAATCTAACTTAATATAAAAAGCAACAATGAACTTAAACTAAAAATTAATGCTAAAATAAACTATTCTTAATTCTAATATAACTTAAGTTATTATTAAAAATTTACTTAAACTTAAAATTAATGCTAAAATGAACTTATCTAAGTAATAAGAAAAAAATTAAGAAAAAAAGAGCGTTAAACAAATCTAAATCATAAAAATAAATCTACTTAAATCTATGCAGTAAATTTAAGTGTAAATGATTTTGTTGTTGTTGTATCGATCAACGTAGTGCTATACATAAAAACAGAAAAAAAATATGTATATAACTTATTCACATAATTGTGTAGACGTATAATAAACCACGCAACAATGTTGCTGGCTTTAAATTCACCTCAGTGAGCGTGTCACTAAGACACTGTTAACAAAATTGGTAACAAAGCTCTTACAGCAATGTTAAAAAGCAACAAAATTTCGTGCAAAAATGTTAACGCGAGCTATCGTCGTGTTTTTGAGTAAAATTTAGTATAACAAAAAGAAAACAAAACATAAAAAACCTTTCTATTATTTTAGCTCGACAACGTAAAGTAATGCAGTTTACATTGCTCACCAAAATGAAAGATCTTTCATCGAGGGAACAATGCAGTTTAACAAAGTAAGTCTTTTTTTCTTATTTTTATTTATCGAAAAAAAAACAAAACTTGTCTCTTTATTTATTAATGAAGATTAAACAACAACAACAAACATCTTAATAAAGTAACAAAGAAAATAACTGAAACAGAACACATTTTAAGCTGATCAATGTAAGAAAAAAAACAACAAAACAAAGTTACTAGAGTTATTTTGTTATTAAGCTTTGACTATTTTGGTAGAGAAAAAAATAATGTAAGCACTTTTAACGTTCAGTTTGTTTCTTTAATCTTTAATATTAAACCAAAATACTTTTTTTCGTATTAATAATTTAAATTTAAATACTACTTATTAATTTTTAAGTCATTTTAAGATTTTTATCATTTAGTTAAACCCTTTATATTATTTTTGCTGTAATTGTAGCATATTTGAATTCAATTCTAAATAATTTTTTTAATTTAAGATGATTTATATATGAATTTTTGTTTAAATATAAACAACGAGTTGTTTTAAATATGCGCCTGTAAATTTAAAAATATTTGATTTCATGCAGGCGTTGTGAGTTAGTTGTGAGACAATTTTTGGGATCATCTTTCGTATATATTTTTAGGATTTTCTGTGTTTAAGATGATCATGGATGGGAGGGCAAAAGTTGAGTCAAGGTCATCAATGCTCAACAACAACATTATATCGAGCACAATTATATCGTTCTTTATCTATTCTACAGATTTCCTTTATCTATCTCTTTTTCTTAAGTTCTATGCATCCATACCTTAAACCTATCCCCAGCACGCAACTTAATGTTAATGTTAATGTTGTGTGGTGGAGATGCGTACTGCGACCTAAATGAGATCTATTGTACCTCCTTCTCAAAGCTCCGCTGGGTTTGCGGATTACAGAATTTCATCCAGCCCTATTTCTCTAATGAATTTGAGAATGTTCTTAGGTTCAAGGGATGAAACCTGCTCTAGACTCAGCTCATAATTCCCCAGTGCTAGTTTACGTCTGCGAGCCACGGCGTCGCAGTTTGTAAGTAGGTGTATTGGAGTCTCCTCTGCTTCTTCACAGAAACGGCAGTTACTATCGGTCTCTATGCCCAATTTCATCAGGTGGTATTTGAGTTTACAGTGTCCTGTAAGGAACCCCGTTAGAATCCTAAGATTAGGTTTGCCTAAGCTTATGCACAATTTTGCTCTCCGAGTGTTAAAATCTCTGAGGAGCAATTTGGATTGTCTTAGCTTTGGGAGGCTTTTCCAAAGGTTTGATCGTTTATGCCTCTCCTCCCTTCTTAGTTCTTCTTTTATAGAGTGTGTGCCCAATCCGCAGAATGGTTCTGGCCCTATAAATTTTGTGGCTGCACCCTGTCGTGCTAGTCCATCGGCTTCTTCGTTACCCTGTATTCCTTTGTGTCCTGGGACCCAAAGTATAGTAACAGTGTTATTCTTGCCTAGTTCGTTGAGTTTTGTTAGGCATTCCCATGTTATTCTCGATGATATCTCACAGGAAACTAATGCTTTGATTGCTGCTTGGCTGTCTGACATCACAACTATATCCTGACCTTTGTATTTACGGTCCAGATTGAATTGTGCACACAGCTGTATTGCTAGGATCTCCGCTTGGAAGATACTGGGTGTTGTCCCCATAGGTTCAAAGTGCTTGGTTCTTGGCCCGTACACCCCTGCGCCTATACCTTCCAATGTCTTGGACCCATCTGTATACCATGCTATACTGTGTGGTTTCTTGACCTGCGATATCATCTCGCTGTCCCACTCTTTCTTGGTACTAAGCTTAATTCCGAAGTGTTTTTCGAAGTTATACCTTTTTACTATATCGTCTCTTGGTAGATCGATGTAGGGAGTGTGCTTTGCAATATCCTCCTTCTCTCTACTGCTGATAGTTTTACCTGAACCTGTCCCCTCTTTTGCAATGCACAACAGAGTTCGCTTGGCTACTCCCTCTATGACAAGGTGTAAGGGTGTTAGGTCCAGAATTACTTCTAGTGCTGCTGTAGGGCATGTTCTCATGGCCCCTGTGATGCATACACAGGCCAGTCTCTGCACCCTTGTTAGCATATTCCTCATTGTGGTTAGCTTGGTTCTCTCAGCCCATGCTATTGCACCATAGGTGAGGATGGGTCTCACCATCATGGTATACATCCAGCGGAGAATTGTTGGGTTACAACCCCAGCTTTTCCCCGCCAGGCTCCTACATACCATGAGTGCTCGCGTTGCTTTGTTTATAGTTACCTCTGCATGTCTTCTCCAGAGAAGCTTTGAATCTAGTGTAAGTCCCAGATACTTTACTTCTCCTTTGAAGGGAATTTCAGTGCCATCCATTCTCATTGTTCGGAGGTTTGGCAGGCTTCTTTTGTTAGTGAAAGGTACTATGGTGGTTTTCGCTGGGTTGATACTTAATCCCACTGTGTTGCACCACTCCTTTGTTACTGACAGTCCTCTCTGTATCAGGTTACAGAGTGTATCCTCGAACTTCCCTCTCGCTATTAAGGCGATGTCGTCTGCGTAACCCTGACATTTTATGCCATTCTCGGTTAGCATCGTTAATAATTCGTCCACAACAAGACTCCACAGCAGTGGAGAAAGGACTCCGCCTTGTGGGCAGCCTTTTGTTGTTTTGATTCTTATAGTGGTGTTGCCCACTTTTGTTTCTGCAGTTCTAGTGCTAAGCATTTGGCATATCCATCTGCTGAGCGTATCATTTACTCCTTTTTTGTGTAAAGACTTCTTCACAGCCTCGTGAGAAGTATTATCAAAGGCTCCCTCTATGTCTAGAAAGGCACAGAGTACGGTTTCTTTGTTTTTGAAAGCTGACTGGATGTTGCTAGCCAACTGGTATAGAGCAGATTCTGTAGACCTGCCTGCCCTATACGCGTGTTGACAGGGGTGCATTGGTGCCTTCTCCAGAATCTCAGTTCTTATATAGTTATCTATTACCTTTTCCATTGTTTTAAGTACAAATGAGGTAAGGCTAATGGGTCTAAACGACTTTGGTAGCGTGTAGTCTATTTTCCCTACTTTTGGTATGAAGGTGACTATCGCCCTTCTCCATTTCCTTGGGATATAGCCCAGCGCAAGGCTGCTTCTAGTTATTTTGACTAGGTGAGGCAATATAGTTTCTGCACCTTTTTGTAGAAGTGCAGGAAAGATGCCGTCTACACCTGCTGATTTGAATGGTTGAAAGGTTCTGAGTGCCCAATCTAGACGAGCCTTAGTACAAATGCTCGTTGCAAGTTTCCATTCTTCTTGATTTGGAGTGATCTGCCTGTCTGCTGTCTCATACTCAGTTACCGGTGTACTGCCCGGGAAATGAGTTTCTAGAAGGTGACTGGCTCGTTGCTCTTCTCTAAGCGTATAGCTTCCGTCTGGCAATAGAAGTGACATTTTTGTCTCCACTCTGCCTTTAGCCATTGCTTTGTGTATCCTGGCTGCTGCTGGCGTGGAAGAAATGTCTTCACAGAAGGTTCTAAAGCTCTGTCTTTTGGCTTTCCTGATTTCTTTATTATACTCCGTCAGAGTCGCCGTGTAGTTGTGCCATTCTCCGTTGCGCTTTGCGGCATTAAAGCTGCATCGCACCTTCTTCCGGAGTCTGGTCAGCTCAGCGCTCCACCAAGGAGTATGTTTTGTTCTTGCCTTGTGCCCTGTTGGACAGCTAGATTCGTAGGCATTATATACTGCATTGTTTACTTGCTCTACATAGCATTCAAGTTCTAGGATGTTACTAATTCTACTCCTAGCTTTTACGTTCTGTAGGTTTTCTTTCAGGTTGTTGGTGTATGTGTCCCAACTGGTATTTCTTGGGTTTCTTTTGGGTTCTGTCTCTTGACATTTCGCCCCAAATCTAAACTCTATTATTCTATGGTCAGACATTGAAGGTTCCATTGATACCCTCCATTCCCTAATCATATCCCCCACATCTGGGCTTCCTATGGTGAGATCTAAGACCTCTTCTCTAGCCCTAGTTACAAAGGTAGGTGTTACCCCCACATTGAAGAAGTCTAGATTACTACTTAAAAGAAATTCTAAAAGGTACTCACCTCTGGTGTTGACGTTGGTGCTTCCCCAAATTGTGTGGTGCGCGTTGGCGTCACAGCCGATGATTAGTGGAAGGTGCTCTTTCCTGCAATGCTCCACGAGTCTTTTTATCTCCGCTGGGGGAATGTTGACATCGTCCCCAGGAAAGTAAGCGGATGCGATCACTATGGCGCGGTGCTTGCCATCAGTTTCGATGTGAGTCTCGATAACTGAAAGGTCCCGCGTCATAAATTCTGAAAGACAAATATAATTAATATTTTTCTGCATTAGAATACATGCTCTGGGATTGATTGTTCTCTGGTCCCAAGTTACCTGACCCTCTTTGCAGTGGAGGCCACTTACTTTTCCCCTGTAGCACCAGGGTTCTTGGATCAGCACGAAGCCCAGTTGTTCTGTGGTAAACCTCCGAGCAATAACTGCCGAAGCAGCTTTTGCATGGTGGAGGTTTACTTGGGCAAATTTCGTGCTGGTTACTGTGCCGAGCGCCATAGCACTGGACTGCTGCCCCGGTCTTCTTCAGGCAGCGTTGCTACTACCTCAGTCGGAGGTTCGCTTTTACAACCTTCAATCGTGAGAGCGGCGAGGTTCATGCCCTCTGCTTGATCCTCGATTGAAGGTGTTGCGGTGATGACCGAGACGGAGGCGAACTTCTCCGTAACAACTTCACCAGTTGGTTGTATTGGTGGCGTTGCGTCTTTTCCTTCATTTGGAGTCGCAGATGTGGCTTCTGTGGACGATACCACTGTTGACGTTACAGCTGTGGGCGCTGCAGCTGTGGATGTTGCTGCTTTGACCGGTTTGGTTGGTGGCGATTTTGTGCCCAACACCGGAATGGTTCCAAAGCGGAAGCTGATAGTGGAGCCCCTTGACTTGATAGTCTCAAGTGACTCCCTATCTATCGAGAACGTGAGCATATGCCCACTTCCCTCATCCTTGGAGCTCAATATCTTCCAATACTTAGTATTGAGACCATCGTTCTGGGCGGCAATTAGTCCCATCGATCTATTGATCTCCGTGCTTGAACTTCTTGGCAAGAACATTCTAACGGTATGCCCTTTTGGGACCTCCTCCCCTAGGCAAGCCATAAGTTCTAGCCCTTTCCATTGCTCGAGCTTTGGTGCTGCTGCTCGCAGCCATTCTGCTGTTGAGGGATTCGAACAGTCGACCAGTAACATGCCCGGACGAAAGTGAATTCCCTCAAACTGTAGCTTGGTGGACCAGCCCTTCACTACTTCGCTCAATATGGCTTCTTCTAGCTCCGATAGCTCATCCGGACTTAGCATTTGCCGGGGGTATTCTTTGGGCAGAACCGCTATTTGTATGCCCTTAGTTATGCTTGCATAGCTTTTTCTATTTTTCTGAGGTTCTGGCTCGGGTACCTTAGCCCCTGGCACTGACCTACTGTTGCTTCCAGGAGCTATTCTGGCCTTCTTGCTCTCTGGACGTTGAGGAGGCGTTATCTCGCTGCAGCTCCTCTTCGTTGCCTCTGGTACCGGTGCTTTACCCCGATGCTCTACCGCTCTTTCATGAGCTACTTCGGGTGCCATGCCCTGTTCCAGATAGCGCAGATACCATCTTACGCCTGCTCCACTAAGGCCGACTCTTAGTGGGTCGTCTAGCCCTCCTGGCTCCCCGCGCTGAGGGAGGTGGACACGGCGACGTCTACTGTGGAAGGGCTTGTGTTTTTGCCCTTCTTCTGATTCCCTTTTCTGTGCCGCATCCTTGGATGTTGACGCAGTTTCCGAGATTGGGATACTTTTTGGAGCCGACGTCGTATCATCCCGGTGTTCTTCCGGGGGAATTTTTACAGGATGTGATCTCCTGGGGCTCGCAGTTTTTCTTTGGTGGCTGGTACTAGGCCTTTGACCGCTGTGGATGGTATGCTCCACTCGATCTTTGCCGTACGGGTGCCTCCTCATCTGTGTGCTGCAGTGTCTGTGATCATTATGGATTCTATGCTCCACCTGATCATTGCTGCGTACAGTCCTATTGACTTGTGTTCTGGCTGGCGGAGGAGGATTTCTCCTAGGTTTGGTGCCTTGCCGTTGACCTTCCTCTTGGAATCTCTGTTCCATGAGGTCTGCTGCTCTGCTTGCGGTGACTCCCCGCAAGTCTTCCTGTTTGTTGTGTTTTGTTTTTTTTGTGCTCATATTTAAGATTCGACCGGTAGCTCGTGTCCGAGGACAAAAGCGTCGCAGTCTATGTTTTATGGCTGGGAAAGGGTGGTCAACCATGCCAGAGCCCGCATACCATGGTAAGGCCACAGTTACTTCATGAGGCGGCCTGTTATCATGAAGGCTCCGTTCCAATACAGTCGGTATACCCCCTGACTGCAAACCATCCAATGGGCACGGTGCGCATGACACCCTGGATTAGGGGGGAGTAACTTTTAGTTGTCGCTTCACAAAAGATGCAGGCTCTGCTGAGCTGTAGGGTTATGCCCTACAGGGAGGAACTACTCCAACCGGCAGTATTGTGTCATTGCAACTTAAGCCCCTACATCGCGTCAAGATTGTTACTCGGAGTAGGGGCAGCACGCAACTTAAAGTTGGCATTGCTGTAGTAAATGTTCTTAGGTGATAGGCTACAAGAATTTCCACCCCCACTAGCCGACGAGCCAGAGCCGGAAATCAAAGCGTGCTTCCGTCGCTTATCATCTTTCCAAAATAATTTGACAACAGATCGTTACATGCTACAACTAACATATTAGAAGTTAACTAACTAAAGAGCACTATCGGCAATATTAATGAGCGTGACTAAGAAATGTATAATAAAAAAATCTTTAAGCGTAGTTATACAAACTTTTAGTTTTAATGACGTAGGTTTTTAAGCTTACAATTTTAATAATTATACAAATATGTTGTATCTAATTATTGCTTTTAGATATTAATTAAGTTAACTATTTAATTTAACCCAAAAATATATACAAGAAACAATATTCGTTTAATTTATTTGTAGTTGTTAGCGCTCTTATCATTCTATTTATTTAAAGTTGTATATTTAGATATATTAAGTTAGAAGTATTTAAAAAACATATTTTAACAGAAAGAGTTATTTAAAATTAAATTTGTTTTATATGTAGTTTTGATATATTTTAAGGTAGAATAATAACATTGTTAGAGAAATATTGAAAGAACAAAAAGCTGAGACTTACCAAACATATGCTGCATCCAGGCCTGTTGCGCTATATGAAGGTGTATATGCTCGTGTGTTGTTGGTGTGCTATATGTTAAGGCTATGTGTAAGTTAAAGCATATTATTTTACCTTTTATCTTTTCTTTGTTTTCTTTTTTTTATGTTTTTTTTTCTTTTGTTATATAAATTAATATTTCAGAAAATTTTTGTAAATTATTTCTTCTGTTTCTAGTTTCTCGAACCACTTAATACTTTTATTTAGACTTAAAAGATTTCTTTATCTTAAACAAACTTATTATTAGTCACCAGCCACGTGGTTTTTCGTATAAGCCGCGTTATAAACTAAACCATCATGAGTCGAGCACAGTTGACTTCAAGAAAACGGTGAATCTCAGATAAAGAGTCTCCCGTTTAAGCGTTGATGGACTGATGAGAAAATTAAGTTTTGCTATCGTTGAAGTCTGGGTAAACTTAAAGTTGATATAAAATTGACTTTCCGTGCTTGCTGCTTTTGTTTAGTTGCCAATTTCAGTAGAGTTGATTTTAGTTTTTTTTTTTTATTAGGTTTAATAATGCAACTTATTAGTTAAATATTTATGGATTTTAACTAATTCTTAAATATAATTTTTATATTTAAAAGTATATGCCTTAGCAATATTCTTATCACCACGAGATCCAAAGTAGAAGAGACGGAATATTCTTTTTTTCTTCCGGAAGTATCTAATTTTTTTTTTAATATTTCTTACCAAGCTTTAAACTTGGTTTTTGTAAAAGAATGTAGGGATATGTTTAGTTTAGTTTGTTTAGTTATGATAACAGGGATGCTATCGCTTTCGTGTTTATGTTTTGACATAAAATGGTAGATTTTCTTACCAAGAAGATTATTGGCAGACAACCATCACAAAGCAGATTAATTATAAATTTATAAAATTTTAGAATGAAACTGAAAAATGGTTACCAAAATGTATCTTAAAAGATTTTATACGTTATTTACTTGCTTCCAGCTTGGATATCTTTTGCATGGAATACCCCTATGTTTTTACCTCCTTCATCCACAAGTTCATAATAACTACTTCCAATTTTCCTAAGTATTTTAGCTTTTAAAAATTGAGGAGCTAATTTATGATTAAAATTCGCGGCTTAATTACTCTGTGCAAAATTTCTCCTGAAAACTCTGTCACCAGGGGAAAAGTTGACCTGTCTAGCTCTCAAATTGTAGCTTTTTGTATTGCATAAATACGCTTTCCGTAGATTTTCTTCTACCTTATCCCATATTAGTTGCAGTTTATCCTTTGAATCCAAAATGACCTCACCTTCTTCCAACAAATGAAGCCTGCGAAGTAGTTCATACGAGCTAGCATTCGTCACCATTTGTTGGCCAAATAAAACAAAGTACGGAGAACATCGGATGGTACTATGGTAGGAACTTCGAAGTGCCAATGCTATTTGGTTCAGATTTACATCCCATAGTTTTTGATCTTTATAAAGATATGATCGGATAGCAGATATGATAGAGCGATTAACGCGCTCCGAAGCATCAGATTGCGGTGAATAAAGAGCAGTTAACATATGTTTGATTCCGTATTTCGTTAAAAAATTTGTAAACAGCGTAGATCGAAATTGCGAACCATTATCTGTTATGACTATTTCCGGAATTCCAAAAACATTAAATATATGGGAATCTAAAAATTCGCTACCACATTAGCTGACAACTTTTTTAAGGGTTTAAGCCATGGAATCTTTGAAACCTGGTCTAGAACTATAAAAATTCCCACATTTCCATTTTTAGACCTTGGATATGGGCCTAGAAAGTCCATATACAGCCTTTGAAAAGGACGCGATGATTTGGCTTGCAAGAAAATGGGTGGTCGAAGAATAGTGTTTGGAGCTTTGCTTTGTTTGCAAACATCACAATTAGCCACAAAATCTTTGACATCTTTAGCCATATTTGGCCAAAACAAATTAAGTTTTAATTTTTCCAACGTTTTTCCTATTCCACCATGTGCAGAATTAGGAGAACAGTGAACACGCTCAATCGCACAAGAGGTGAGTCTCGATGGGATCCACAACTTTCACGAGGAGGACTCTGAAATTTCATCACCTTTGAAAAATTCATTGCGCTTATAAATGTATTGATCTTTATATCTGGTAAACGGTTCTGATTTTCTTCGAATTTTTGCTTTAAGGTTTTATATTCATTTGAAAAAAAAATGGTGATTCTAAATCGATGTCAGGGACAAAAGAAAGACTGTCAACTTTATCAAAAGACAAACAAGATAACGCATCCAGTACGACATTCAAGCTACCCTTTCTATGAGCAATTGAAAAATTAAAACCTTGCAGTTTGAGCGACCATTTTGCAAGTCTTCCGTTTAAATCTGGATTTCGCATAAGCCATTTTAGACTGGCGTGGTCGGTTATAACTTTGAATTCGTGACCTTCAACGTATTCACGATATTTTTCTATACTCATAAGTGCTGCTAAGCATTCTAACTCAGTTATTGAATAATTTTGTTGTGCTCTATTAAGCTTATGTGAGAAAAAAGCTATGGGCCGCTCAACACCTTCGTCATCTTCTTGAGCTAGGACACCTCCTATACCAGATTTTAACGCGTCGCATTGTATTATAAATGGACGGTCAAAGTTTGGAGTAAGCACAGGAGCAGTTGTTAACTTTTCTTTAACTTCGTCAAATGCTTGTTGAGCTTTAGGAGTCCAAACCCAAGTTTGGGATTTCTTGGTCAAGTTTGACAATGGTGCTGTCAATGATGAAAAGTTTTCAAGAAAACGCCGATACCAACCAGCTAATCCTAGGAAACTTCTAACTTCGCGAATATTCCTTTGTGGAGAGAGATTTTTAATGGCAGCCACTTTATCAGGATTAGGCTTTATACATCCATTTCCTATGATATATCCTAAATAGTTTACTTCTTTTTTACACCACTTACACTTCGAAATATTTAAAGTTAACCCCGCCTTTCTCAAAAGATGTGCCATCTCAGCTAATAAAGTAAGATGATCATCGAAACTGTCAGATACAACTTATAAGTCATCCAAGTACACGAAGATTCTGTTTTTCAACTGGGCTGGAATGATGATGTACATTAATCGGCAAAGAGTTTGAGGTGCATTTGTCAAGCCAAAAGACATCACCTTAAATCTGTAAAGGGGTCTATTTGGAACAGTAAATGCAGTTTAATCTCTTGAATTTTCCTCTAAACTTATCTGCCAGAAGGCATGTTTTAGGTCAAATGACGAAATGAATTCAGCTTTTGGAAGTCGTGAAAGTATGCCGTTCATTTTAGGCTGGGGATATGCATCTTTAACAGTTACGCTGTTCAGTTTTCTTGAATCTAAACATAATCTAAATTTTTCCTCTTTTTGTACCACTGCTACAGGGCTACTCCATGAACAGTTTATAGGAGCTGGTTCAATTATTTGAAGCTTTAACATTCTATCTACCTCATCATGAATTTTTCTCTCTATAGCAGGAGAAACGGAAAAATATCTCTGCTTTATCGGTTTCGATCAGTCTACTATTTCAATCGAGTGTTCAATGTAAGCAGTTTTCCCTAAACCTTCTCTTTCGAAACTAGGAAATAAATCGATTACCGTTTCTGTTGTTCAATATTCAACGCATGGGTGTTAAACTCTTTATTTAGCTCACAAACACTTTCTGAAAAATTTTGAAAAATTTGCTTCATTAGGCCAAAAGAATGCCAGAGGTCTATACCTAAATAAACGTCCTGTTGTAAATCGGGAATTATAAATAGTTTTATTTCTTTTAATAAGTCTTTAAATTGTATTTTTGTTACACTTCCTAATATTTTATATTTTTTTCCGCCTGCTGTCTCTACAAATTGAGTAAATTTATTATATGGGATGTTCTTATTTAAAAATTCTACTGCAGCTACTGAATCTAAAAGAGCAACTAACTTCATCCCAAATATATCAACGTTCGCGTAAGGTCTGATATCACCGTTTGAGTCTTCTATCGACATTATACTTTTTTGTAACATTCTTTTGTTTGTTTTTAACTTCAAATAAAAGTTGCGTACACGCACCGTATTCCGCTTTGGTTTTAGTTTAGGTAAAGATACTTCGACAACTGCGGGCATTTGTTCTCTAAAAATTCTGCTACGAATCTTTAAATAATTAAGCAACCTTTCGTGATATGGTCGAATTAGAAATAAGTTGGGTGGGTGCACGTCAATGGTTTGAGCATTATCTGTTTGAACCGAAACAGTAGATAACATCGGTTGAGGTTTCGTTAATAACGTTTTGAGCGGTAACTGGTGTTGTTGTTGCCGCTCATCCTCCCGTTTCCCTGACATACTAAACAATTTGGTTTATACGTATCTGCTAGTCCACATCCGTAACAAAATATCATTCTAGCTTCTAAACAATCTGTGTACCTATGCCCTTCTAATCGAAAATTCCAACAAATGATTCCCTTTTGAGCTTTAAAATCATTATCTTTATTTATTTCACAGACATCATGTTCATCCTGAAGAACTGCGCATTCAAGTTCATTAATGTTTCTTTTTATGCTTCTATTTAAATTAAATCGATCTATTTCGCTGGTCAACGCTGCTCTTCGTAAAATTAATTGACGTAATTGACACACGGAATTTATCTGCAAATAGAACAACTCCTTTCGTAAATATGGTTTTAAATTCCTACGCAAGACTTCAACTAATTCTTCCTGATGCATTGGATATCGCAAGCGATCACAATACTGCAGAACTGCATGATAAAAGTCATCAAATGATTCCGACGCTTGTTGCTTTCGATCACGAATCATTTCGCGTATATCTATCTGTATCCATTAAATGATCGGTAAAATGAGCTTTTAAACCGTCGCAAAGCATGTGCCATTCTATTTGATTTACTGTGCGTCTGTAGCGCCAAAACCTTTCTTTGGCTTTTCCAACAAATAGAAGATGACTATGCTCGCACAACAAGCAAAAATCGCCACCTAAATTGCCTTTTACTAACGCGGTGATCATATAAATAAATTTATTAATTGGCAAACCTGAATGAGATCCATTAAAAAAATATTCCAGCTACTAATTAGGTTAGCACCTTTGCTGTTATTAGTCAAAACTACTGAAGAAATAGATAAATTTCTATTAGAATTATGAGCCGACTGATTTGCAGTTGCAGAAACTCGAGGATTTTGTAAAGGAGGAAAATTTTGTGTTGGCCACTCAGGCTCTTGACTGCCTTGCACATTAAGTTGGTTTAATTGTTGAGAAAGTTGTTTAATTGCGTCATTCATTTTTGATAACTTATTTTGCATTTTTAATTCAACTTTATTTAAAATGGAATTTTCAAACGATGAATGCTCGTTACCAACTATATTCAAATCTTGATTTTCAGGATAATTAGCTGGCAATGATATGTTTCTATTAGCATTGTAATTTTGTAATTTTCGTCTCATAGATCTAGTTTGTATCAAACGATCAGTGTCTTGAGTTTTCTTTGGGATAGCCCCAGTATTTGCTGAGTTTCCCAAGCCAATTAATGCCATTAATATAGCTTCAAGCGTATTAAAGTCTACCGCTGACTTACACTGTGGACAGGTAGGTGATTCTAGTACCCAATTCAGTAAGCAATTTTTATGGAAAATGTGATTGCACTTGGTAGAAAAAATAGGATTCGTATTATCAAAAGTTGATAAACACACAGTGCCAGAATGTTAACAGTAATTGTGATTCGAGCCAAAACCAAATCAAAATAATAGATATATGAAAAGAATTTGAATTTATTTTGTTAACTTAGCCAATTAGCAAACCGATAAAAATAATAAATGTTGTATACAAAAATATAATGGATGCAGAAATTAAAGGAATAGTTGTTGCATCTTTTGTTCGACTATCAAATGTAAAGCAATACTTAGGATATCCGATTTGAAAAAGAAGACACATAATCCAATATTTTCCTTAAGTATTTCACATTGCAGTATGGACAAAATAATACAATAAAAGAAAAAGCAAACCTCTTGAATTGTGTTAAAGTGCATGTAGCTTAAGATAATCAAGCGGTCAAGAATTGAATTATGCAATTATTAATCAATCTTGAAAATCCAACATATAAGTTAAGCACTAAACTAAAATCACGAAAAAGTAAAGAACTTTTATAGAATTAGAAGAAAAAAATGAGACCAGAAGCAAGTAGAGTTTGACAGAATTAATATTAAAATTTCTTTCGTTTTTTTTACAGTTGAGCAATACAGCACTTTTGCATATTGCAGTTTAAGAGTTAGACATATGTCAATTCACATCGCTTCGGGCCCCACGTTGGGCGCCATTTTTTAATGATGGTGGTGCTTCGGTATTAAAAAGATTTTTATTATATTTATTTCAGTGTAGTGGTCAGCACGTAAATAGGTTAGGCTAGGACTCGCCGGATGGGGGGATCTTTCTACACTTACTCTTAAAATCACCATTCACAAAAGAAATACGTGCTTATAGATTAACTATAAAGATAGATTTTAAGAAGATAGAGGAAAAGAGAAAATCGGAATCGGAGATTTAGATATTTAATCTCAATATGCCCTTTACCCAACCATGTCCCCAAATATCATACTCTAACATTTTGATTTGGGAACCCTTGACGGTTCTTATCAGCTGCTTTGGCCAAGCCAACAAATAAAAAAAACTTTACTTCAAGTTCATTTTAACATTTTTATTTCAAGTTCAAGGTCTATTTTATAAATTTTAAATAACAGAGCATTAAAGTAGATAACAGAGCTCTTAAATTTTTATTTGATTTTAAAGGAACGATGAGAGAAATGAAACATAGAGAAACTAACATATTAGAAGTTAACTAACTAAAGAGCACTATCGGCAATATTAATGAGCGTGACTAAGAAATGTATAATAAAAAAATCTTTAAGCGTAGCTATACAAACTTTTAGTTTTAATTATGTAGGTTTTTAAGCTTACAATTTTAATAATTATACAAATATGTTGTATCTAATTATTGCTTTTAGTTATAAATTAAGTTAACTATTTAATTTAACCCAAAAATATATACAAGAATCAATGTTTGTTTAATTTATTTGTAGTTGTTAGCGCTCTAATCATTCTATTAATTTAAAGTTGTATATTTAGATATATTAAGTTAGAAGTATTTAAAAAAAAGTCTTGATAGTATCGTTAGTATAGACGTAGAATTCCTTTTTATACAGTAATAGAGAAAAATTCTGTTTTTTTCATATATATTTTTCAAAACTATTTTAAAGCATTTCATCTTCTAAATAAAAGTTATTCAAAAACAAATTTGTTGTTGTTGTCCTTCTTCAAACTTACTTGATCTAAAAAGCTCACAATTAAATTCATGTAAAAATTTGTTTTGTTTTATAAAAAGTTTACGTTTGATTCTTTTGTTGATGAATTTGTTATTCTTGTTCATTTGTTTTTTTGGTTAAAACTAAACGTAATTCAAAGTTATATTTAATTAATGGAAATAAATATGGGTAAATTTTAATTATTTATTTTTCCTGTAGTAAAGAGCATATATATATGTAATATATATATGCTCTTTTGTAAAGTCCTTTTTTAAATTTATAAAGAATCCAATTTAAATTTACTTCATATTCGCTTGATGCGCTAGCGTCGTTTGTTCTTGCATTTTTCTCTCTCTTTTTCACCCGTTCGCCAAAAAACTCTAAGATATGCATTGAATCTTGTGTTGAAATTAAGGTAGTGCAGTTGGGTTGCCGTTTATTGTTTAGTTTAATGTTGCAACTTAATAAAAACCATTTCAAGAAAAGGTTACAATTGTTTAACAACAAATAAAATTAATATACAACTTAAAGTTTTCTATATGACCTTGTTATTTATTATGTTGATTTTCTTTGATTTAAATACAAATTCTAAATGTTTGATAGTTTAAATCATTCTTGATTTTAAATATAAATTCTAGTTGTTTGATAGTTTAAAATCGTTTATTGAGCTTTAGGTCAGGTAAGAATAATTAACTGCTCTAACTATTTAATCAAACAGATAACTAATTAATCAGCTAGTGATGTTTTCCTTTTCATATTGAAAATGTTGTTGTTTCTTTGGAAAAAATTCGTTAGAGCAATTAATTGTTCTAACCTGACCTAAAGCTCAATTTTATTTGCAATTTCAACGATTTAAAAGTATCAAACAACTAGCATTTGTATCTTAAATCAAGAATGATCTAAAGTATTAAACATTTAGAAATTGTATTAAATCATAGAAAATCAACATTAATCTACAACTTAATAAATGGTACGCTTATATGAAGCACACATTGCATAGTTTGCTGACAACGAAACAGTCCGCTTCAGTGCTTTTAAAAGTGCACACCGTTTACAACCGAGCCGATTGGCTATCTGGGAAACAAAAAAAAATGAAAGCAACTGATGAGTATTTATATATGTATGTTTTACATACATATAAATAAAAAACATCAACAACAAAAGCAGCACAACGAACGACGTGATTACGACAACAACAACCTTGAAAACAGCATAAGCAGCTACTGCAGCTAAGCAGCTTGTGCATTTCTCATACGAATATGAATATGAATTTTTCTTCTTCTTAGATTTTGCTATTTTATTAGCTATTCGTTTTATTCCCACTAAAACTGATATTTTGGCATTTTTTTTCTTTGTACGATGAATATTAAAGGCTGTTGGTATACCCCAAAGTGCCAAATATCACTTTGAAAAAATTCGTGAAAATTACCCCATACAAACTGCGCTGTAAGACGTAATTCTACGTCAAAAATATTTTAACAGAAAGAGTTATTTAAAATTAAATTTGTTTTATATGTAGTTTTGATATATTTTAAGGTAGAATAATAACATTGTTAGAGAAATATTGAAAGAACAAAAAGCTGAGACTTACCAAACATATGCTGCATCCAGGCCTGTTGCGCTATATGAAGGTGTATATGCTCGTGTGTTGTTGGTGTGCTATATGTTAAAGTTATGTGTAAGTTAAAGCATATTATTTTATCTTTTCTTTGTTTTCTTTTTTTTATGTTTTTTTTTTCCTTTGTTATATAAATTGATATATATGCCTTTAGGTTAAACAATTTATCTTTTAACAAATCTCTTTTTTACTTCTTTTAACAAATTTGAATTTTTCTTACATGAGACATTAATAAGTTAAATTAATTTGAACTATTTCAGAAAATTTTTGTAAATTATTTCTTCTGTTTCTAGTTTCTCGAACCACTTAATACTTTTATTTAGACTTTAAAGATTTCTTTATCTTAAACAAACTTATTATTAGTCACCAGCCACGTGGTTTTTCGTATAAGCCGCGTTATAAACTGAACCATCATGAGTCGAGCACAGTTGACTTCAAGAAAACGGTGAATCTCAGATAAAGTCTCCCGTTTAAGCGTTGATGGACTGATGAGAAAATTAAGTTTTGCTATCATTGAAGTCTGGGTAAACTTAAAGTTGATATAAAATTGACTTTCCGTGTTTGCTGCTTTTGCTTAGTAGCCAATTTCAGTAGAGTTGATTTTAGTTTTTTTTTTTATTAGGTTTAATAATGCAACTTATTAGTTAAATACTTATGGATTTTAACTAATTCTTATATATCACTTTTTATATTTAAAAGTATATGCCTAAGCAATATTCTTATCACCACGAGATCCAAAGTAGAAGAGACGGAATATTCTTTTTTTCTTCCGGAAGTATCTAATTTTTTTTTAATATTTCTTACCAAGTTTTAAACTTGTTTGTTGTAAAAGAATGTAGGGATATGTTTAGTTTAGTTTGATTAGTTATGATAACAGGGATGTTATCGCTTTCGTGTTTATGTTTTGACATAAAATGGTAGATTTTCTTACCAAGAAGATTATTGGCAGACAACCATCACAGCAGTGTGTCAAAATTCAGCATTGTTTTGGACGGCAACTGAAATGTTCAAGCAGCTCAAACATTTTTGTTTTTTCAGCCGCAGCCTTCCAACGCACTACAACGGCAGGCATATGAACTCTGTTGAATAAAACCATTATTTTGGCATTGAACTGAAATATTTGGGCAGGCTTCAAAGTTTTGTTTTCTACAGAACAGAATGCTTTCGCCCTATACTTGCAGGCACTTGAACTCTTATAAAAACAAGCATTGTATTGGCATCCAATCGAAATGGTCTAGCACCTTAAAAATGTTTTGGTTTCCAGACAACAGAATTATCTCGTCTTATACTGAAAGACGCTTTTATTCTGTCTAACTCTTCTGAGCTCTGACTTTTTACTCGCTTTAACTTTAATTTTTTGAAAACGTTGAAAACATTTCACATTTAACGTGTGAACTTGGCAGTTACAATTATTTTTTTTTGCCGAAAGTTTGCAAAAATAAACATTATTTCAAAATTTATAAAATTTATAAAGGTAAATTTGCTTTATTCGTTTTCAATCATATTTAGTGGAACACTAAGAATCATATTTGGTGTAACTCAAAACATAAGAAATATCATTAACATGTAATGCAAAATTAATTTATTAATACATTGTGGCGAAATTTACTGTATAAAAATCTAGTTAATAGTATAAGTTAAATAGAGTGCTGCTCCACATGAATGATAAAGTCCTGGGGTCATTCATGAATCTTTTTTCGCATTGATTGCTATACAGTTCGCCATCATAAATGGTGAGCAATTGTTTGCAGAAATCTGAGTGAGAAAAAATTGCTTGCAGCTGTGCCCTTATTGAAAAGGTGAGCAGATATCCGAATTCGTCTGTGCTATTATATTCCTCGCGCAGTACACTCAATAGGGGAATTTATTTTTATGAAATGTTTTTTAAAGACATAAGTGGAGATGGGCGTTTTAGGGCATATGGATGGAATCAATCGATTCCAAGAAACTGCTTAATGCAGAACTGTTTACTTTGTGTTGTAAAACGTTTGCTAGAATTGTGGTGAAGACTTCAAAAGTTGATACCGGAGATCCTAGAACAAATCGATCTTTTCCAGCAATCGAATCTTCACTTTCCTCGTCTGATGCACAATTTTTTGATTTTGGGAAGGATGAATTCACCATCTTAACTAAAAACTTTAACTGTATTATACGGTACAAACATTTCTCTGTCAAATTTCGTTTAGAAAATCTGATTATTTTTTGCATGTTGGACTACGTTTTTATAGAGCAATAATTTTAAAACTCACCATTCGTTTAAATAAAACTGTTCGCACACGTAGTCTCTGGTATTGTTGGTGGCAATGGTATTATACTTATAGGAGTGCATTCCCTTCTTTGTTTGGGTTACCTTACACCTGATGTACTAAAGATAAACTTTTTTAAAAAAAACTTAGAAATTTCATTTTCAAAAATCTTACTCAAATGGAAAATGAACTTAAAACGGCAGTCTGTTTATTGGAATAGAAATTAAATTATTTTGTCCCAATTTTGGCAGGGCAGAGCGGGAATAGTACCAAAACCAGCCAGTTGACTGCCACTGTACAGAACAGCAGACTGGCTAACAGAGGCTCAATAATGTATAAGAAAGCATGCAAGTGGCATTCAGTGGAAGCAACTGGGCAGGGAATGTAGAGAGAAGGATACAAGCAGGTAGTGGCAGGCAATTGGATGGGCCATTAACATGGCATTGAATGCAAAATATTGTTCTCTTTTATATATTTTAGGTTATTTTATATATTTGAGCTTTTTTTATTCAACTAATAGTTTTTGGTCCTTGGGTTTGTTGATTTTTTTCGATTCATCTAAATTTTGAATGTGTAAAATCGAGAATCCATCGGGGTGGGGGAAACTAAATGTTTTATTTTAAACGAGGGAAACTCGGTTTAAAATGATAACACGGAGAGATAAGCGAATGGTACTAAAATTGTTTTATTAGTGAGTCTTAAAACTAAACAAAGTTTTAAAACAAGGCTGCGAGAAACGCTGCCCAAAAGGTAATATCAAAAGAGTAAAAATTATGAGAGAACGATACTCACGCGCCAGCGCCGGGCATCCAACAGTAGCGTGAACATGCCGCCCGCCTTGCAGGAATTCAAGATGTTACCAGGCACCCTGTTCTGATAAGACCCAACCAAAAATGGAGTTTTGGGCCAACGGCATGCTAAAACCAGCCGGTAGAATGCCAGGCTGCATGACCCGGGAGTAAACATCGGTGCCCAGCAGGATCTGAGCCGGTGATCTCTTGTATAACTGAGGATCAGCCAGATTTATGTTTGGATAGCTCTGACTGATCCTCTCGTCTATGTCCTTAGACGGGGTGACGACCTCTAGATGCCGTTCTATCATCGCGGTGGTTTCAATGTGGACAGCCGATGTCAACCGACCACGAAGTGACAGAGTGCAGACTTCTCTGCCGTCGACTACCGACGTCGGAAGTTGCCACTTTACGGCCAATTCTCGGACGGTCCGGGTTTGCGAGAGGCAGGCGTCGAGTATGGCCCGCTCTTGGACAAGTCACCCAAGTACTGATGATGGCGGTTGGTAGTGAGAAACTAACGTCGTTACGAGTCTTGTGGGGGTAGACCGCTTCGGGAATTTGTCCATCGACGATGACGCAAACGGTAGCATCGACTGCGGTCTCTTCTTGGAAGGGGACCGCTTCGGGACGTCGTCCCTCAACGACGACGCTAATTGGAACGTCGACTGCGGACCCTTCCAAGACGAACTCTCTCTTCCACCCCAACCCTCGTCGTTTCTCGGGCAGCTGCGGATGCAGGCTGTCGTTTTGGCTGCTTCGCGCTTCTTCCACGCGGTCTTCGGGAGTGTGCTCGACTTGATCGGACCCGAACGTGCGAATGCAGCATGCTGTGGTGATCTTCACCACAATGACAGCATCTGATATCGCTCCGACAGTCCTTTCGCATATGAACAGCTGAAAGGCAGTTGGAACAGTAAAAGTGGAGTAGTACTGTTCTCAACCGCTCCTCCAGGTTCATAGCTATGAACCGCCGGCACGACACCAGATTGTGCTCCATTGAGCACAAGTGACACTTTTGGATCGTGGCGCTGCGCGTCTCTGCTTGGACCACGTGGGACAGCACGCTCCGCACTGGGGATTGTGGCTGTAGTACGCTATCTTCTGGGACTGGCGCAGTCTCTCGCACAGTGTTAGGCTCACTTATGGCCATTTCAGAGTCCGTCTGGAGAAGCATCTCTTCAATCAAGTCGCGCACAAGGTTGGTGGTAGACATCCTGAAACGAGACGGAAACAAGAAGAAAAGAAAAAAGAAAGGAAAAGAAACGATTAAGATAAAAAGAGATGGTGACGGAGCTAATTCGCAGGTAGCGCGATTAGTTTCACGATCGGTCGTGTAATGCAACCTCTCTCGGTGCGAACATCAGCTACGCGGACTTTATTGTCGCTACCGACGTATGTTTTTAAAATTCGACCTAATCGCCATTCATTCGCTGGTAAATTATCTTCTTTGACAACGACTAAATCGTTGACATTGAAATCTAATTGAGGAATTTTCCACTTTGCACGCCGATGCATCTTTTTCAGGAACTCATCTTTCCATCGGTGGCAAAAATGTTGATGCATCGCCTTCACCTTTTGCCATCGATTGACAAGAGAGAGCGGCTGATCAGATATTTCTGGCTCCACTGGCGAGAGCAGTGGGCCGCCAACCAAGAAATGACCTGGAGTCAGAGATTGAAAATCAAAAGGATTTTCGGACATGGCGGAAAGTGGCCTCGAATTTAGACACGATTCGATTCGATTCAGTAGCGTAGTAAATTCCTCGAAAGTATACTAAAGACATCCGGCCATTTTTTTAAAATGGGTCTTAAAGCTTTTGACTCCAGCTTCCCAAAGTCCTCCCATATGGGGAGCACCGGCTGGAATAAAATGCCATGCGATTTCTTGATGACTATATTGCGCTAGTATGGCATGATGTGACGCACTTAGAAAGGTTTTAAAATCCTTTTTTAAGACATTTGAGGCTCCGACAAAGTTTGTACCATTGTAAGAGTACACATTTGCTGGGCAGCCACGCCTAGAAGCAAATCGAGAGAAAGCTGCTAGAAAAGTAGCGGTTGATAAATCGCTCGTGGCCTCCAGATGAATTGCCTTAGTAGAAAAGCACACAAATAAACAAACGTAGCCCTTACTGATTCGACAAGATCTACCTATGTAGCTTTTTATGTCGAATGGGCCAGCGAAGTCAATGCCATTCGCAGCAAATGGCCGTGACATGACAGTTCGCTCGGCTGGCAGCGCAGCCATTATTTGCGTTCTTTGGCGTTTCATGTGTACAACACATGTTTTGCAGTTATGCAGAGTTGATTTTATAAGAGTTTTAGCTCGTGAGATCCAATATTGCATTCGAATAAGTCGAAGCACTAATTAATTTCCTCCATCTCATGGACGAAACGGATTAAAAGGCGTGAAATATAATTGGGTAATATAATTGGGTGCCTTTCATAATATGATAATATTGGTGACGAAGCGAGCCGTCCACCAACACGCATTAAATTGTCGTTGTTTAGAAAGGGATTTAAAGCAAGAATGGGACTCTTGGCTCCAATTATTTGGTTAGTTTCCAAACAGTGATATTCGTTGGGCAAAGCTATTTTTTGACAAAGAACTGCCAATCGTGTTTTCACGAATTTTATTTCAGCCGTTTCAAGACATGCTGATTTTTTTGAAAAGGACGCACTACGTTTAGGATGGGTGCGATGCAGAAAGCGAAACACGTAAGCTAGTACTCTCAGTCCGCACGATAGGGAAGAAAAGCGCTCCAGAATGTCTTCATATTTCGAAAAATATGCAAAGTGTACTTTTACAGCTTTGCGCTCAAGCCAAGTTTCTAGAGCTGGGGTTGGAGCCATGCTTGGCCACGCTGACCGTTCGATTTTGAGCCAAGAAGGTCCATGCCACCAAAGAACGTTGTCAACTAGCTCTTGTGGCGTAACTCCACGCGTTACTAAGTCTGCAGGATTTTCATGTGTATCTACATGAAACCAATTGTGAATTCCTACCTTCTCTGCCACTTTTGAAACTCTATTGGCTACGAAGGTTGTCCAGGAACATGGGGGCTTACAAAGCCAGGCAAGCACTATTGTAGAATCAGTCCAACAATACAAGCGATGCCTTTCTATTTCAAGGTGTGATAATAAAGAATCCACCATATCTGCGAGAAGGGCTGCACCACATAACTCAAGACGAGGTAGCGAGATCGTCTTGACTGGAGCAACTTTACTTTTCGCATAAAGCAGATGACTGACAATACAATCATTTTGCTTTAAACGAATGTAAATCGACGCTGCGTATGCTTTTTCAGACGCATCGCAAAAGGCGTGAAACACCACGTAGGATTCAGATGAAAACCCAACAAACCGTGGTATGCGAATATTATTTATGTTTTCATAACCAAGCAAAAAATTTTGCCACGATTGAAAACTGTGCAATGGGAGATTTTCATCCCAATCTGTTTCATCCAACCAGATGCGCTGCATTAGAATTTTTGCTGTCACCACTATAGGTGCCAGCCAACCTGCAGGATCGAATAGCTGGGCTATCATAGATAATTCTTCACGTTTTGTGTATGACGATTTAATCTCAAGACGCTTGGCAGAAAAATAAAACAGATCTGAAGTGGCATTCCAACGAATTCCCAACGCTTTGGCGCAGCTTGCTTCTTCTAACTTTAAAAAGTCTTCATGCAGAAGATGCTCTGTAGGTAGGTCTGCCAAAATACTTGAAGCATTTGACGTCCATTTGCGCATAGTGAAACCTGCAGAGTCTAAAGCAGCGATAAGCTCATTCCTAGCTGTGATTGCACTTGTAACATCGTGAACTCCTGCAAGAGCATCGTCGACATACGTAAAATGCAGCAAAATTTGGGCAGCGAGAGGGTATTGTTGCTGAACATCATGTGCTAATTGCAGCATGGTTCTAATGGCTAAGTATGGAGCACAGTTTAAGCCAAAAGTAACTGTTTTAAGCTCATAATCCTGAATCATATCATCAGGGGAACTTCGAAACAGAATTCGTTGGGAAGCAGAATGTTTTGGGTCCACAAGAATCTGGCGGTACATCTGCTGGATATCACCATTGAACACGTACTTGAAAAACCGCCATTTCAATACCAGAAGCGTCAAATCAGCTTGAAAAACTGGGCCTGCATGGAGGACATCATTCAAGCTGACCCCATTTGAAGTGGGACTTGACGCATTGAATACTACCCGAACTTTTGTTGTAGTACTCTCTGGCTTTATTACCGCATGATGAGGTAAATAATAATGCGACGGTGATCTTTCGAATTTTGGAGCTGAAACTTTTTCTACATGACCCAATTTGAGGTAGTCATTTACCACTTCGTCAGACTGTGTCTTAAATTCTGGATTTTTGTGCAATCGAGATTCACTTCTAGCCCATTGCTTGAAAGCGATGCCTCGAGAAAATCCAAGATTAATATCATCCGGGAATCCACATTTAAATGGCAAGGTCACTGGTTATGTTGAGTTAAGAGTCCGCAGTGACGTAATAGAAATACGCTGGTTAATGAAGTTATTTTGTACTTTTTGTGTACGATTATAATTCGTGCAGGGATTCACAACGAATATAATGTAACTTTTACAAATATGAAATTCAATGTATATGTAGACTTTTATATGTCGCAAATTTTGAAATTACTTTAAATGAGAATTTTGAATAATACAAAACTAACGCACTGAATTCCAGTTTAAGCTTACGACCGATCTTGTTGGAGGTTGTCGAAAAAAAGAGCGAGCAATAGACGGAAACCAAAACAATTGGCGCTCGGGAGGAGCCACAGCGGAAGCTGTGTTTAATAGACATTCCAATAGGAATGGTGTAAAAAGGGTAAGCATGAACTGAAATTCAGTGCGTTAGCAATTTTCGATATTTTAGCAAGGAATTCGATAAAGAGGAAAAGAGTTATGTAAAACATAATGATACTGACGCGAACATCGCGCCCGCCTTGCACTTGTGCAAGTGTTTACAGCATATCCTGCAGCCTCTCCAGCGCCTTTATGGCCTCGCTCAAGCATTCTCGCGGATCTAACTTTACGCCTTGATGCCCCTTAGCCTCGCGCTTTGATGATCGTTTCGATGGCTGTGCACGCTGCGCTGCTGCCTTTTTGCAGTCGACGCGCGTACACAATTCGTCGATGCTTATCCGGATGCAGCAGGGTATGGTGTTGGAGACCACACACATGGCACGCGCGGGAGAAGCACTTCCAGATGTCGTGGGACCGTGCCAGGCAATTAAAACAATAATCGTGTTTTCGAACTGAATGTCTCCGCTGAGGTACTGTCATTGCAAGGAATCGGCGACACCTCCTGAGTGAGTGGTACTTACGACAAAGTTGGCACTTCTTGAAACTGGAAGAAGAAAAATTTCATTAGTAATTGGAAAGTGCGATTATTGGATAGGTCAAAAACAAATCAGAATATGTAGTGAGGTATATGAGGGTATAAGAGTATATGCGTAATTGACTATGGAATGTGAGAGTGTTTTGTTGGAAGATGAATAATTTAGAGAAAAAGGTAATGAGATCATAATTAATCCGAAGGAAGGATACATAATTTTATTATGGGTCGAGTTATGATTCCGTTCTGAGTTTTTATATCCGCTACTCTAACTCGAGCATTGGTACCGCGATACGTTTTAATGATGCGACCTTAGCGCCATTCAGTTGGCGGGAGCAGCTCGTTCTTAATAACGACGAAGTCGTCGATGCTGAGGTCACGTTTGGGGTGTTTCCATTTATGCCTTTTATGCAACTCAGAAAGGTATTCATCTTTCCATCGACGGCTAAACTGATGATGTAGGATTTTAACTTTTTCCCATCGATTAATTAGCGAGAGATTTTCCTTAGGGGGCTCGGGTATAGCTATCAGTGGCGCACCTCGGAGAAAATGGCCAGGCGTCAATGGTAAGAGTTCGGAAGGGTCTTCGCTTAGTGGAGATAGAGGTCGTGAATTTAGAACGGCTTCGATTCTAATGAAAAGAGTTGAGAACTCCTCAAACATAAATTTTTGTAGCTGTGCTACTTTTTTAAAATGGATTTTAAAACTTATAACTGCTGCCTCCCAGAGTCCACCCATATGAGGAGCAGTTGGGGGTATAAACGACCATTCAAACCCGCGTAGGCTGAACTGTTTGGATAGCTCTTCCGCAGATTTTTTTACAAATTGGTCATACTCTTTTCGTAGGGTTCGATCGGCCCCAACGAAATTACGGCCGTTGTCTGAGAACAACTTTTGTGGGAGGCCACGTCGACCAATGAAGCGTGCAAAGGCAGCACAAAAGGCTTCCGAAGAGAGATCGGAAACAGCTTCTAAGTGAATAGCTTTGGTTGAGAAGCAGACAAAAACACTAACGTATCCTTTGAGATAAGGAGCTTTACGAAGCATTGAGCTCTTCAACTCGAAGGGGCCCGCAAAATCAACTCCAGTAATCGTGAAGGGAAGTGAAAAATTGACTCGCTCCGGAGGCAGATTAGCCATTATTTGGGACTGCAACTTTTTTTTTGAAGATCGTGCACACTTTGCATTGAAAGATACAGTACTTGATTTTGTTTTTTAGTTTTGGAATATAATATTCCTGACGAACCGCTCTCAGCATGAGTTGCCATACGAATCGGAAGATATATGCGATCACGCGCACAGCTCTAGAATATGAGGAAAATCTATTGAGTAGATCATCGTCAGGTGTGAAAGTATGGAGAACTTCCACTTTTTTAGTTTTAGGAACCACCAGGGCCAATGGTTTTTTACTAGGGCATTTGTTGGATTCTTGCAGTAACCAAACAGGGCCATGCCACCAAAGAGAGTTGTCAATGAGTTGAGGTGGCGAACAGCCTCGTGTTCCAAGATCTGCTGGGTTTTCTCCTGAGGAGACATGTCTCCATGTGGCATTTTTGACATTATTTAATATCTCTGACACTCGGTTGGCTACATATGTTTTCCAAGTGTAGGGTGGTTTTTCAAGCCAAGCCAACACAATTGATGAGTCAGACCATAAGAAATGTTCGAGTGATGGGAATACAAGGTCAGAGAGTATGTGTTTGACTAATTTTGACAAAAGTACTGCCGCACATAATTCGAGACGAGGTAAGCTGATAGTCTGAAGTGGAGCGACTTTGCTTTTTGCGACCAATAAATGAGAGCTGAGTACGTGGTTAGAATCGCAAGTGCGCAGATACAGCGCCACACAGTACGCCTTTTCTGAGGAGTCACAGAAGCCATGGATTTGATTTTTGTTTTGAGGAACAAATCCAATCCATCTTGGAATTCTTATTTTCTCAATGGAAGGTAAGTTTTCGAGAAATTCATTCCATTTGACCAATGACATGGGCTTGACGCACTCGTCCCAGTCTACTCCTTCTATCCAGAGTTGCTGAATAAGCATTTTAGCTTGAATGATGATTGGAGTTAGCCATCCTGCAGGGTCAAACAATGATGCTACTGCAGACAGGATTTGTCGCTTTGTAGCAGATCCCGTGAATGTGACGGGCTTAATAGAGTAGCAGAATGAATCACTGATCGCATTCCATTTAATGCCGAGAGTTTTGGCAGAGCTTGTGTCGTAAAATCTTAAAAAATTGTCATCTAGCAGATCTTGAGTAGGAAGATGCTGTAAGAGATCAGCATGAGGGTTTGGGCATTCAGAGCAGAATGCATGTCGTGACCGCCGGACAAGATATCGTCGACGTAGGTTTCACGTTTGAGTATGTGATAAGCTAATGGGAAATCATCTTTGCAATCTTCTGCTAGCTGATGCAAAGTTCGAATGGCTAAGTACGGGGCACAATTAGCACCGTTTTGCTAATTGTTAACAATTAGCACTGTTTTGAGACAATAATCTTTAATAGATTGAGACGGGTCGGGACGGAAGATTATCCGTTGATAGTCTTGATCATCTTCATGCACCATCATTTGACGATACATTTTTTCAATGTCGCCATTAAATACAAAGCGATATAATCGCCACTTGAGAATAATGGTCATGATGTCAGCTTGGAGAGTAGGACCAGTACAAAGTGCGTCATTGAGAGAGTGACCACTTTGCGAAGCTTTTGACGCATTAAAAACCACTCGAACTTTTGTTGTGGTACTGGCTGGTTTGATTACCGCATGATGCGGAAGATAAAATGAGAAGTATTTCCCATCACGTACAATTTCGTTAGAGACAACTTCTTGCATGTGATTAAGAGTCAAATATTCCAAAAGAACTTGGTTATATTGCGGTTTTAATTGTATGTTTTTGTCCAAATTGAGTTCGATGCGTTTGTATTGTTGCAGGGCAACGAAACGAGAAGCACCTAGTGTCACCTGAGACGGAAAAGTTTTTTTGAAAGGGAGTTTGACCCCATATCGACCATTGGCTTGACGAAATGTGGTGCGTTTATACAAACTCTCGCAATACGCATCTTCAGCTGAGATAGCTTTGCAAGTTGGTACCTCTTCTAGCTCCTAAAACTGACGAACTAAGTCTCTTAGAGAGGGTTCGGTGACGCATGAAACTTGAGTGGAGAATGAGCAACTTTCGACAGAGAGAGGACCACTTAGAATCCATCCAAAAACAGTGTTTTGGTCTAGAAGTCCACCGAAAACATTTGTACGCCTTCGAGTTAAAGACTTGGAAGAACATCACTTCCAATAAGCATATCAATTTGACCTGGCAAATAGAAGTTAGGATCGGCGAGTTTTAAGCCTTCCAGTTCTTTGAAATTAGGTTTCGAGAAGGTGCTAGATGGCAATAAGCTTGTAAGTCTGGGTAAGACAATTGCTTGCACATATAGTTGAAAGCTGAGATCTTTCGTAACAATTTTAAGATTGCAAATTTGGCTTGAGCTGCCAACTATCTGACCACCTATGCCAGAGATATTTGTGAGCATGTTTTGGGTTGGAAGTGCGAGAAGGTTTTTAATTCTTTCAGAGATGAAAGTTTTTTGAGAGCCCTGATCAATTAGAGGTCTTAGCGTAAAAGTTTCTCCCAAATGCAATATGTGGATAAGTGCTGTGGGTAATATAATTTTCTCCTCATTGGCAGAAAAGTGAGTGCTGGCTTGAGCAGTTTCTTCTTGACGAGAGTCAGAAGATCTTTCGTTAGAGGATAGAGATTGTTGTGCCGTCGTTTCGATATGCATCGATGAGGTTGGAAATGTGGACGGTGTTTGGCGATTGTCAGAGTTTGCTTGATGGTTTATATGCAGCATAATGTGATGATGTTTTTTACAGTGTAAACACAAGCATGAACTTTGAAATTCTCTTTTTGTATGAGAATACGCTAAACAATTGGAACAAATTTTGTTTTGGGTAACAAATTTGTTTCTTTCTTGAGCAGAAAGTGTTTTAAACTGTGGACACAGTCGAAGAGCGTGCTGCTGCCGACATTTTGGGCAGAGAGAATAGTTGACTTGCGCATTATTTTCCGAGTGGAAATTTTGCACATTGGACCTATGGTTCGAGCTTTGTTGAGATTGACTTTGCGGGTAGTGAACGTTGGTGTTCCGGTTGTTTGAGACATTTGGTTGGTTCCTATGTTGAGACAGGGGCGGAGACCATTTGGGTTTAGCCCCTTTGATGCTATTTAATTTCTCGACGACTTCGTAGCGAGCTGTCAGGAATTCGTCCATTTGTAGCCACGTTGGGAATTCTCGCCTTGAAGTGAGGGATTGCTCCCAGAGTGCTAAAGTCTCCTCCGGCAACTTTGATGAGCAGAGATAGATGAGAATAGGGTCCCAATGATCTATGCAGACGTCTTGCGCTGATAGCATGGCGAGGCAGTCGTTTATTGTCGACTGAATCCTCTGGATCGCTCCACTGTTTTCTGTCGTTGCAGCTGGGATGCCAAATAGGATCTTGAGCTGGTTGTCAACCAGAATCCTTTTGTTTTCGTAGCGGGAGCGTAGAGCCTCCCACGCCAACGAAAAATTTTCGTCACAAAGCTGGTACCGTTTTACAATATTTTCCGCAGGGCCACGGGTTTTATTGCGTAGGTGATACAGCTTTTGTGCTGGTGTGAGTTTCGGGTGATGCGTGTAGACTGCCGTGAACATATCTCTAAAAGATGGCCAGTCTTCGTAACTTCCATAAAAGATCTTGATACAGGTGACCGAGTTGTCTTAAGCTGGAGAATTGTTGAGAGTGGTGCTATGAGTTGGTTTGACCATCTCATTTTCGAACATCTTTCCTAGGGCCATCATGTGTGCCTTACATCTGTGGTATGTATCCACACACGCGCCATATTTTGTCCGAGTTGCAACTTTGAACGCTTCATCGGCTACTGAGTCCTCTGCGATCATCACTTCTGCATAGGCATCATTGAGTCTGGCCCATCTTTGATCCAGGTCGAGAAGCTGGACGTGAACACTGGAGTCTGTGTGATCGTCGACGCTGATGCCTTCAAACTTCGAGCAAAATTCCACTAAATTGTCCGAAGTGAAAATGAATTTTTGTTTGATGCTCATTTTGACCGATGACCTAAGCACACGAGTTGATTTGGAATCCAACGCGGCAACGTATAGTGAGTATTACTACAGAAGTTGCACGGGGTTGACAACTCTGAACTGAGATGTTTGAATAAATTTCTATGCTATTAATAGAAGTTGCACAGGGTTGGCAACTCTAAATCAAGACATTATTTTTGAGGAAGAAAAAATTTTAAAGAAAAATTAAATCAGGTACCCAACAATATAAGCACTGATTTTCGAGAAGAACTTTTTTTTTAAATTAGAGAAATTATCACAAATTTTTCTTTAAGTCGAAAATATTCAGAAGTTGCGTTAGATGGTAACACTGAATTCGCGAGAAAAATTTTTTTAAGAAAATTAAATCAGGTACTCAAGAGTATGAGCACTGACTTTCGAGGAAAAAAAATTTTTTTTGAAAAATTAGAAAAATTATCACAAATTTTTCTTTAATTCGAAAATATTCTGAAGTTGCGCGAGATGGCAACTCTGAATTCACGAGAAAATTTTTTGGAGAAAATTAAATTAGGTACTCAAGAGTATGAGTACTGATTTTGGAGAAAAAAAAAATTTTTTTTTTGAAAAATTAGAAAAATTATCACTGGAAATTAGAGATGGCAACTCTGAATTCACGAGAAAATTTTTTGGAGAAAATTAAATCAGGTACTCAAAAGTATGAGTACTGATTTTGGAGAAAAAAAAATTTTTTTGAAAAATTAGAAAAATTATCACAAATTTTTCTTTAATTCGAAAATATTCTGGAGTTGCGCGAGATGGCAACTCTGAATTCGCGAGAAAATTTTTTGGAGAAAAATAAATCAGGTACTCAAGAGTATGAGTACTGATTTTCGAGAAAAAAAATTTTTTTTTTTTTGAAAAATTATCACAAATTTTTCTTTAATTTGAAAATATTCTGAAGTTGCGGGAGATGGCAACTCTGAATTCGCGAGAAAATTTTTTTTGGAGAAAATTAAATCAGGTACTCAAGAGTATGAGTACTGATTTTCGAAAAAAAATTTTTTGAAAAATTAGAGAAATTATCACAAAATTTTTTTTCAAGACAAAATATTCAGAAGTTGAGCGAGATGGCAACTCTGAATTCGCGAGAAAATTTTTTGAAGAAAATTAAATCATGTACTCAAGAGTATGAGTACTGATTTTCGAGAAAAATTTTTTTGAAAAATTATAGAAATTATTAAAAAATTTTCTTCCAGTCGAAAATATTCAGAAGTTGCGCGAGATGGCAACTCTGAGTTCGCGAGAGTAAATTTTTTATAAGAAAATTAAATCAGGTACTCAAGAGTATGAGTACTGATTTTCGCCAGAAAGTAATAAATCTTTTACGATATGACAATATTCAGCAGTTGCGCGAGATGGCAACTCTGAATACTCGAGTAAATTTTTTCGATGTAACTAAACACGAGTATATGACTACTTAGCTGATCAAATTAGTACAATGTTTTTATTTGTATTTGTACAAATTGTTCACGAGCTTGCAATATTTTTTTTGCAAATTCATGCACGCTTTATATATTGCATCCACCTATATATCGCTACCTTAATATAGAAAGCCCCTAACTCATTTTTTTCAAAATTAATTTTTTTTAAAGATTTTTGCAAAACAAAAAAGCTATGGAAAAAATATTGCTGCAAAAACATTGCTACAGCATTGAATTGGTTAGTGTCTTAAAAATAAAAGCCATTTTAAGAAAATTTGGACCCGCAAAATTATAATTTTTATTAAGTTTTTTCCATCTCCTATAAAGTAACAAAAAATGAGTTAGGGCCTTTCTATATTAAGGTAGCGATATATAATAATATTATATATATGATGGATTGCTCGAGCTATGAATGAACAATTGTAGCAAATATTTGGGACCTGGAACAATATGGGAAAAAATTTATTTAAATAATTTGGGAATCAGTATTTTGATCATAAAAATATTTCCATTAAATATCAAAAATGAGTTTTTGTTTTTGTGTTATAAACTTAAGAAGTTGTTCAATGCTGTAAAATAATGTCTATGCTGTAAAAAGTCTGTTATATTATGTATATATATATATATATATATATATATATATATATATGTATATATGTGAATATAATTAATATAATATTACTAAAGGCGGGCTTTGTTATGATTATGCATATATATTCTGTAGTGAATATGTGCTCATTTATGTGTGTTGCGTATATTTAGTTTTTGTTATATTATTTTTTACAAACACGCAATTTTATTAATGTATTCCCACAAATTTTTTCTGGATTATTGGAGAAATTTTCAAACATATAAAAATTAAGTTAATTTGTCTTGATTAGCGCCACTTTTTATTACATCACAAAATATATTAAAATTTTGTGATTAATTTGGTTATATTTTTCGTAGCTTTATGTAAGCTTGGCTATGTAGTTTGGCGCACTGTCTGCTGGGTTGTTAAAAAATTTCAATAACTTTATGCAATTATGTATATGTGTGTGTGTGTGTGTGTGTATATGATGGCGAATATATGTGGTGCTAAAAATGTGTATATGCAAGAACCGTTTGTGTGACTTATGTGCGCACGACAAACTGCAATTTAATAAAACGTAAAGTTACCTGTGACCTTGGATGCTCTTGAAATGCAAGGTTTAGACTCTTTACGTCGGTGCGCCGGCAGAGATTGTGGGACGTTTTCGTATGCAGGCTCAGTTCGCAGCTTGCGCAAAGTCTTCTCCTTAATTTCGTCGCTGCAAAAAACTGATCGCCACGCAGCACCTTCACTTGCCGCCTTTGCAGCTCCCTTCCTGGAACACTTAATTTGTCGAGCACAATGAAAAATTAAGCTGTACACACTTGTAGTTCGCTAGTTTTCTTTTAGCTTGTTTTTTTTTTTACTTTACCACTTTTTTACAAAATGTATTCTGCTTTCTTTCAATATTTTACGTTAGTTCTCACTTAATTAATTAATACTGTGTTTTAACTTCTTTTTCAATTTTTCTTTTTTACGGCTTTATGGACAGACGCTTTACTTTTTATGGTCGGCGAGAGAAAAAACATGGCCGCATCACTTGCGTACCACTGAATATGTATATTATAAAACAAAGTTACCTCGTGGTGGATTTACTCTTCATTGGTGTAGAATCGCTTCTGGGTGTGTTCACGTAGATATCTCTTTTGCGTTTCCTTTAACTAGGAGTTTTGACTGTTGATAGTTGATTCCGGGTGACTCGAAGGACCAATGGATATGTTGCGTTTAGAGTCCGCAGTGACGTAAAAGAAATACGCTGGTTATCGTCCATTGTTATCGCGTTTAGTGGTTTTCTCATAGTTTTCCTCACAAAACTTATCAGTTTGGGATAAAAACTGTTTTTTAGGCAGTTCCTCCAACTCCCAAAAACGTGCAATCTGTTGATCGATCGCAACTTCACTGTAATGGCTTAAAACCGTTGTAAAACTGGATATTTCATTACGAGGCATAGGACCTGTGAATATCCAGCCAAACACTGTTTCTTGTGCCAAAAAGGAACCAAGAATGTTTCTTCGAATGCCATCAAGAATGATAGCAGGGTACAAATCGCCACCGATTAGTACATCGATTTGATCGCTTCTGAAGAAATGTGGGTCTGCCAATTGTAAATCTGGCAAACTCTTACACAAAGAAGGATCAATGGAGCATGACGGCAGATTCCCAGTTAAGCGTGACAGCACAAATGCTGTAGCTTCTATTTGGAATTGCCTATTTCTAAGCGCGCTGAGAATTGTTTTGCAAGCTTTGGTGACTTGCGCTGAAACTGCGTTGTTAAGCCCTGAAACTTGAGCGCTTACGGCTCTTGTGGGCAACTTCAATAGCTTCTGCAATCTTTCGGATATGAACGTTCCTTCAGAGCCAGAGTCGATAAGAGCTCTAGTTGTGTACGACGATCCTAGGTGACATAAGGTCACTATTGCTGTACCAAGCAATACGTGTTTGGTACTGGTAGCGAAGCATGATTGAATGTCATTGCTGGAGATTGGGGTGGAGCTGAGTCTCGATGCAAGAGCGTGTTATGACGTTGTTTGCACATCACACACGTTAATCTACTCTTGCACTCTTTCACTTCATGAGAATGAGCTAAACAATTTAGACAAGACTTGTGTTTTCTCACAATTGATAGCCGTTGACTAACATCCATTCTCAAAAACTGGGGGACAAAGCGAAGTGCATGCTGTTCTGAAGTGCACAGCTTACAATTTGCCGAAGTAGTTTTAATTTGGTAATTATTTACCTTTTTACCAGATGAATTGCTCTGGTTTTGTTTTGAGTTGGAGGAGGTAGAGGTCGAAATTTGTCTGGGTATTGCGCCGGTAGAGCTGCGAATATCAGACACGGTTTCAAGAGTTTGAAACCGATTTGTGAGGAA
This sequence comes from Dichetophora obliterata, assembly GCA_963920525.1. Classification (NCBI taxonomy): domain Eukaryota; kingdom Metazoa; phylum Arthropoda; class Insecta; order Diptera; family Sciomyzidae; genus Dichetophora; species Dichetophora obliterata. Next base: position 141,602,475 of record OY986439.1, read on the forward strand.
AGAATCGAGGTCTGTCCATTTTGGAATTTCGTTTTTATTCACAATGGACTGCTCCCATAGGGAGAGCGTAACCTCTGGCAATCTTGTCGAGCAAAGGTACACAACGATTGCATCCCAATTATTAATATCTATGTTGTGCATTTTTAGAGCAAAAATGCAACCATCGATATCTCGTTGAAGCTTTTTGAGTTCTGTGCCAGATTCTTTTGGCACATGGGGTAGATTAAATAAAATCTTAAGCTGGCTGTTGACCATGATACGTCTATTTTCGTATCGGTCAGACAAATCTTGCCAAGCTTGTGCAAAACCATCATTGGTTAACGGAGATTTTCGAACAATCGCCTTTGCTTCACCACGTGTTTTATTGTTTAAGTGAAAAAGTTTTTCCACTGCAGTTAGCAATTTGTTATATATATGGCCGTAAACATGTCCCTGAAGGACGGCCATGAGAGGTAATCACCACTGAAAACCTCATTATCGCATGGCGGCACAGGCATACTGTGGCCCATTGCCACCGCCAGCTCTGAAGCAAGTGTTTGCTTCGAGGGCTTATTCTGAGAAAGCTCAGAAATTTTCCCTGCTACCCGTATATATGAATGGTAGCAGCTGCGATAATATTTTTATTGATTCGAGGTCTGAATCCTCGTCATTGGACATCTTTTCCAAACAGGCATCATAAGCACCTTTAACTTTTTTCCACTGGGCTTTCAGCTCTTCACTTTGAGCTTCCAGGGAGAAAACGCCATGAGCTTCGACGGCATTAAAGTCCGTTTCGAACTCGACGAGAGCATCAGACAATCTAATAAATATTTTTAACTGCGACATTTTATTTTTATTTCTTGTTAAAAATTTATTTTATTTTTGATTAACAGCCACCAAAAAATATATCTTTTTTTCTCAAATATTTAGAAAAACTTGTGATATCAAAAAATCACAAAAAAAAACCAACTAAACAGCACGGCAATAAATTTAGTTTAAAAAATAAAAAATAAGTTTGAAAACTTTGTAAAATCCCGAGAAAAAAATTTACTATATAATAATATTATACAAAATATATTTTTTGCATAATATAGCGCCAATGAAATTATTTAATAAAAAAAATTAAAAAAATAAAAATTTTTTCGATTTTATATTATTTATTTATTTATTTTTAATTTTTCGCAAGCTTAAGCTAAACAATTTTTAACTTGCAAAATAATGTGCTTGGCCCACAGTGATTTTCTTACGAAAATAGACTTAGTAAATTTTGATAGTAAATTTACGACTTAGTCCCACTGTGCGGCTTATATACTCTCTCACTGCTATTATATGCAGCCGGCTGAAGAGCTGTTCACCAAGCGCAATTGGCACGAGATGCAGTCTCAGCTTCGAACGCACACAAAGGAAATGAGTGCGTGAGAGAATTAATTATAACAGGCACAAGGTTGGGGTTGCTTTTTATCAGCACAAGACGCGGTTTCGGCTTCGATCAGTGCGTATACCGCACAAAGCAAAATGCAAAAAACTTTAGACAAGAGTGCAGAAATGCTGCTTAGACTCTTGATTACTAAAATTTTTGCTAGTTTGAGCTCCAAAAATATCAGCACAGCCCAGTGTAATGATATATTTATTTATTTATTTTTTTTCGACTTGTGTTACAAATCGAACGAGAGCAGAAACTATTAAACTCTTTGCCGATAATAGAAAAAAAACAATTCACTGCAAGTGACAAGTTCAAGAAACTTTTTATATAAAGTTCTATATATACATGTGGTGACTCAATAACTTTAAGTTGCATCACCACATTAGTTGAATTCCTTACTTCCATTTTACTTATCTTCTGTTACATTGATTTTTCAACTTACATTTTACTTACCTTCTCGTTGATTCTTAACTTACATTGTACTTACCTATTGTTGATTATTAATTTACATCTTACTTACCTCAACTTAACATTTATATTATTCTTATGTTAATTTATTTACACTTTGTTTTAAATACTTGTTATTATAAAAACATTTGTATAAATATTCATATTTGTATCAATCAGAAATTTTCATTTGAAAATTTCAGTTGAATAAAATATTTTCAAATAAACAGTTATAAAAAATATATATATAAATAAAAGTTATAAATTAAAATTTAAAAGTTTGTTGTGCACCAAATACTGGCGATCCTGCCAGGAGGCGAACTACAAAAACCAACAACTACAAGTATCGGCATTGTGAGTCCAAAATAGCAAAAACAGCAGCCGCAGTTACAACAGCATCAAACTTCATTGCCAGCACCGTCGCTCTGGCAAACGCCACTGCTTTTGGAAACCATAGTGAGTCCGCCAACATCTCCGGCCTCGCTACCATCGCCAACGCCTGTAGCACCTGCTCTCCCTAATATATCAACAACCTTGCCGTCCTCGAATTTCCATCATACTACTTTTGCACAACATTTGCAAAAAGTTGGCTGCATACGGAAGTCGCCTCCTACGCATACGTCCAAGGAACGCATTAGTCTCAACTCTCATGTCATGTCAGCAAGCAGCCAGACTTACAACAACAAATGCAAGTGCACCAATAAGAACTCGTGAGGATCCGTATGTTTTCACAGATACAGTGTCAACCACGCCGTCAATATTATTCAATATACAGAAATCAAGAGGAAAATTACCAGAATCGCTTAATACAACTAAATTTATACATCAAACAATACCCGTCAACGCCACCTCCACTTCAAGTTCCTCATCAGTCGTCGCTTCCACTAGCCAAAGCCACAACAACAACAACAACAACAAAAACTAAACAACAACAACAACAAAACAACTACAGTAGCATTAATAACAACAACATCTACAAGAACAGCAGCAATAAAAGCAACAACAACAACATTTGCAGCAGCAACAACAACATTAACAACAACAACAACAACATTAGCAGCAACAACAATTTTCTTTCTACATAAAAAAATATTTTTGTATACTGTGTTAAAGTTTTTTGACAATTTATGTACATCCTTTTTGTTTGTTACATTTTATAAAAATTTTTTCAGGTTGCCTTGTTATTCTAGTTTCTCACGAGGTACACACTTAGCTTCTTTTAACGAATATTATACAATCGGGACGTAAGAAACCAATTGTATCATATTCGTAGGCACTCCACTGCACTAGGGCAACACAAGTTAGGAAATACACTAATAGGCATACATTTTAGGAAATTATGAGTCTGTCACACACACCACCACCCGTTCCTAGGTAAACACCTATACCTCCACAAACTTCTGACCCTCTCGCTCACTTTGGCGAAGGCGACCATCGTCCCCTTATACATTTACAGACTGATTTCGTCAATCCATTTGACACTCCAATGCGGTCAGAAATTCAAGCGGCATCAGTTAAATTGCCACAATTTTGGACAACTTGTCCAGACGCATGGTTCGTCCATGCAGAAATTCAATTTCAATCAAAAGGAATTTCCACTGACAAAACAAAGTACGAATACCTAGTTACAGCTCTACCTCAAGAGATAATCATAACGGTGCTTGACTTTATTCAAAAATCTCCGTCTTCAAATTTATATGAAGGTTTAAAAAGAACATTAATCGATAGACACACTCTGAGCAAGACTAAGAGGTTCGACAAAATTCTGTCTGGCACCGATATGGGTGACCAAAAACCATCTCAATTCTATAGAGCACTACTCATGTTGGCCGGTACCACAGTTGATAGTGAATTAATCTCTAAAATTTGGCTACGAAAGCTCACCAAAAGTCTCAATATAGCATTGACCGGATCTAATCACAAAGACTTAGATGAATTATTAAGATTAGCTGACAAACTGTGGGAAGTTATGTCAGAAACAGAAGTAGCTTCAGTTGGCAATGATACCCAACGCATCCCTAAATCTACTGAACTCACGATGATTACGCAATCGTTTGCCGAAACGACCTCAAAGTTTCTAACAAGTTTCAACAAACTGGCAATTGAGGTCCAAGAACTAAAAAACGATCGATATCGTAATAATTCACGAGAAACAAATTACCAAAGATACCCAAAACGTAGATCCCCTTCAAGAAGCATATCACGACCTGTCAACTGGGTATGCAGATACCACTTTAGATTTGGTAGGGCAGCTAGACGATGTGGACAACCATGTTCATTCAGACAAAACGACACTCAACACAACACAACACAACACAATTCGACAAACTAGGTGACTCCATAATTGCGACGGCTAATAATGGAAGTCAAATAATTCTAACACGCCGTCTTTTTATTTATGACAATGACAACCACATAAATTTTTTAATAGACAGCGGAGCTGAAGTATCAGTACTTCCCGTAAATAAATTTAGACCCCACCAAAAAAATTCAGACTTTATACTGACAGCAGCTAACGGTAGCACGATTGCGACTTTTGGCAAGAAATTACTAAACGTAAATTTAAAACTAAGACGTGACTTTCCTTTTACATTCATATTAGCAGACATTACACGACCTATCATAGGAGCAGATTTTTTTAACAAAATACGGACTCCTAATAGACTTACAACACAAAAAGCTCATTGATCCACTTACACAATTAACAGTCAACGCCATCACAGCATTCACAGAAACATCATTACCTAAACTAATTTCACTAGAAAACAAATACACAAATATACTCAAAAATTATCCATCACTGACTACAGAAGCAGACTACAACAAACCAGTTAAACACAAAACAGTACACCATATAACTACAGAAGGACAGCTACCTTTTTCCAGACCCAGACGCCTAGACTCTAACAAATACAAAATTGCTAAAAAAGAATTTGATTTTTTAATTAAAGTAGGCATTTGTCGTCCTTCAGACTCCATGTCAGCGTCTCCTCTACACTTGGTACCTAAAAAGGATGTGAATGACTGGAGACCCTGTGGTGACTATAGAAGACTTAACGCAATTACAATTCCAGACCGCTACCCTTTACCACACATACACGACTTGAATATAGACTTACACAATAAACACATATTTTCAAAATTAGACTTAATCAGAGCATACCACCAAATACCCATGGCTACAGAAGAATGGCCAAATACCCATGGCTACACATAAAACTGCAATCACCACACCGTTCGGAATGTTTGAGTTTCTAAGAATGCCATTCGGTTTACGAAACGCAGCTCAAACATTCCAACGATTTATCAACGAAGTACTGAGAGAACTAGACTTCGTTTTCGTATACCTTGATGACATTTTAGTGGCCAGTGAGACAGAAGAAGAACACATTAGACACCTAAATTTAGTTTTTGAAAAACTAGACAATTACGGACTAAACATCAAACCCAATAAATGTATTTTCGGCGTGGACAAAATAAATTTTCTAAGTTACACAATTTCAAACAAAGGCATACAACCATCTCCCGATAGAATTCAATGCATAAAAGACTACCCAAAACCAGAAACAGTCAAACAAATGCAGAAATTCATCGGGATGATTAACTACTACCACAGATGCATTCCAAAACTAGCACACACACTCACACACATTTACGAAATGGTAACTACAGCAACAAAAACAAAGGACAAACACTTAACATGGACAGAAAACACAACACAAGCATTCACAGAGATAAAAAAATGTTTCGCTAAGGAAACACTACTTAAACATTTCAATAGTAAAGCAAAACTTTCTATCGCTGTGGATGCATCAAACACCGCTATAGGCGCAGTCTTACAACAAGAACATAATCAAGAAACAGAACCACTGGCATTCTTTTCAAAAAAATTATCTACTACAGAAATAAAATACAGCACGTTCGATCGCGAACTACTAGCCATTTACCTCACAATTAAACACTTTAGACACTATTTAGAAGGACGCACATTTACCATATACACGGATCACAAACCACTAACTTCAGCATTACATTCAAAAAATGAGAGAAGTCCAAGACAAATACGACATTTAGAATACATCGCACAGTTTTCCAACGACATCAGACACATTAAAGGTACAGATAACACCGTAGCAGACGCACTTTCAAGAGCTGAGATAGAGGCTTTCACAACCTCAGAGATTAATCTCAAAACTCTACACAAAGAACAAAATATAGATTCAGAACTACAAGAAATACTAAACAAACATATTTACAAACTAGAACAAGTACACATACCAATACTTAACATTTAAATTTGGTGCAAACAAACTAATTCAGAAACACGTCCATATATCCCACAAACATTACGCAAACAAATTTTCGAACAAATACATAACATTTCACACTCAGGTACACGAGCTACTCGAAAACTCATTACACAAAGATATTTTTGGCCTAAAATGAACGCACAAATCAATAAATGGTCACAAGAATGCATTAGATGCCAACGAGCAAAGATACACAAACATACGAAGACAATCCCACAAAAGATAGACATTCCACACGGACGTTTTGAACACGTTCACGTCGATATAGTTGGTCCCTTACCAATATCACAAGGTTACAGGCATTTGATTACCCTAGTTGACAGAAACACACGTTGGCCCGAAGCGTATCCAATTAAAGATACTAACGCTAACACTGTCGTAGATACACTCCAAAAAGAATACATTTCACGTTTCGGAGTTCCTTTGGAAATTACCACTGATCGAGGACCTCAATTCACGCCCACAACTTTTAGAAACTTCGTTAAGAATCTAGGAAGCAAACACATTACCACTTCTGCTTATCATCCACAAGCTAACGAGATTGTAGAAAGGTTTCATCGTCAACTGAAGACGTCTATAATAGCAAGCAACAATCAGACAAATTGGTACACAGAGTTGCCACTAATTCTTCTAGGACTCAGGTCCACGATCAAAGAAGACATTAAAGCTTCACCCGCTGAGATGGTATTTGGGCAAACACTCAGGCTACCACAGAAACTAGTAATACATAGCAGTCAGAATTTTAATCCATCGGACACCTTAGCCAAACTTAAAGAGGTAGTAAAAAACAAAAAGTCAAACATTACGCATCATAACACTAACTTCCAATCGTATATACCTCGACCCCTCAGTACTTGTAACTTTGTTTTCGTACGCAACGACACGATCCGCAAAACACTACAAGAACCGTACGATGGCCCCTTCAAAGTGGTTGAGAGAACACCAAAATATTTCACAATTCGTAGACATAACACTAACACAACAGTCAACATCGATAGAATAAAACCAGCCTCCCTAGACACTGAGACAGCACAGACACAGTTAACCAAACATAAAGATACTAAAAAAGTACACTTTAACCTGTTAGCGAATACTACCAAGATTTTTTTTTTAAAAGGAGGGGGAATAATGTGGTGACTCAATAACTTTAAGTTGCATCACCACATTAGTTGAATTCCTTACTTCCATTTTACTTATCTTCAGTTACATTGATTTTCAACTTACATTTTACTTACCTTCTCGTTGATTCTTAACTTACATTGTACTTACCTATTGTTGATTATTAATTTACATCTTACTTACCTCAACTTAACATTTATATTATTCTTATGTTAATTTATTTACACTTTGTTATAAATACTTGTTATTATAAAAACATTTGTATAAATATTCATATTTGTATCAATCAGAAATTTTCATTTGAAAATTTCAGTTGAATAAAATATTTTCAAATAAACAGTTATAAAAAATATGTATAAAAATAAAAGTTATAAATTAAAATTTAAAAGTTTGTTGTGCACCAAATAATGTTATTGAGTCACCACATACATATATATAATTTGTTTTACCGCCAAAATTTTGTCTGGTAAAGCATCTATATATAAGACTTTAAATATTAATAAAAAACTGTCATGCAAAATTAGGAATTAATAAAATTTATAATAATTATAAGAATTATTACCAAATCGAACCGAACCGCGCAAATGAGGCAAATTTTAAGCGAAAACGTCACTTTTTCTCTTTAATTCATTGATATAAAAAAAATTTTATTGATTTTATTGGAATAAAAAAACTCACCTGAATCTTTGTTAAAAAGATTTTATTCAATTTTATTCTTATTGATGCTCCTGTTGTTGCCGCTGTAGATGGTTGCAGCTGATGCTTTTGTTGATGTTGATGCTGGTGATGCTGTTGTAGCTACCACTAAACTTTTAATTTTTTTGTTTGCTTTAAAATGTTTATTATTAAAAAAGCACTTATGCTTTAGTTTTTTAACACCACTCGCGGCTTTAAAAGATTTATAAACTAATGTTTATATATTGTTTTGGACAAACACTCGCGTTTTTTTAATTGTTTTTATTATTAAAAATCCGGCTCGCGATGGACTATGTAAAATCGAGAATCTATAGGGGTGGGGGAAACTAAATGTTTTATTTAAAATGGGGGAAGCTCGGTTTAAAATGATAACACGGAGAGATAAGCGAATGGTACTAAAGTTGTTTTATTAGTGAGTCTTAAAGTTTTAAAACAAGGCAGCGAGAAGCGCTGCCCAAAAGGAAATATCAAAAGAGTAAAAATTATTAGACAACGACACTCCCGCGCCAGCGCCGGGCATCTACCAGTGGCGTGAACAGAATGGCTTTGATGTTGTGACATACAATTTAAAGTGAGATTTTTCAAACGTAAATTTCTAAGTTTTTTTTTAAAAAAGTTTATCTTTAGTATATCAGGTGTAAGCAAACCCAAACAAAGAAGGCAATCCACTCCTGTGGGTATAATAGCAATGCCACTAACAATACCAGAGACTACGTGTGCGAACAGTTTTATTGAAAAGAATGGTGAGTTTTAAAATTATTGCTCTATAAAAACATAGTCCAACACCATATTTCCTAAACGAAATTGGACAGAGAAATGTTTGCACCGTATAATCAGTTAAAGTTTTTAATTAAGATGATGAATCCGCTGGTCACTCATCCTTCCCAGAATCAAAAAATTGTGCATCAGACGAGGATAGTGAAGATCCGATTGCTGGAAAAGATCGATTTGTTCTAGGATCTCCTATATCAACATATGAAATTTTCACCTCAATTCTAGCAAACGTTTTACAACACAAACTAAGCGGTGCTGCATTAAGCAGTTTGTTGGAATTGATTCCATCCATATGCCCTAAAACGCCCATCTCCACTTATGTCTTTAAAAAACATTTCATAAAAATAAATTCCGCTATTGAGTGTACGGCGCACTGCAACAACTGTTACAGATCAGTAAAAGGAATTGCGAGGAATATAATAGCACAGACGAATTCGGATATCTGCTCACCTTTTCAATAAGGGCACAGCTGCAAGCAATTATTTCTCACCCAAGTGCTCACCATTTTAGCAGAAAAAAGAAAATGTTGACAGGCTAGAAGACACTTACGATGGCGAACTGTATCGCAATCAATGCGAAAATCAATGCGACTTTATCAATCATGTGGTTTTTTGACGGAACAGCACTCTATTTAATTTATACTATTAACTAGACTTTTATGTAGTAATTAACAAATGCACTAAAAATTATTCAAAACCGACGGTCTTATTAAATGTTGAAGTCACTCTTGTACACCAGGTTATCAGATCTTCTGAAATACAAAATTAAGTAAATTTCGTAACAATGTATTAAAAAATTAATTTTGCATTACATTTAAATGATATTTCTTATGTGTTTCACCAAATATGATTCTTAGTGTTAAAGCACCTTTACCTTTATAAATTTTTAAATAACGTTTATTTACGCAAACCTTCGGCAAAAAAACATTAATTGTAACTGTCAAGTTCACATGTTACATATGAAAAGGTTTTCAAAAATTTCAAGTTAAGGCCAGTAAAAAGTTAGAGCTCAGAAGAGTTAGACAGAATTAAAGCGTCTTCCAGTATAAGACGAGATAATTCTGTTGTCTAGAAAGCAAAACATTTTTAAGCTGCTAGACCATTTCAATTGGATGCCAATACAATGCTTGTTTTTAATAGAGTTCATGTGCCTGCCAGTATAGGGCGAAAGCATTCTGTTCTGTAGAAAACAAAACTTTTAAGCTTGCCCAAATATTTCAGTTCAATGCCAAAATAATGGTTTTATTCAAAAGAGCTCATATGCCTGCCGTTATAGTGCGTAGGAAGGCTACTGCTGAAAAAACAAAAATGTTTGAGCTGCATGAACATTTCAGTTGCCGTCCAATACAATGCTGAATTTCGACACACTGCCTTCTACTGACTTTTCCATGCCTTCATGCTGCTACTTTCAGCTACTTGCAGCCCTTTTTGATAAAAAGTAAACTGGCCGCCACCACATTTCAGCATACTGCCAGAACTCTGCTCATTTGCCACAATTATGCTGATATAATGCCATTTTCCTGTCAAATATTTTGTCTGTGGCGTTCAAAATTTAGGTGAATCGAAAAAATCGACAAACCCAAGGACTAAAAACTGTTAGATAAATTAAATAACCTAAAATATGTAAAATATATAAAAGAAACCAATATTTTGCATTCAATGCCATTTTAATGCCCCATCCAATTGCCTGCCACTACCAGTGGCACTCAACTGGCTGGTTTTGGTACAATTCCCGCCCGGCCCTGCCAAAATTGGGCCAAAATAATTTCATTCCTATTCCAATAAACAGACTACCTGTCTGCCGTTTTAAGTTCATTTTCCGGCCAAAAATTTTGTTTGGGGCGTTCAGTGGAGTTGGTGCAAATATTATTGAGGGATTACCTCGCACAACTACCATTCTATTGTCCCTTCACGGACGTCACAGATGAACCACAGCTATTAGGTGATTAGGTTAGACGTCCAGTGGAGTTGGTGCAAATATTATTTAGGGAATTACCTCGCCCAACTGCCATTCTATTGTCCCTTCACGGACGTCATAGGTTAACCACAGCTATTTGATACTAGGATAATAAAACTTAACTGATATTTACTACATTTACTTTGCTTCCTTTTAAATCAATTTAACTAAAAGTTGCTGTGGCTTTCATTTAAATTAACCCAACTTGATCTAATTTTGTTTTGCCCAAATTAAGCCAACTTAATTTAGTTTTGTTTTCATTATTTCCCCGATCAAAGGCTCGCCCTCAGTGAAGCTGAATAGTTTAAAGGACGATTATACCTAGTTTAACAGCCCTATTTTGGCAAATTAACAAATTGTTAACCAGTATTTTGAATATTTCTATGTGTTTGTTGTTTTCAAAACAAAATTTAAAGCTCAAAAATCAAAATTTGTTAATGAAATTGCCAATAACTGAAAAGCAGTTGACAATTTTTATCAAAATTTTTTATTTTTGAGCTTCAAATTTTGTTTTGAAATCATAAAATTACAACAAACACATAGAAATATTCAAAATACTGGTTAACAATTTGTTAATTTGCCAGAATAGGGCTGTAAGTGTGTTTGATTCATTGTAAATAAAGAAAACACTGAGTTCAGAAACTGATTGTCTTTTGATTTAGTGCCCGTTTTAAATAATGTACAAATTATTGCAGCAAGCCCTGGAATTCGGCGAACGCATCCTCGGCTGGAGATTTTAGTTCGTTACAACATGTTGAGTTACCCTAGGTCCACACGAGACAAATTTTCATAACAATTTCAAAATACTCACACATTTTTTACTAACACATTCATATTTTCTCAATTGGCAGCTCAAGTGTCTCAACCAAAGTATAATCAAACAAAATAAAATAAAAACGAGAGCGTGCTATGGCAGCTGATGCAAAATGGAAATATCAAAAATGTTTTGTGTCTCACAAAGAAAATAAATAAATAAATTTCATGTAATATTTAGCAACCGAAAAATTTATTGTTTCTTTAAAAAATGATTAAAAAACATAAATTTTAACAAGTAAAAATTTTTAATTATCTATTATCTATTAAACATATCTATTATTAGAATACATATAAACATTTAACATGATTTCAGCTAAGTGCGTTTTGGTAAACTACGTTTATGTTGTCTACGTTCTCTTTTCTGTTTACAGTATTTTTGATGTTTTCATCAGTTGTAGAGTCCATGTTTGTTTTAACCACCTCATCCAAAAAAATAATGTCACTGTTATCGTATTCTTGATTATTAGATGTCGATGCCACTATCACAACTTCTTCAATTGAAATTCTTGCTTGTCTCATCTCGGCATTCACAAGATCGTCTAAATGGAGGAGGGCGAGTAATATTTGCAGTAATTATTTATGTACTGCTGCTAACCAAGGTGAAAGTTTGCTTGAGAGCACTCACGGATATTTTGAAATGCGTGCTTTTTTAACTTAGGATCTAGAAGTGTTAACCCTACAGTCCATAACCACCTGGACGAACGGGAGTCCATAACCAGGGTACCCAGGTACCTTAGTGAAGTTTTTTCGTTTATATTCAAATAAAATAATATATATGCACAGATTATTAGAAACGCTTAATTTTTACATCTCAACTGTACAAATTTCATGTTTGTAAGATAAAATTGGTTTCTATGGGCATTTTCCACCTAAAAGGCACACAAAAGTAAACAGAAACTGGTTTTATGTTTCTGTTTGTGTTTTTAGGTAGCAAATGTTGTGTTTGTATTTTTTGTGTTTTTTTGTTTGTGTTTTTAGGTAGCAAATTTTCAGCTACGGTAGAAAAAGAATACATTTCAATGATTTCGTCAGTATAAGTTGAACAGTTGAACAATGAAGTTGAAGAAAAATGAACCGCAAAATAGAATATTTAACTGAAAGACAATGTATGCGTTTGAGTGAAGAAGCAGATATATTGAGTCTATACTTGATAATATGACTGCAGATGACGACGCTTTAGAGCCAATTGAGGAAGAAGGAGAGGTATTTACGGGAGAAGTGCAAGACTCAGAAAGTGAAGACAATGACAACGAAATTCCAGCCGCTATTGACACGCCAATGCAAATTGAGCAAGATGTATTTGAAGATGAAAGTGACAGCGAAACTGATATCGTTGAAGAAAATGCACCAACATCAAGCACAACAGAAAGTATGATTGCACGTGATGGTACTCAATGGCAACCAACACCACCTGTTTGTCAACAAATAAGGAGTCACAACATCGTAAGAACTCGCAGTGGTCCATTACGAATGACGGAAAGTATGACTGGTATGCAATGCTTCAAGAGTTACTTTACAATAGAAATGTTCGATATAATCGTGCGTCATACCAACAAAAAAGCCAACTCAACTCATGATGCCTACAATGCAGCAAACCCAACAAAGCGTCAATTGAAGTGGAAGGATACGACAGTGGCAGAAATATACGCATTCATTGGAATGCTGATAATGGCAGGCGCAAATCATTCCAATGATGAAAATGCAAGGGACTTATGGACGCAATTATCTCATCCTCTATTTCGTGCAACAATGGGATTAAACCGCTTCTGGGATCTTATGCGTTTTATACGTTTTGATTACGCGAGAACAAGAAACGAGAGGCAGCGCACAGACAAAGCTGCTCCAATACGAGATATTTGGATAATGTTGAACGCCAATCTCGCAAAATATTATGTGCCTACAGAAAATTTAACAATCGACGAACAATTGTATCCGTACCGCGGCAGAACAAAATTTACCCAGTATATTAAATCGAAGCCTGCGAAATACGGGATCAAGGTATGATGGATATGCGATGCTAAAAATTCATATCCTCTTCATGACCAAATATATACTGGCAAACAATACAGTGGTCGCGAAATCGGTGTAGGCGAAGGAGTAGTCAGAGAAATCTCTGTTGGGCCATACCACAATAGCGGACGTAATATCACCATGGATAATTTTTTTACGACGCTGCCACTGGAAAAGCAGCTGATATCCGTCAAACTTAGCATTGTTGGAACACTGCGGCGAAACAAAGCCTATATACCAACAGAAATGAAAGACGATAAGAGTTGGACCGTTGGGACAAGCAAATTTGGTTTCCACAAGAAGGTGACTATGGTTTCATACAAACAGAGGAAAACAAATTCCGTAATATTGTTGTCGACTCTGCATGATGATGCAATTGTAGAAGAAAACGGCAAACCAGAAATCATCAATTTTTATAACAAAACGAAAGGTGGCGTGGATGTTATGGAGACGCATCGGGAGTATACCACACAGAGACACACAAAAAGGTGGCCTTTGTCATTTTTGTACAATATGCTCGATGTTAGTGCTTTCGTGGCATACACTATATTTTATGATAATAACAGAACTGTTCCATATCAAACAATACGGAGAAAATGCTTTTTGCGTAAACTTGCTGAAGAAAGAGTAGCTAATCGCCAAGTAACGCGCCATTTTTCCACCAAATCAGCAATTGAGAGCTTTTTAGGAAGACCAGTGGAGACGGTAACCTATACCGAGCAACCATCTACTTCTAGGGCTGCTTCTACTGATGGCAGAAAGCCAATAACAGGATGCTGCTATTTGTGCGCTTCTTTGCCAGACAACAGGAGAAGAAAGACGAGAAAAGTCTGCAACGTTTGCAAGAAACCAATTTGCGATCAACATACTCAAACAATATCAAAATTTTGTCCATGTTTCAACAATAACTCAACATAAGACATCAAATATTAGAAATGAGTTAAAATGAATAAAATAAAAATAATTTAACTAAAAAACAATTACAGTTCATTTTTTACACATCAATAAACATTTTGAAACAAAATAAAAATAAAACAAACGTTTTTTTTTAAATATTAGGTAATTTGCACTAAGGTACCCCGGTACCCTGGTCATGGACCCCTGTATGCAAAAACATTAAACTCATTTTTTAGTTAATATATCAATTCTAATAAATCAAATATTTGATAAATTTTTTTCTAGTCTCTAAGTTTAGTCGAAATCTCTGATGATCCGGAGTTTCATGTTGATATCTTCAATAATAAAGGAACAGCCGCACTTTAAAGTTCAAAAAAGTACCCGGGTACCCGGTTATGGACCGTAGGTTTAAAGAAGCGTATGGTTTTACCAATTTAATATTGTAAATTTTTTTTGTGATTTCAATGGCAAGCACTCGTTTTAAATTCTTGCCAATTTGGCTTAAAGCAGAACATTCCTCTGTTTTCTGTAGTAAAAAATCGATTTGAGCTTAGTTTGAATATTAGTTTGAATTCACGATTCAGTGCAATTGCCTGTGCAGTTGAGAACTTGTGCACTTTACAAAAACAAAATACACGTACGTCAAAAATCTACACAAGTGCTTTTCTACTATTGCCTTAAACTTGAGGACTTGCGAACATTAGCAGTTGTGTTTATTGAACATTTTTGACAGCTTTGAAATAGTGATGGTAGTGTGTTCACAAAAAACCTATTGTAACTGCACAGGTCCTCAAGTCCTCAACTGCACTGGCAAGTGCACTGAATCATGAATACCCCTATTGTGAATATAAATTTGTATTAACAGCCCTATTCTGGCAAAGAATAAATTGTTACCCAGTATTCTTAATTTTAATATGTGTTGTAACATTGTTTTTTTTTAAACAAAATTTTAAGCTCAAAAATAAGAAATTTTGATAAAAATTGACACCTGCTTTTTAATTTCATTAAAACATTTTGTTATGCGTGTAACGTAATCAGATGAGACGCCATTGCTTTGTCACATTTCCACTTACAGTCTCTTTTTTTTAATTTTGCCGACCACTATTTTACATTTATCGAATCAAGAGTTGCCAACGCAACTTTATTTTTTGTTAAACAGGTATTTCGTTTATTAGTTTAGAGAAAACAGTTCTCAGATCAGTGTTAAGGTTTTTGTTTTGCATAAAATGAAAAAAGTCGAAAGTAAAAGTCGACTTTCGACTTTTTTCAATATCAGAAAGTCCATTGCCAAAAGTCGAAAATTATGAAGCAAAAGTCGACTTTCGACTTATTTCAATTTTGACTTGCACATCCTTACCTCGGATTGCTACCACCAGCAGCAGCATCAAGTTTTTTTGCTCGGCAAGGGCTCATGTCAAAAAATGACGCTCTATCTCGCTTCTTCAGTTGACGAAAATTCCTTCTATACACGTATAGTGTGTGTGAGTAGATCACCATTTCCTTATCTTTTATTTCTATGGTTGTCAGTAGAGATGAAAGTGCCGTGAAAGTGAATCCAGTGTGAGTGCATTTTGTGTTTTGAGTTTTTTGAACTACAGAGCCAGTATACTGGCCTGTGTAGCATGCCTGTTAATGATGTTATTTCACAAGTTGGATCGTTCGACCCATGGTGTAAAAAATAGAGGTGTTAGTGAGTTTGACACTTCTCTCTCAAAATGATAAAATTATGTTTCCCCGCTCTTGTCAAAAACAGCTGATGGTGAATTGCAATTAAAACAAATTTTGTTAAATTCGTGTCTTCTTGCAAGTTTATAAGATTTTTACCGAGATTAAAGATCTCTTAAATAAAGAGATATGGAAAACAATAAAAAATATAAGAGACGCTGTGCGTTATGCAAAAAAAAACGATGTGAATGCAAGACAATTTGCATGCTGGCCAAAGCTTCATGTCGGCGGCACCTTCTAGAGCACGTTTCTGATAAAATGGCCAAAGCATTCAATGACAAACTTGGCAAATAGGCGAAGACAACTGCAATAACTTTTTGTCAACACAATACGGCACAATTAATTGCAATAAATATTTATTTATACTTAATTCGCACAATAAAAACTATAGCACACATGGTAGAATTAGAGAAGGTAGATGCATATCGGAGAGACAGACTGCTGGAACTGTCAAAACGAAGTTGACAGCCTATACAAAATCTGAAAACGATGAGAATGCGATAAAAAATCAAAAATAGGCAAGAAGAGTAAAATGCTTGAGTTTGACAATTCTGGCTATGAGAAAAAGAGAGCAGTCTGAAATACATATACCTTCACTAGTTCTACCAGGTTAGCACATCATCTAGCAACTCAAACAATTTGACAATTATCAACAGTTCCGCTCTTTCGCTCACAATTTTTTGACAGAAGCAAAGAAAATCATGGTGTTGTCAAAAACTCACTAACACCTGGTTTTCTTACACCATGGTTCGACCCAGCTGGACAGCTCTAACAAGTTTACAAACACAATAAAACAATATTTTGTGTTCACTAACACATTCTTATGTTATTAGCTTATGTTGAACAAGGAAAATTGTCATATTTGTATATCTTACTTTTACATATTTTACCAACATATCAAAGTGATCGGTGTTAATTTTTGAAGGGACGTTCATTTTCAAATAAAATAATATAATGAATTGAATATATTACAATTTTTCAAAATTCAGCAAAAATCAATGCTATCGCAGTTTTAAACGCCACGTGCAGCATCTCCGCAGCAGCAGCAGTAATAATTAATCAAACATGAGCTTTTGGATGGTGGTATCATAAGTGTGGCTGCAACAAAGAGCCGTGCAATCAAAAGGAAGTTTACAAATTATAATAATCAAATTAAAAATTAAAAAATTTGCCTTTTTAAGGAAACTAAATAGATTCCTGAGAAACTTTGGATTACCAAGGATATCAATTAAAAAACTGCTACTGCCATTGCTGGTGTTGATAAAAAACGTGTATTTTTACTATCGTGTGTGCGTTTGTTTTAATTTTTATAGTCGCAATTTATATGTAGTCGTCATTAAAGAAATTTATTCCAAAACTGTGTTTTAAAATTAAAAAAAATCTAGGCTTGAGTTCTAGGGGTTGGGCATGATACAACTGGTTGGGGGGGGGGGAGAAGTGAAAATGTAATTGGTGCAAGCAATTCAGGTATACGTTTTTCTTATGGATAAAACATGGGTGGCAGACAGAGATGCCAGATCACACGGATTAGAATCAGAGATGCAAGCCTTGTTATACTTTTACCTACCGCTTGAGCAAATGTAACCAGTTTTGTATGGATTTTTGAAGGAGAAATAACACGAAACGTGCTAGCGCTCGTGTTAAATAACACGTTATCTAACAGTTACTTGTCTAGCTGGGGACCCTGCTGGACAGCTGCAACAAGTTTACATACACAACGAAACAAAATTTGGTTTCACCAATACACTCTTATGCTGTCATTTCATGGGAAACAAGGAAAGTTATACGGGTTTGTATGTCTAGCTCTTCTGCGTCCAAAAAATAAACACCAAAAAAAATAAACGTGCAACACAAAGCAGTGCAGTCAAATGAAAGTTTTTGAAAAATAATTAAAAAATGTGCTTACGAAATTTTATCATTTTTCTTTTCAGATTAACAAATTAAATAAATAGTGATGAATACTTGGGATAAAATGTTTAAAAAAACAAAATGTGCTAAAATGTGCTTTTGATGTAAGTGCTTTGATAATTGTTTGTTGATAAAAATTTTATATTCGTAATTCCAAATCTATCCGGAAGGTAAATATTTTAATAGACAAATAATGCAAAAACTTTAAACAATTGTGTTTATAAAATGGCATAAAACATGCCAGAGCTGTAACATGACGTTGAGTAGGATGGTTAGACACAACGGCATAGGGAGAAGGGGAGGATAGCGCACAACTGAATTTATAATTGGTGTGATCAGTTTAGCTATATATTTTTCTCATTGTAAAAACATGTGTGGCTGAAAGGGATGCCAGATCACACGAATGAGAGTCAGAGAAGCAAACCTTGTGACATTTTGATCACCGCTTGAACAATGGTCACAAGTTTTGTATGAAATATTTTATATGGGCGTAACGCAAATCGTGTGACCGTTCGTGTTATATACTCCGTATGTAACAGTTACTGTTCTAGCTGGGGAACGCTCAATCAAATTGTCCCGTTAGTGTCCCATCCGACTTATCGTACAACATGTCGTCCAATATGTTAGACCATGCGAAAGCCCCTAACACAGTATGTTTGTTCGCGTAGTCGAATGCAAACGCAATATTTTAAAAGTTTTTACTAGAAAGTTCCTGAAAAGTGTTCGTTTTCTGAGAGAATTGTGTAATAGATAGGAAATCACATTTTCTCTCCGTTCAAGTTTTTTAAAGTTTTTACAAGAAGAATTTTATTTTGTTAAAAGATGAAAACTATCAAATGGTAGCTATATGTGTGAAGCAGCTGATTTTTTTTTTTAGATTTTCTTATATTTAACTGAGGTATTTGACAATTTTCATTATTTTACCAGAAAAGCGTTCGTTTACTTTTTAAAGTTCAAATGAATTCTCTCTCAATTTTATTCCTTCTTACGTTTTTCATTTCTTTTCCATAAAAGTACGCGAACAGATTTAATGAGCCTGTCTACACTGGCCTCCCTCAACTAACTCACCGAATGTCAAATCAAAGTGAGTCGCAAAATTTTTAAAATTTTTAATACTCTTGCCTCATTTCATTCCCCTTCCCATTTAATCATCTCTTCTGTAGACGTCAAAGTGAGTCGGTTGAGTGAGGCCATTAAAGACCAGCACAATGTCTCCACTTACAATATTTGATTGCACGCGAACTATCAAATTGAATTTCATAATATATCTCAAGTGTAGACTACTCATATTATGAAATTGTTCATATTGGCCGCATTCAGCGCAGACAACTATTGTGAACTATAATGGTAGCGCTACCTTAGTAAGCGATGTTTTTCTCTGAGTGTGTTGCGACTCTACACGTCAGAAATTATATTCAATTAAATTATATATAGACCATCCTGCCAACTACAGGGGCTGTGAGAGGTACAAAGAGTACTCATTGCACAGAAAAGAATTGTTGCAGAAGGCGAAAGCTAACTTGAAGTTAAGAGCTGAAAATATTTTCATTGCTCCTAAATCGCCCCGCCTTAACTGTGTCCTACGCCAGCCTCTTTAGAGGGCAGGATGGTCCCAATTGCAATACCTAAGAATATTAATCATTATAAAGATAATGTGTTGAATCAATTTTTTAATCTTTCCAAGGACTTGTTTGGAGTGAGTGTACAGGGTCTCCTGGGAAAAATTGAGAGCTTCATGAAAAATATTAAGAGCTGTGCTTCTATCCAGGAAAAAAGAATGTCTTATTTAGAGCTTCTAAATGAAATTATTTTAAATAATATATAATGTCTTATTAAAAAAAATATGAATTATGAGACGGTTAGCTTACCTAATATGAATTTGCCTAGCTGGTTTATTTCCATTAAAGTCAAGATTGGAGGAGCCCTCAAGCAATTGCTTATTGGTTCCATTTATATTCCCACCAATAGCAGATCTGAGTCTCTTTTGGAAGACCTAAATCAAATTGAGAGTAAGACATTGCTCTTTGACGGGGCTATAATCGGAGGTGATATGAATGCAAGAAGTCCTAGCTGGGGTGACAGCTCCTATAATATGAATGGTAAAACTTTTGAAAAGTGGCAGTGCCTTAACTTCCCGTCCTTGATCAATCTTACTCCTGCGACACCCACCTTTCCTAGAAGTGCGTCTTTCTTGGATCACTTCCTGATTTCGTCACATCTGACAAATTTGTTGGTTAATAATTTTAACTTGCAAGCCCTCCCGACTTTTTCAAACCACTTTCCTGTCCTGCTTAATATCAAGATTGAATCAGTGGAGGTTAATGTTGTTGAATTTGACTCTGGAAAATCTTTTAAAAATACAGATTGGTCACTCTTCAGAGAGGATCTGGATGCTGAGTTGTTACACAGCTTTCCTCCTCATTCTTGTTATCTTACGAATGCTGATATTGACTTTTACATCGGTTCCTTTAACAAAATTTTATTAGAAATGCTTGATAAACATTCTGAGAGGGCCAGAGTTTGTTTCAAAAAATACAAAAATCTTCCTAAGGACATAGAAAATCTTTTCAAAATAAAACATGTATGGCAGAAACAGTTGAAACGTATCTACCACTATAATTTCAACAGAAGGAGCAGAGATTATATTGAGTTGTCAGGAAGGGTGGGTCTACTAAAGAAAATAATCTCTGATAAAGTCAGAATTTGGCTTGATTCGTAATTTAGAAAGAGACTGGAGGGAATTGTCCCAGGCCCTCACGCCTTTAAGGAGGTCTTTGGAATGATTGGAAGAAGGAAGAACTTTTGTTGCAACAGGGTTGTTAATAATGGAAACACCATAACTGAAGAGCAGGAAAGAGTCTTGGAATTTGAAAACTATTTTAAATCAGTTTTTCAGCAAAGGATTCCAAGCTATGATAATATTCTTGTAAATAAGGTCAGGGACACGGTCCGGTCGGCTAGAGCTCTTAAACCTCAAAATATTTACATTTTTGATAACAGCCTTTCGGTGATATCGCCTCCTTCTGACGCAATTTTTACTTCTCAAGTAGAAATCGCGGAAATTTTACATAGTGCGACGGCTAAGAGATCTAGTGGCCCGAACTTGATTTCAAACTATGCGTTGGAAAAGATTTTATTGAATGCAATCAAATTCCTTACAATCGTTTTCAACAACTGTATTAACAATGGCTATTTCCCTTCCTTATGGAAAAAAGCAAGAGTTCTTCCTTTATTAAAAAACCCAATATTTTTCTTTTAAACAACTTTCGACCTATCTCACTTTTGTACAATGTGGGGAAAATATTTGAAAGAGTGATCATGGCAAGATTGGAGTCTCCTGAAGTTATTCCTGTTCAGTACATCTCAGATTTGCAATTTGGTTTCAAGAAAAAGCATTCCACTGTTTATGCATTACTTAAAGTGCATAATGATATAACTATCGGACTCAGGGAAAAAAATGCACGGTGGCGTGTTCACTTTTTACTTTTGATAAGCTTTTGATAACGTCTGGAGGGAGGGATTGTTATTTAAGATTATCAGATTGAATTTCCCAGCTCAAATCTTCCATATTTTAGATAGTTTCTTAACTAACAGAAAATTATTTATTCAAATACAAGAAACCTCTGCTAACATCTGTGACACGTTAAGTGTTCAACGATGTAACTGCCTCTACAGGATTACTGTTTGCAGATGATACCCTCGTTTACGCCAAAGATGACTACCCGCACTAAGAAAACTTGAAAACCATGTTGACAAAATAAATACTTTCTTCAAAAAATATGGAATATATATCAATAATCTTAAAACGGATTGCATTTGCTTTAGGAACTCTAGTGGCAAGGGCAAGGAAGGGGTGATTAGAGAGAACCGCAATCTATCAATGCGTATCGATAACAATTTGGTCCCTTTTAAAAATAACATGAAATATCTTGGTGTAAATTTTAGTGTTTTGTTAAAGTTTAACCAGCATGCAAGGAGTAATATTGACAAGGCCAGGAAGGTTTCTAACATTCTTATGCCGCTTCTTTATAGTCACAGCTTGCAAAGGAAAACCAAACTCCGTGAAATGGAAAAGTTAGAGAGAAGGGTCCTCAGATTATGCGTCAATTTGAATTTTGAATCTACAAATAAAAAGGTCTCGAACATATCGTTGTACAAGGAAGCGAGTGTTTTACCAATTATCAGTTATGCGACTTCACTAATGAAAAGATTCATTTTTAATATGAGCCTTTCTGAGAATGAAATCGTCAGGGAAATCTACTCCTCTCAGTCAGAGGTTTCGTGGTATTCTTCGCCTTACCAGTCTCCAATTGAAGTGATGATGGAAGATCTCGAGTCTAGCTCTGATAGATCGCCCTTACCTTACTTTTTGAAAGCCCTTCCAGGTCATAACCGGGGGTAAATTTTTGTTTATTTTTACTTCATCTTATTTAAATTCGTTCTATGGAACATTTTTAGAGAAAACACTAATGATGTTTGAGGACAAAGCCTACTTTTTATTAATATTTTTATTATTATTTTGATAAAACTCAAGTACCTTACTTTATTATTTAATCTATATATGCCTTATCGTACTGTACGATGGTTACCGTAAGATAAAAAAAACAACTAAAGAGAAATATGTAACTATATATAACTGAATTATTGGATCTTAAATTTATTAATTACATGTTTATATATATTTGTTCTTCAAAGTTAAGTGATGGTTTCCATGAGGAAATATAATTGCTGTTCATGTTTTCATTCTTCATACTTTTTCTAATATTGCACTATTGACTTTATTCAACGAAAGTGTATAAGATAAAACTATGAATTATTAGCGATAGCTATTTTGCTTTGTTAAAACTTTATGCTACGAAAGCTTATCGTATTTTATTTGATTGTAATTGTTACACAATTTTGCCGTGTATTCGTTTTTAACTTTAAAGTTATACTACTAAATTGACTTATCCATTATTGTACTCTTTTACTCATAGCAATCTCAATCGAGAAAGTAGCAACGACTTTGTAATGCATAAAGTAGATTTAATTTCAGCATGCCAAACTGCCACGGTCATGCTGGTCGTTGTCTCACTCTTCCTTATGTTAGTTTTTAGAAATTTGTATATACACTTGAATGACATTCGTCAGATGCTATAAATGTATAACTCAGTGAGCAGGAATTAAACTTGTCTATATTCAGATGTTAGCCATGTGGCATTCAGTTTGTTAATTTACTTGATAAGGTAACCGATTGTGCAGGCCATACTATAATAGCCGCTAAGTTTACAATTAAGCAATTGTTTGTATTTATCTTATAATATCGTTTTGTTAAAGACTCAATAAAGTACTACTACTACTACTACTACTTATATTATATATAGTTTTTGTGTAAATTTAATTCAATTGCAAAGGTTTCTCACTTAAATTTGCCTTGTTCTTTCTGTTTTTACTTAATCAGCGTCAGTTGAAGCATCTGACAGTTAATTTAACAGTTGTGTTCATGTAGCATAGAATTTATTCGCTCGATTAAATGGCGTATGCTACCTGATCAGTTTCAGTGAGCGCTACTAAAATTTTAACATGTAGTTAATTTTTACACAACAGTTGCCAACTGTTGTCTGCGCTGAATACGGCCATTATGAAAATGATTTCTTGAAATATTTCTTGAAATATATTTCATACAAAGAGCTGTCACTTTTCAGTAAAATATATAAGTGTGTGCATTTTTAAGATTTTTTCAAGCAAAATATATTGCAAAAGCATTAAAATAGTGAAAAAACATAAATGGAATAGCGAAAGAAGGAAATTATTAATATAATAAACTTTTACAAACAATCCCAAAATGAAATTTCATGAGATGAAGTACCCACCTAAATATTATAGCATGAAATGTGGATGTCATGAAATTCAATTTGACAATTCGCATGCAATCAAATATTGTAAGTGAAGGCAGTGTGTAATGATGGTACATTTCATCGAGCATGTCCATATCGGCTGACATATACGATCGTCTGAAACCCCTGTTTGATACCACTCCAAAATAATAAATTTTAGCAATTGAAACCTATTAAAATAAAAAAATGCCTATTGCTATTATAAAATGTGTGCGATACGTAAGCAGTGAAGATTCCGTAAGTCAGCGAAACTATCATATAAAGACAACTTAATAAAAACATTTACTTAAGTTTCACGTAGCCGCCAACATCTTGAGTCCCGATATGAGTAAAAAATGGAAGACTAAAAGTGTTGGGGATAAATCGGCGCAAGTTATATTAGAATTAGAGGAGCCACATGAAATCACGGGAATAGATATTGGTAATGAGCATTCGGCATTCGTTGAGGTGCTTGTTGGAAAAGGAGGTAACACTGAGGATGATTTCTCGGTAAGTGTTCAATATTAGGTTTGTTCACTAAAAAAAAATTGGGAACAATTGAAGATGAACGGAAACTGTTTTTTTTTTTATTCGTATGTAATAAGGCCTTCTAAGTTCAATTCCGTGAAATTTTCAGGCCGCTCTCAAGTCGTTGAGAAGTTATAGTGGTCCAAAGTTGTTAAAATTTTTTATTTTCCTTCAAAA
This sequence comes from Dichetophora obliterata, assembly GCA_963920525.1. Classification (NCBI taxonomy): domain Eukaryota; kingdom Metazoa; phylum Arthropoda; class Insecta; order Diptera; family Sciomyzidae; genus Dichetophora; species Dichetophora obliterata. The sequence goes on from OY986439.1 coordinate 141,627,095, forward strand.
GTACAAATTATGGGTATCAAAAGAAAGGTAATGCTGTCACCTATTCAACGAGCCATCAATCTTAAAAATACACGCATTACTTTTGAAGATATCATTTTACGTATTATGCACACTTTAGTCAATTTCATTCAATATCACAAGTTTTTCGGGCTAATTTTTATGATTGAAAAAAATTTAAATTTTGAGTTTCCGTTCTTCTTCAATTATACCAAAAATTGTTACAACTTACAAGTTTCTACTAGTAAAGCGTTTACGTACTCGAAAAACTTGCAGCGAGAGCGTGAAAAAGTGAGAAAAAAATAGATACAAGCATGGTATAATTATTTGTCAATAATTATATTATGGCTACAAGTTTCTGCTAGTGAAATTTTTACTTGCAAGCATGGCAGAATGAGGGAAGGTATACAACGAGTACATATAAGAAGAGTTTTCTTCAGCCACCAACAGAAAAACCAAAACAATAACTAACGAGTAGATTTGGAGCATATTAAACTTTTAGCAAACATTAATGGTATTCCCTTAACGCTTCTTAAACTGTTTAAACCTCTTAAACTGCTTAACTTTAAACAATTGGGGAATTTTAAGCAATTTTTGTATGGGACTTTTTTTACAAGGTTTAAGCAACAATTTCTATGAGTAAATTATGTAATCATGTTTGCTTAAACTATCAGCTGCCAAACTTGAAAAGATTTTATTATATACTCAATTAATAACTGCTAAAATGCATTTTATTTTAAATATTTAATTAATTTTTTTCTTTTCACTTTGCTAAGGCCCTAATTAATGTTTAAATTTTATATTGTTAAATTTATAACATCAGCTGTTATTGACATGTGCGCGGAAAATAAACAGAATGACAAAGATTGCATTCCCTTAACAAAAGCTCTGAAGTTTACATGTTTACGAAATTGGAAATTTAAACTTTTAAAGGAATACCATTATTAATTTTTTCGTTTTTTTTTTTTGGGACATGTATTTAGGGCTTCTAGTTACAAATCTGAAAAAAATTAATGGCCGCTCTCAGCTTATTTAGAAGTTATAAGGGTACAAAGTTGAAAAATGGGCTCCTAAAACTTGCTATATATTTGATATATATAAATAAAATGGGTATTAAGCATAATATATCAAAACATAAAAAATTGTTATAAAAAATCGCGCGAAGTTTGTTATATTTAATTTTGACTTCCACCTTAATATATAAAAACATGAAATAATTTTCGCCTGAGTCGCTTATTTCAATTATCAATTTGTACTTGTTTCAAATTACTTTATTTCTAATGTTTGATTATTATCTAAATATGTTTTGGTTATATTGTTTTTATGAATTTCTCAACAATATTGATCATCAGATTTATACTTAGTAGTAAATATCCATTTACAATTCCTTTTGGTAAATCTACCAATTTCCACGTGTCGTTTTTAATTAATGAATTATATTCACTATTCATTGCTTCTAAACATTCGTTTTCATATTCTGACTGTTTGATTTGTTTAAATGTTTTTGGATCATCCTCCATAGAGGTTTGTGCATTATCTTTAAATGCCCATAATAAGAGTTTGGTTCATCCTTTCTGCAACACCATTTTGTTGAGGAATTCATAAAAGCATTAAAAACAATTTTGATATTCGGGACATGAAAGATCCTAAACATTGTATTGGATTGAGAATTGATTTAAAAGAGGGACAATTATATATTTCACAACCAGGATATATAGTAAATTTTGTAAAAAAATATGGATTAGAAAATTCAAAACCTACACAGCTACCAATGAAAGCAAAACCTATTTTAGAAAAAGAGCCAAAAATTCCAGGAGAAGCAGATAAAACAACAAGTTAAATATCAAGAACTTATAGGTTATTTATTACACATTGCTATTTATAGTCGACCGGATATTTGATACAGTGTCAATAGACTATCACAATTTGCACAAGATCCGAGGAAGCAGCATTGGAACGCTGCTCCACAAATAGTAAAATACCTTACTACTACTAAGAAGGCTGTATTAACATATCAGAAAACGGGTTTACCACTTATTGGCTTTGTGGATGCCAATTGGGCGCAGGATGTTAATGATCGAAAGTCTCAATCTGGACTTTGTTTCATTTTTGCAGGTGCTGCTATCACGTGGGAGTCTCGAAAGTAGAAAGTTATTGCAACTTCAAGTGCCGAATCGGAATACGTAGCTTTAACAGATGCCGCAAAAGAAGCTATATACTTGGGAGATTCGCTGGAGGAGTTAGGATTTAAGTCGCAAGGTCCGATTACAATATTTGGAGATTCCCAGAGTGCTCAACACATGGCCAAATTTGAAGAACATCATTCTAGAACAAAACATATTGATTACAAATATCATTTTATTAGAGATGTTGATAAAAACATAATAGAATTAAAATATGTCCCAACAAATGAAATGCCTGCGGACAATTTAACTAAACCTGTTCCTAAAGAAAAAAATTACATTTATTGTAAACATTTTAGATTGCAATTTCAAACTGTATCATCTTGAGGAGGCGTGTTGAATTATCAATTTGTACCTGTTTGAAATTACTTTATTTCTAATGTTTGATTATTATCTAAATATGTTTTGGTTATATTGTTTTTATGAAAAATATTTTTCTTCATTCAATAAAAAATCGTTGTGAATCAGAACTATCAATACGTATGAACACAATTACTTCGAAGAATGTTCACAAAATATCGCGCGATTTTTTATACAAATTTTTCCCCTATGCCGCCTATTTCATTAATCTCAACATTACGTATGAATATAATTATTTAGAAAAATTTTTAGAAAAAATAGACCAATTTTTAAAAAAACTTCTTATTTTTTAAATCACACTTTTTTTTTAGACACTAACTTTATTTAATGTAAAAACTTCGGGCTTACATCAATTTAGGACCATTTCAAGGACAACAACTTTATATCACAAAAACATCTTCAAACGTAAATTTTTTTTAGTCCAAAAAGAACTATATCTTCAAGAGATATGCATGAATTTTCAAGTTTTATACTTCGTTGAATAGATACTTGCATTGCCTTTCTTTTAATACCCATAAATATTAGTTTTGTTGAAAAATTTAACAAAACATCACATGTTTTTAATGCCATTTTTCTAACTTTGGATCCATATAACTTCTGAACGACTTGAGAACGGCCCTTAATTTTGTCACTTTTAGCTTTTTTAGCTCTAAATACCCATTTTGAAAAACAAAATGAAAAAAGGCCATTTTTGCCTAAGGTAAAATGTTCCAGATTTGGTCTGAGTTGTGCTCAGCAAGAAGAAGTAAACATCGAAATAAATATGACAAATAACGAAAAGCAGAACAAAGGAATATAGGAAATTTTTTAATGAAAACAAAAATACTATATGCCACAAATATTACAGATTCTTATTTCCAGGTATGTCTTATTTTTTGCGACCTTCTTGTGTTTGCTGAACTTATGTTGTTTCTAGCTGGACATTTTTGTTGTAGCTATATTTTGGTTGCAGCTGCAAATTTTTTACATACATATTTCATTAGCCGAATAGAAAGACTGATTCTGATTCGGCTAATGAAATAATTATTCCTTAATAAGGAGTTGCAAACATGTATGTTTTTTCATGAACAGAACAAAATAATGCATTTAAAAAATGTTTTTCTCTGTTATATTAGAATATAAACAAATAAAGAATATACAAATAAAATTGGTTTTAAAGTATTTGCTTTAATGTTGTTCAAATTATTTTATTCATTTTAAAAAAGTATATACAAACCACCACCACTGAAATATTTATTCCTTAATCAGGAGTTGAAAACGTTTTGCCTATTTACAGTACAAAGAAGAATGTATTTACAAACTTTTTACTCTGATATAGAATATAAAAAATAAATAAACAAAAACAAATAAAATTGTTTTTAAGTATTATACTTATTTTAAAATAATTATATACTTTTTAATATTATACCTATTATATATATTATTATATACATATATACTTATAATTTTATTAGTATTCTTATTAAGTACTTATTTGTTATTTAACCCTCCGTGTGACTAGTGTAAGGATATCGTCACCCTACTTTTTATGACATTACGTAAAAATGCTAGTTTTCGGCTATTCCGAAAACTACAACTTGTACTCCGTTTCTCATCAACAAATGGTTTGCCCTCCATAACAATATATTACTCGTATTAGTTATTATATAGAAGACTTGTATTAAATATTTAATAACTTTAAGTTTTTCGACGACCAAAAATAAATTTTTTCACATTTTACGCATGTAAAATCGCATAAGCATCGTAAAAATATTCTGAGAATGTTTTAAGTCAATTAAATAAAAATTGTTGTAGTTATAAGCACAAACTTAAGAAAAGACAATGAAAACTAACATGTAAAAACTTTAAACGGGTTTTTCTCGAAAAGTGTTGAATCGATGAACAGCATTACTCGAAAACTAGCCAAGGATCGGTATCAAATTGTATGCACTTGTTAAAGTAATACAATTGGTACTTTTAATTGTTCGATTTCTATTTTAGAGAAATACTTATTATTTTATAATTTTGAAAAATTTAGTCAAAATCGTGTTTTTAAGTACCATTTCGATTAAAAACTCAAAAAGTTTAAGCAGAACCTAAAATATTTTTTTTTTTATTTTAGTTTAACAAGCTCTATTGCGGATTCCTGCTATATTAAATAATATTTGCTATCCATCAACCCAAAAAATTTAGTTTAAAGTTATAAGCAATTCCAATTCAAGCAAGTTTCCAATTCACGTATGGTTCCAATTAATTCCTCTAAATAAATCTATCCCTTTCCTTTCAGGTCAAAGATCAAACCTTGTTTGTATAAGGTGCATGCCTTGGTTCTTTGATCTTTTTACAAAAAAATAAAATAAAATATAGTTATTATAGTTATATATATCATTCTCTACTTACTGTTTAGACGTGTTTTTGCGAGATCTAACATTTAAAGTTATCTTTAGCTAAAAGTTCTAAATTAATAAATATAAATAAAAATTAACAGCTTTCTGATCAACTTGCACATACAGCTGGAAGCGTGACAACGTGGATTTCATCCTTCTTAAAATACTTAGATATTTAATATAATTTTCAATATAAATATATATATGTATGTATATTTGTTTATAATTTGCTTCTTTCCTTCCTCCTTTTTTGTTTTTAGTGCAAACAGGTTTTTATAGAGCAAATTATCATATTTTTTCTACATCTGTTTTAACGCTACTGCAAAAACTCTAGTGCTTATAAAACTTTTCAATTCGTTGGTTCTACAAAATAAGGGCTGCAAAGTTTCTACAGTACAATGTCTTTAAACAAAATAAACTGTTTTTCATTAAAAGCATTTAAGTTTATTTTCTCCTTTTACTTACATCTATATTACAAATCTTTCTATTTAACTGAGAATTATCTGCAATTTTCGAAACTGCGCTGTAAAAGGTGAATCAGACCGGCTGGTTACTTGCTGGTTGTGTGATTAATTTTTTCATATCCAGTGTGCAGCGTTGACTGCGAGGATCTTCGATGCACTCAACGAAAGTAAGAGACTTCGTTGGTCATGTGGAGATTGCAGGTTTACAAATGTTGAGATCTTTAAACTTATTAGACAATCTCGGAAAGGTTGTTTGGAGGTGGCTAAGGATCTAAAGGTAGCACAATATAGACTGAGTGAATACGAAGATTTGTTTAAAAAGTTTAAAATTATAGATGAAGCTTACAAATCTCCAAAACGTAAACGTTTGTATCTCTTGTATTTATGCTGAAAAAAGCAAAGGGAAATTCAAAGATACGTTTTTCTTTCATTGATTCAAATTTCGTACTAACTTTTTATTAAATTATTTTTCTGACTTAAAATAGTTTTTTGTATTTTAATTTTTTATTTATAAGCAAGTAGCTTGTGGCAAGTGTTTGCCACAATACTCCCCCCTAGAGATTCGGTGAAGAACAGGATTTCTATTGAAAGTTAACCCTGCGAACTCGAGTTCTCGGAATCCGGCTGGGTCTTGGGTGTACCGTTAAGTTCGGTGGTAAAATCTTTGCTGGTGCAGTTATAGTTAAAATTTGTGTATCTTCGCTAATGTCTAAATTAAAAATATAAGCTGGCTTGATACGATCAATGGAAACAACCTTCTGTGTTCCAGAAATGTCTAGGGTGAACAGTTTCTCGGATCTTTTGATCACTCGAAATGAACCGTCATATGGAGATTGCAGTTGTTTCTTGACAGTGTCTCGACGTAGAAAAACGTGGGTGCAGTCTTCTAGTCGTTTTGAGACAAACACAGTTTGGTTTGTTTTATGCAAAGGTTTTACTGGTTTGAGAGCATTCATCATCATCTTGAGAGTAACAACAAAATCATCAGTTGGTGTTGAATCTGTGGATTCGATAAACATCTCACCGGGGAGCTTAATTGGAGTTCCGAAAGTAAGGTCAAATTGCGTTGCATCAACATCTTCTCGAAAACTTGCTCTTAATCCAAGCAAGACTGTTGGGAGGATGTCGAACCATTTTAGCGAGTTATGGCATATAATGGCTGTTTTAAGAGATCTGTGCCATCGCTCAATTATGCCGTTTGCGGAAGGGTGGTAGGGTGATGTTCGAATTCGTTGAACTCCCAGCAGATTAGTTAGCTCCTTAAAAAGTTGAGATTCGCATTGACGGCCTTGGTCCGTAGAAATTTTTGGAAAGACGCCGAAACGAGATATCCAACCGCGGTAGAAGGCATCTGCAACTGTCTTTGGTCGGATGTCTGCTATTGGTATGGCCTCTGGCCAGCGAGTAAACCGATCGATGCAAGTTAGATCAAGGCAGTGGTCCAACAAGATCAATGTTTATGTGATTGAAGCGTTCGTTTGTTTGTGGGTAAGACCCTATTTAGCTGTGGGTGTGACGATGAATTTGAGAGCGCTGACATTGGATGCACTGCAGAGTCCATGTCTTGATGTCGTTCCTCATGTTGGGCCAGACAAAACGTTTTTGGATGTTTTTAGTCGTTGCGGTAACACCTCCATGGGACATTTTGTGTAATGTGTCGAAAATAGTTTTTCGAAAGCTTGCTGGTACGAACGGTCTTATTTGTTCTGTGGAAATGTCACAGTAGAATGATTTTGAGTTAGGAGTCAAGTGGATTGATTTTAAAATCAACGATGTGGGCTTTGTTTGTGCCAGGTACTCTTTGAGCTCTGCATTCGTTTCTTGAGCCTTTGCAAGGTCGTATTAGTCGATAACAGAGGGGATTGTTATTGTCGAAATTCTTGACAACGTATCAGCAACTATGTTCTCCTGACCGTTGATATGACGAAAATCAGTAGAAAATTGTGACAGGTAGTTCAACTGACGGAATTGACGTGGCGTGGCTTTCTCTGAATTTTGCTTAAAAGCAAAAGTTAGTATCTTGTGGTCGGTATATATGATGAAGTTTCGTCCTTCGAGCGTGTGGTGGTAGTACTTGACCACTGAATAGGCAGCAAGAAGTTCGCGATCGTACGTTCTGTTCTTCTTCTGCGTTTCGCTGAGTTTTTTAGAATAAAAAACTAAGAGGTTTCCAGCCTCCGGGTTTCTTTTGCTGCAGGACTCCACCGATTGCTTCGTCAGAAGCGTCGACCATTACGCAAATTGGTAAATTATCACTAGGATGGACAAGAAGTGTGGTGTTAGAAATATCCAACTTACATTTTTCAAAGACAAGCTTGGCTTCTTCGTTCTAAACAATTGGCGTTTTTTCGTTCTTCTTGTTGCCTTTTTGAAATGCTATCAGCGGCATTTGAGTAGTGGCAGCGTGCGGAATGAATCTCCTGTAGAAATTCACCATTACTATGAAACGACGAACTTCTTTGACGGTTTTTGGTAAAGGAAAGTCTAGTATAGCAGCAACTTTCTCGGGAAGCGGACGAATGTCATCTTTCTCTACTTGATGGCCAATGAACATAACGGATCCTTTACCAAAATCGCATTTGGCAACATTGATGACGAGTCCAAAATCTTGAAGACGTTCGAAGAGTTTTTGTAAGTGCCGGAAATGCTGTTCTTCGTTCTCAGAGGCAATCAAGATGTCATCCAGATATGGAAAACAAAACTCCAATCCTCGCAGAACTTCATGCATAAATCTCTGGAACGTTTGTGCTGCATTGCAAAGTCCGAATGTCATGAATTCGAATTCATAGAGTCCAAACGGAGTGATGATTGCCGTCTTCGGGACATCCTTCGGCGCCACTGGAATATGGTTATATGCGCGAACCAGGTCAATCGTAGAGAAAACTGATTCGCTTTCTTGATGAGCTACGTGAGCGCTGCTTTTGCAACTGCTGAACTGCTGAGGTCAAGGCTGCGATTCCCCTCTTAATTTCCGAGAAATCAAAGGATGAGCCGTTTGCTGATACTGCTGTTACGTAAGATGTTGAAGGTGGTGCTGATATATCGCCGATTTTATCTGCCATCTTAGAGATATTGTTCAGCGGTTCAGTGGAGGTCGACAGAATTGCCTGGGTTTGGGTTGGAAGGCGCTGCATCCACATAGTTCGTAAAAAATCCTCGGTTACGCCACCTTTTGCGAGGTTTCGCATTTCTCGAAGAAGCGTGCCTTGTTTTTTGTCTCCAATATCAAGATTGCTGAGAAGTTTCTTGCTTCTATTTTCTTCGGAAATAGAAAAATGCTCGATAAGTCGTTCCTTTATTACAGCATAGCTATTGGCTGGGGGGTTAAGCACAATGTCGTTAAGCAGAGACAACACTTCTGTCTCTATTTCAGCGATCACGATGCAGAATTTAAGCTGTTCATTGTCTATGCGATAAAGCACAAACTGAGCTTCGATCTGTGCGAACCAGAGGGCTGGATTCTATTTCCAGAATCTGGGAATTCGTAGCGACATTGAAGCTGGAGCTGAACTGACCGAAGGAGGGGTAACAATGGATGTACCCGGGGCGGTAGTCGAAGACTGTTGTCTTGGGCATATTAAATTAATACGAATCGCGATTAATGATCGGGGTCACCAATTGTATCTCTTGTATTTATGCTGAAAAAAGCAAAGGGAAATTCAAAGATACGTTTTTCTTTCATTGATTCAAATTTCGAACTAACTTTTTATTAAATTATTTTTCTGACTTAAAATAGTTTTTTGTATTTTAATTTTTTATTTATAAGCAAGCAGCTTGTGGCAAGTGTTCGCCACACGTTCAAACAAAAATCTTCGTAGTTCAGCTAAAACTACTGATATAGCCATGCCATTGCCCAACAATAATACTATTCTACCTTCTACTGTAACTGTTTCCCAAATGTAAACATACAGCTTAAAGATCTATAAATTGGAGCTGTCAATATTAGTTAGTTTATAGTGGGCCCATGTGCACCGCGACCCATAGAATCTATTGTGCATGCCCTTAATTAAAACTCCAGATTTAGGCTTTTTATATATTTTAGCACTGTCTCTGGCTTGGTGTTCCGAATTGTGGACGGAGGCACTTCTTCCTCTCCAAAATGGAGGCGTCTTAGGCTATGGGTTGCCGGACATTCACATAGAATGCGTTCGGGGGTTTCTTCTTCCTCCTCGCATAGTCTGCAGACGTCTGATTCAGAAAGACCCATCTTTTGGTTTTTGCAACGTTATTCGCGGCGGTGCTTCAATACTATAAATTATATTCATGTAAAATTTTGCTCAAAGGTAATGTTTTACGAAATAATTAAAACCGTCAATTATATCTTATATTTTATATTTACAGTTTTAAAATGTTTAAAAACTATTATAAAATACATAAACATATAATTTGACTACTTAAAAAAGAAAGAAACTTCTTAAAAAGATTTAAATAAAATTTAAACTTACATAAAAATAAAATTTGACTTCTTAAAATAGAACAAAACTTCTTAAAAAATTTTTACAATTTATACGTACTTTATATGTGCGCATTTAACTGTATTTAAAATAACATTTGCAAAAATATATATTCCTAAGCCGTTGATTTCCAACCAATTAAGAATTAAGAAATGCATGATAAAAATGCTCATAAAAAATTTCTTCAAAACATTGCATTCGTTCGCAGCCACTTTTGTTAAAAAATATTGACAATTTAAATAAGACAATTTTCCAAAATATTTTCTCGAATGCATAAAACTAATGATTTTGCTACATGTACAAATAATAAAAAGTTTAAAATGTTAAATTTTAAAAATTATTCTAATACATGTTTAAAATTCTATAATTACATTATACTGACGTGATTAACAAATAATATAAAAAATATAATGTTCCAAATGAAATTGTTTTACTCGGATTAATTATATACAATTAGAGACACCGCACATTACAAACTTTTAGTCGGCCGATAGTTTGATGCTCCAATGGTCGTAGCCGACAAACCAACTATTTAGTTGGTGGTAGGTCCGCATACTGTCCCGGATAATTGGCCAATTGCATAGTGGAATTTTCAAAAAATTCTTATGGTAATTTTTAAAATTATTGCATTGTTTCGAGTTTCACAAAAGTTTTCGTAACTTAAATAATTGTTGTTGCTTATGGTGTGGGTATATTAAAAGTAGCATTTAACATTTTTCTCGGAATAATTGGATCCTTTTTAACAGTTATTAAATTTGTTTATCCCTACTTGCTATCTGAAAAAAGCAACACCTATCTCTTCATACAACAAAAACAACACTTTTGAACGAAAAATAAAATAAACAACAAAAACAAACAAAATGACAAACAGCGAACGATGTTTGTCCGGTGTAAACAGTAAGTTAAGGCGAACGAACGAAGATTCCTTCGTTCTATTAAATGCTTATACCACATCATCAAGACTGCGAAAATAAACTTTTTGTATTAATATTAAGAATAGAATTCCAGTTTATATTGGACAAGTTATTCTTCAAAATCACGTAGTTTGTTTTTTTTTAAATTAAACTCAATAGGCGGTTGAGAATCATAGTACCGCATAGATGGTTTTGGAAAATTTAAAATAATTTCTAATGTTGGAAGATGAGAATCTTCGGATGTAACCAGAGGATCTGATTTAGGCACAGATCAAGCAAACGATTATTTTTGTTAAAGATGCAGTTAAGTTGAAATAGGCCTTGGATTGAGAGCTCGTTTAAAAAATAATTATCGGATGAACTTTCAGACGAAAGTTAAAATATTCCTGGAATTTCAGAACAGCAGTTCCAAGAAACGTTTGGCAGGTTCAAATCACCAGTTATTAAAATATGATCATTAGATTGCAGTTTTGAGCAAACTTTACTAATATAAGCCAAATGTTTGCTATAAACTTCTCAGGTAGAAAGGGGAGGAATATATGAGTATGTAATAAAAAGTCTCAAAGAACCAAACTTAACATGAACACAACAGAATTCAATGTCCAAGGATTCTGGAATTAATAACTCTTCAGAGAAATGTGTCGCTTTGACTGCAATCAACACAACCCCGCCTTTAGAGCAAAACCAGGAATGGAGTTTCTATCTTTGCGGTATATGTTAAATTTGTTGCACAGAATTTCAGTATTTAGAGTGTTAGATTTCAGCCAAGTCTCACTAAAAGCAATTATATTAAAGTGAAGATTGTGACTCAAAATTAATATATTATTTAGTTTTGTGTTAATGCCACGAACGTTTTGGTAAAGGATTAGGAACTGAAAGCAACAATCTAGTTTTTTTGATTCTTGTTAAGAACCGGTAAAGTAGCCAAGGAAGTTGTAGACCGAGGTCTAGAAATAAATTCATGCACCATCATATTGTCAGGCCAAAACTTTTGATCCAATACCTTGTTAAAAAGATCACCAGGCAGACATTTTAAAAGAGGACGTAAACGCTCGTATGAAAAATTGAATTTGTAAACAGAGATATTTTTATTTACAACATTCAGCTTAGAGTTTATATAGAATAACACGTCTTCAACGGATGTATCAGCTGCAAAACGAGGAACAACTATAGATTTTGCAGGCTCAATAACCACAAGTTCTTTATGAACAGGGGGCTTTGATACTGCTGTGGAAAACTCGAACAAAACCCGCAATCCCAGGTGTAGAACGAACCGTGCCTATGCGATGAATAGCACTGCATGAGTGTATTTTTTAACGGTGGACTCCAGATACCGGGCGACCTCTGGTTTCAACCAGCCCTGCCAAGGCGGAGGGGGCTACGCCTTGGTCGACCTTCCCTTCCCCCGTACTCGTGGGAACTACATGGATACAACAAATACAAAAACGAATGAGGTTGGCGAACCCGAAAACGCCATTACTGCAGCTAGAGCCTCAGTGGGCACTGGTCCAATTAGCGTAGCTGAACTTATGGATGTCACCTTAGATCCCTAGGTGAATCTTCGTTCGTTCGCCTTAACTTACTGTTTACACCGGACAAACATCGTTCGCTGTTTGTCATTTTGTTTGTTTTTGTTGTTTTTTTTATTTTTCGTTCAAAAGTGTTGTTTTTGTTGTATGAAGAGATAGGTGTTGCTTTTTTCAGATAGCAAGTAGGGATAAACAAATTTAATAACTGTTAAAAAGGATCCAATTATTCCGAGAAAAATGTTAAATGCTACTTTTAATATACCCACACCATAAGCAACAACAATTATTTAAGTTACGAAAACTTTTGTGTAACTCGAAACAATGCAATAATTTTAAAAATTACCATAAGAATTTTTTGAAAATTCCACTATGCAATTGGCCAATTATCCGGGACAGTATGCGGACCTACCACCAACTAAATAGTTGGTTTGTCGGCTACGACCATTGGAGCATCAAACTATCGGCCGCCTAAAAGTTTGTAATGTGCGGTGTCTCTAATTGTATATAATTAATTCGAGTAAAACAATTTCATTTGGAACATTATATTTTTTATATTATTTGTTAATCACGTCAGTATAATGTAATTATAGAATTTTAAACATGTATTAGAATAATTTTTAAAATTTAACATTTTAAACGTTTTATTATTTGTACATGTAGCAAAATCATTAGTTTTATGCATTCGAGAAAATATTTTGGAAAATTGTCTTCTTCGATTACTTTCTCGCTAACGGAACTCAATATTTTTTAACAAAAGTGGCTGCGAACGAATGCAATGTTTTGAAGAAATTTTTTATGAGCATTTTTATCATGCATTTCTTAATTCTTAATTGGTTGGAAATCAACGGCTTAGGAATATATATTTTTGCAAATGTTATTTTAAATACAGTTAAATGCGCACATATAAAGTACGTATAAATTGTAAAAATTTTTTAAGAAGTTTTGTTCTATTTTAAGAAGTCAAATTTTATTTTTATGTAAGTTTTAATTTTATTTAAATCTTTTTAAGAAGTTTCTTTCTTTTTTAAGTAGTCAAATTGTATGTTTATGTATTTTATAATAGTTTTTAAACATTTTAAAACTGTAAATATAAAATATAAGATATAATTGACGGTTTTAATTATTTCGTAAAACATTACCTTTGAGCAAAATTTTACATGAATATAATTTATAGTATTGAAGCACCGCCGCAAATAACGTTGCAAATACCACTTTTTGCAAAACCGATTTTATTGCAGTTTACCGTGAACATGACTCTCTTACATTGCCTTAACACCAAATCAGTCAAAAATATGCACCTTGTCGCTATCAAAAAGCAATAAGAAAGTATCAGAAAGTGGGAGAACGTTGTAAGCTGCATACAAAATTATTGGAGCTGAAATATCTTATGTAATTAAAAAGTCCAACAGATGCACAAAAAGGAAGTCCAATGTTGAAATTTGAATTGATAATAATATTAAAAGTTTGAAGAATTATTATAATGAATATATTTAAGAAAAAAAAAAACTATACCTCCAAAAAACGCTCCACAGCAGGTAAAATGGAATAACGTTGCAAGTTCACATTACGTTTTTAGGTAATTGAATTTTGTTATTACATAGATTTGTGATTGTCTATGCTTATTTTTTTCAAAAAAATTAAGCATAAGTGCAAAAAAGGAACATTATTTTAAATTCTATAAAAAATTAAAATGAACAAACAGCTTTTTTAACTTCTTTAATCGAATTGTCCGAGGTAACTCCATAAGAACTCAAAACTTGGTAAATTATACAATGCCAGTTCTTCGAAAAGAACCTATTCAAGTTAGTGATGAAAAGAAAAAGAATCTCCTTGAATTGGCTTCATATTTGTCTGAAAAATACGAGGAGTTCTATAAATCAATCTGCAGTTAAATTAAGAAAAATATTAAGTTTGTGTTCGAAAGCAAACAAATATATATTGCTGAAGGTTTTAAAATATTTTCTTAAGTTCTTCAATTTAATTTTTGTTTATGTTATTAAGGGTTTTTTCATAAATAAATTTTTAAAATCTATTATTTACATTTCATTTAACCAAAAAGGATCCAATGAAATTAGTCTTCTTATATGGGTATGCTTTAATTGTGCGGACAACGTTTTAAAAGCCATCTCACTCTCTGCTTTGCAACGTGAAATAACGTTTTAACAACCAATGGGTTTTGGATATGTAACTTTACCATTTTAAACATTAATAATACTTGATTTACCAACCAAATATTATTATTAAATAATTTTTTTTTTACTGAAATAGTTTATTTACCTAAGTATTTCTATAATGTTTTTAAAACAAGTATCTAGAAATTGTCTGTTGCATTTAAAACGTTTTTAACGTATTGTAAACAATTTACATTTTGTCGCTTAAAACGTTATTTGCGGCTGCGCTTCAATTGTATAATTTATATCAAGGGTGCCCAATAGGGCGTATCGAATTAATTTTTTTTTTTCGAATTTCATATTCTAAGACGTCTCAAAAGTTGCATTGGGTTATCAGGATCTCCAAAAAAATTTTTAGAAAAAAATAAGGATCTCTTCCTCTCCCGCAAGGACAAAGTTGTTATTTTGAGAAAAACAGTAAAAAATAACGATCTCAAAATGCTTTAATTTTTGCAAAAAAAAAAAACTACATTAAAGTAGTTAGTAGTTAAAGCAAAAGTAAATATAAACTTTAACTAACAATATTTTGGCGAACACGATGCTACTCTTGGTTTTAACCCAAAAGGTCCTGTGTAAAGGATATTCGAATCTAAAGGTACACTCAAGATAGCAAAGAAGTTTTAATTGTTTTCTGATTGTCTAAATTTTGGTGATATTGATTACAGTGTTAAGGCTTTGCTTAAATATGGCGAACTAATAATTTGTATATTTTTAGCATATGCATTTTCTTGTTTTGAAGAAATGTATATTTGAATGCAATTTTTTAACTTTAAAAAAAATTAATATAAGGTTTTATATCTCGGGCACCAGAAGTGGTACCGAAGATAATTTTCTCAATTCGGATTTTGCAAATAGTATTAACGAAACCCTGTTTAAAAATATATTTTTTAAATCAGAAGAAAAAGGCCTCGATTTTTTTCCAATTTTGATATTTAAAATGTAATCATGAAATGTAACAATTTTGTTCATATCTCCTTTATGGTTATTATTTCATTAAAACAACAATTGTTAAGTCAATTGAGACCCATCGAATGGCAAAATCAGAAACTCAAAATTTTGGTACAAAATTTTTGTGAAGGTTACTATAAAATTATTTAAAAACGAAATAATAAAATTCATGCTAGGACGGAAAATTTTTTTTAAAAAATCGAAATAGGAAAAAAATCGTGGTCTTAACCTGGTGTTATAAATTGATTCTTTTGGACAGGGTGTTGTTCAGAAATATATGAAAAATCTAAATTAAGGAAATTATCTTCGGTACCACTTCTAGTGCCCGAGATATAAAACCTTATATTAATTTTTTTGAAAAAGTTATAAAATTGCATTCCAGTATACATTTCTCAAAAACAAGAAAATGCATGTGGAAAAAATATGCAGATTATTAATTCGTCAAATTTAAGGATAACGTCAACACAATAATCGAAATCGCCAAAATTTAGACGATCAGATAGGAACCAAAAGTTCTGTGCTACCTCGAATGCACCTTTAGATTAGAATACCCTTCACACAGGACCTTTTGGTAAAAATTGATAAAGGCATCGTAATTGGCGGGATATTGTTAGTTAAAGTATTTATTTAATTTTACTTTAAGACATATGTAGTTTTTCTTACATAAATCAAAGCATTTTGAGATCGTGATTTTTTACTGTTTTTCTCAAAATAACAACTTTTTCCTTGCGGGAGAGGAAGACATCCTTATTTTTCCTAAAATTTTATTTGGGCGATCTTGACCACCCTATGCAACTTTTGAGACCTCTTAGAATACGATCAAAATTTTTCGATACGCCTTAGTGCCCAAAGGATTCTTATGGCATAGTTAACAACAACAAAATCTATGTTATGTTACAACAACATATAATTTGAAGCGCACTGTCGTTGTTGCTTCCACTTTGGTGTAGGACACAACAAATTCCAGGTGCGGATGGAGCAATTAAGTAGGAAAATATGATATGTTAATATTATATCGATACCTAAAAGGCAAAACATCGTATCTAACATTTCTGCGAAATCCGCTTTTTTCATATTCAGGGTTCAAAAATATTATTATTATTATTATTATCATCATCATCATCATCATCATCATTAGCATCATCATCAGCATCAGCATCATCATCATCATCATCATCATCATCATCATTGTGAATTGCTTTTAGCTTCAGTACTCCCCGAAGACCTAACCGGCAAGGGAGGCCCTGCCAGGAGCTACGCTACCACCGGCATCGCTCTTCGGGTGTTTCCACCTACTGAGCCCTCATCGCGTCAAGATTGCAATCCGGCGAGGGGTTATTATTATTATCATTATTATTATTATCATTATTGTTATAATCATTATTGTTATTATCATTATTGTTATTATCATTATTATTATTATTATCATTATTATTATAATCATTATAATTATTATCATTATTATCATTATTATTATCATTATTATTTTTATCATTATTATTATTATCATTCTTATCATTATTATTATTATTATTATTATTATTATCATTATTACTATCATTGTAATTATTATCATTATAATTATTATCATTATTATTATTATCTTTATTATTATCATTATTATTATTATTATTATAATTATTATTGTTATTATTATTATTATTATCATTATTATTATTATTATTATTATTATTATTATTATTATTATTATTATTATTATTATTATTATTATTATTATTATTATTATTATTATTATTATTATTATTATTATTATTATTATTATTATTATTATTATTATTATTATTATTATTATTATTATTATTATTATTATTATTATTATTATTATTATTATTATTATTATTATTATTATTATTATTATTATTATTATTATTATTATTATTATTATTATTATTATTGTTATTGTTTTTATTATTATTCTATTATTATTTTGATTATTATCATTATTATTATTATTATTATTATTATTATTATTACTATTATTATTATCATCATTATTATTATCATTATTATTATTATTATTATTATTATTATTATTATTATTATTATTATTATTATTATTATTATTATTATTATTATTATTATTATCATTATTATTATTATTATTATTATTATTATTATTATTATTATTATTATTATTATTATTATTATTATTATTATTGTTATTATTATTATTATTATTATTGTTATTATTATTATTACTATTATTATTATTATTATTATTATTATTATTATTATTATTATTATTATTATTATTATTATTATTATTATTATTATTATTATTATTATTATTATTATTATTATTATTATTGTTATTATTATTATTACTATTATTATTACTATTATTATTATTATTATTATTATTATTATTAGTATTATTTACAAATATTATAATTAAAATACCAAAATCGTCCATTCTTTGAATTTATTTTATGGCTGACAATGCTTAGGCACAGCTGAAATGATCAGTGCTCATAGCCTATGTGGAAATTTTTGCTTAAAATATCCACATTGAGTGATAGAATTGTTATTATTAATTAATTTAAGTAAAAACAAGGAAAATGTTTGGCGGGGGTCGTGTACCCTTTTCCCCTGGATGCGCGACTGCGTGCAGCTTATGCTTTAGCACAAGCAACAACAAAATACATTGCATACCGACGAGCACATGCAAGTGTTGTGGCACAGCCAACAACGGAATCTATTTCTAAGCAAAGCATGGATGCAGAACTTGAAAAGGGGGCTTATTTTAATAAAAAAAATATTTGTTTATTGTGTTATATTTGAGAAAGAGAGTTATTTATAATAATAAAATTATTTGGCTTATTTCATTTGGTCCGCCGAAAATTACTACCAAAAATCGTCCATTCTTTGATTTTTATTTACTGCTGACAACGCATGAGCTCAGTTAAAAGGATCAGTGCTCATAGCTTTTGTAAAAGTCCGAATTGAGTAATAGAATGGTTATTATAAATGAATTTAAATTTAAAACAAGCAAAATCTCTCATTGGGGTCATGTCCCTCTCCCCCTGAAAACGCGACTGTGTTTCAATTTATGCGTTGGTACCGCCAACAACAAAATACATTGTACACCGATGATCAAGGGAACGTGTTGTTATTAGCTCATCAAGTGCCTAAGAGCATTTACAAATCAAAAGAGTAGCACACATTATCTATATATATATATAAAAATGGATGTATATATGTGGGTATGTGTCTATATCATTTATAGACTCCAAAACCGCTGAACCGATCTTTATGAAATTTTCAGGGAAACTGAAGCTTCTTCTAAAACTTCTTGAGTGTTCCTGTGAGGTTTGTTAACGATTGGACAAGGGGGCGTGGTACCTCCCATACAAGTCAAATTTGCGCTATCGACCACAAACCAAAAAAAAGGATATACAGTCATGTGAAAATAAATAGGGACACCTATATTTTTATATTTAAATCTGCATGAATTATATACAAGGTGCCCCAGATATAGCATTAATTCCCGTGGCTGGTGATTCTTATTGATAAGGCGAGTATAACACTTTATGGAGTTTCCTCCCACATTGTAAAACTTTCAAGATACAGGGTGTTTTACTGTTTTGGTACGTGTTTAGTATTATTGATATAGAATCTATACTACTCACCATAAAATAAAAAATAATATTTTCTATTTTACTTTCGTGTCATGTGCTGTAGCGGAGCTAAAATTTAGAGATTATCCAAAGAAAAGTCAACAAATTTTGTATCTTTTCTTCTAGTGGAGCTGTTATCATCCAAAGTTAGAATTTAGAAAAAACTGTTGACTAAGTGTATTTTAACATGAAAAACAGAAATTTTAATTTTTGACGTTAAAAGCTCCGCTAAAACAAAAGATACAAAATTTGTTGATATTTCGTTTGATAATCTCAAAATTTTAGCTCCGCTGTAGCACATGACACGAAAGTGGTTGATACATAGATGGAAAAGCTGATATTTTTTCTTAAATACAAATTATTATTTTTTATTTTATGGTGAGTAGTTTAGATTCTAGATCAACAATACTAAACACGTACCAAAACCGTAAAACACCCTGTATCTTGAAAGTTTTACAATGTGGGAGGAAACTCCACAAAGTTTTATACTCGCTAATAATTAATGCTATATCTGTTGCACCTTGTATGTAATTCATGCAGTTTTAAATATAAAAATACAGGTGTCCCTATTTATTTTCACATGACTGTATATCAAGCAGTTTTGGTCGTAAAACTAATATTCAGTAATTTTGTTCAGATAGTTACTGTCGGTAACTGTACAAAAAATGGGCGTGGTCGCAATACATATACACCCACTTTTTCATCATGGCAATTCCGGAATTCTACACATTTTTATAGTGAAACTTGCTGTGTAGGTGCCCAAGTGGCACCCCCTTTTACCGCCCCCAAGTCAAAAAAATTCTATATTTCAGTCAGTTTGGGTCTTATAAGGCTCAAATGCAGTAATTTAGTTTGTATTAAAAGTGTGCGCACGCCCCCTTTCACCGTCCACAAACCAATGAAAATGCTTTCTTTCAGACGGTTTTGGTCGTATAAGACTTAAATTTGGTAATTTAGTTTGTATGGTTATTGTCGGTATCTGTATTAATAGTGTGTGTCCACGCCCCATTTTACCGCCCACAAACCAATGAAAATGCTTTATTTAATACGGTTTTGGTCGTAAAAACTTAAGTTTGGTAATTTGATTTGTGGGGTTACTGTCAGAAACTGTACGAAAAATTGGTTTCCACGCCCCTTTTCCGCCCACAAATCAGTGAAAATGGTATCAGTATGGTTATTTTCGAAAACTGTACTAAAAATGGGCGTTATCGCTTTATATCCACACCCACTTTTTGAGAAATCATTAAAATTTACTACTGTGTCGATTGAGCCAAAATTTTGGCCTAGTTTGTACGGTTACTGTCAGCAACTGTACTAAAAAAAATTTTAACTGATTACAGTTAATGGTAATGAAAAAAGATAAATTATATACAAAAAATTAATTAAAAAAGTTTGTAAATTTGTTTTTAATTAATTTATTTCCGCATGAAGTTACAATTGAAAATCTGTTTTTCATTGTAGAATAATCACTGGTCAGCCGATGTACGGCCGTTGTACAACCGAGATTATTTAAAAATGGCCTTTGTACGGCCGCGGTACAGCCCAGATTAAATAAAAACGGCCTCTGTACGGCCACTGATCGCCTGTTGTACGGCCGCTGTTTGGCCAAAAAGTACTGCAAACGACCTTGCACGACCCTCGTACGACCGACATATTAAAAATTAGGCCTTATACGGCCGCTGATTGGCCTTAGATTAGGTTAAACCGGATGCCTTCGTGAAGGCTCACATAGACCAATTCAGGTCCTTAGTGGTACCGGTAGCGAACAAAAGGAACCTTTGTGTTTGTTTTAAAAGTCTAAAGATTTGCGTTGAGTTCGCAAAACTTAGGAGGGATTCTAGAGACACCCTGGCTACATCTTTAAGCGACGGGAATGTCGATGAGCCTAGGTATTTTAGTCTCGATCTAAGCAGGGCGAGGCATGTGCATAGTAGGTGCTCCAGGGTCTCCACTATGCCCGGTTCCTTGCACTTCCTGCAGTTGTCATCCGTGGTGATGCCAAGCTTCCTCTCGTGGGCTGCCGTCATGCAGTGACCAGTAAGCATGCCCACTAGTGTCCTGCAATCTTTGCGCGGGCGTGCCAAGATGAACTGAGTTCGCTTTTCGCATTGTGCATTGCACATGATTTTCGAGATTTTGGACGATGTCGTATCTCTCCATCTACGATTCACTGCTAGTGTGACTCTTCTTTCAAGGTTCCTGTACAACTCTTGTAGCGGAGTAAGTACATGTTCTGCGAGTTCTGATACCAGCCCGACGCCTTCCTTTGCTAAACCATCTGCCATCTCGTTTCCCTCAATGCTCTGGTGGCTAGGGACCCAGTAGAAGCGCACTCTTTTCGAAGCGCATAGTGCATCTCTGCTAGCCAAGACACTTTTGGACTTGATGCTAGCGGAGCGCTTGGATTTGATCGCCGCTTGACTGTCAACGAAAATGTTGATGTTAGAGTGTTGTGTGTCCATGCTGAGGGCTATCTCAGCAGCCTTCCTTATGGCAAATATTTCCGCCTGGAAGATACTGCAGTGGTTCGGCAGTTTATATGGCTGCCTTATATTAGGCTCTGCGCAATACACCGCCGCACCTACCCCCGTAGGCATTTTGGAGCCGTCGGTAAATATGTTGACCGCCTGCTGTGCTTGTTCTATACCTTTGCACCAGTCGTTTGGTCCCAGAAGAGTTCGTACTTTGGAATTGACTATCGTGCGAGGTACCATGTAGTCCGTGCTACTAAGTAGATCCTTTCCGATTGTACAATGTCCAAAATTTTGAATGTGCATGTTGCCTGCTGCCGTAAGGCGTTGTGCCGTTTTTCCGGCTATTAGTTTTGCGTGTATGTCCTATTCTAATCCCATAGAGTAGAATAGGACGCACTACCGTTACATAGATCCAGTGCATCAGAAAGGGTGAGAGACCCCAAGTACTGCCTAGCATCTTTTTGGATGTGTATAGTGCAATGGTGGATTTCTTCACCCTTTCTTCCACGTTGGTTTTACATGACAGCTTGCTGTCCAGGACGACTCCTAGATATTTTGTGTGAGTTTTTGGTATGAGACGTATATCGTTCAATTTCGGTGGTATCCACTGTGGTATCTTGTACCTTTTCGTGAACAGAACCAGATCCGTTTTCTCTGCATTAATACTAAGACCGACTGAATTTGACCATCTAAGTACATCTTTGAGTGTGCTCTCCATTATGGAGCTTACTGTTGATAGACATTTCCCTACTATAATAATGCTTATGTTGTCTGCATAGGCAGTTATCCTCGGGGCTCTACCTGCGAACTTTTCGAGAAGTTCATTAACTACAAGATTCCACAGTAGAGGCGAAAGGACCCCTCACTGGGGTGTCCCACTGCGAGCTTTCCTTACCATGGATTTAGTGCCCCACTCAGCCCGCACCTTTCTGCAGCTTAGCAACTTGTCTAACCAAAGGTTTATTGCCGGTGGTGCTTCTATTGCACGTAATCCACTAAGGATTGCGGTGGGTGATACATTGTTGAATGCACCTGAGATATCTAGAAACGCCCCGAGTGCGTATTCCTTGTGGTGGAGGGCTTTTTCTATGGTTACTACTAGGGAATGTAGTGCCGTTTCAACCGATTTCCCTTTCGTGTATGCGTGCTGGTTGGTTGATAACTGAATTGAATTGTTTCTTAGGTGCAAGTCAATCAGTTTCTCGAGCGTTTTGAGTACAAAGGAGGTCAGACTTATTGTCCTCTCGGTCAGGGATGGCTGCTCTTACCTGCCTTCGGTAAGAATACAACCCTCGCTGTCTTCCAAGCCACAGGTACATAGTTTAGTCTAATGCATCCGTTAAATATATTCTTCAGCCATGGGACGACTCGCGATTCAGCCGTTTGCAACATGGCAGGAATTATACCGTCTGGTCCCGGAGATTTGTATCCCGAGAACGAGTTTATAGCCCATACGATTCCGTCCGACGTTATTAAGTCGTGTGGAACCTGTAGCGGGGTTGTCCAGTGCCCTCGTATTGTAGCAGTGCTTGGAGCTTCGGTACAGCCAGGAAAATGCGCCTTTAAAAGCACCTCAAGGGATTCCTGACTGCTCTCCGTCCACTGGCCATTGTCTTTGCGTAGCTGGTTCTGAATGGAGGGCTGCTTTGAGAGTAGCTTCCTGAGCCTTGCTGTGTCCGCAGTTTTTTCTATGTTTGAGCAGAAGTTCTTCCACGAATGTCTTTTTGCTCTGCGTACGTTTGTTTTAAAAAGTTTGAGCCTACATTTCCCCCAAATTTCCTCTTGGTCAGCTATTTTAGCTAGTTTAAAGAAATCTTTTAGGTCGCGTCTTTGCTCTGTAAGATTCGGAATCCACCATGGTGGTCTGATCTTACGCTTTGTTCGCGTGGGCTTACAAGAGGCATGATAGGCCTTGAGAAGATGGTCCAAGAGAATCTTCAGGGACCTTTCAATGCCCTCTTCCGTATTAATTTGTTTAGTAGCTGGTAATTTGGTCTCAATGATGCTTCTGAAGCGGTTCCAGTTAGTGTTTCTGGGGCTTCTAAAGATCTTTTGAGCTGGAGTGTAGTTAAAGCTTATACTAAAGCTAATATAATTGTTGTCCGAGAAGGAGGGCTGTGCTAGCACCCTCCAATTTGTGACCAGAGTGTTGTTGTCGGAGGATATTGTAAGGTCTAACACGTTCGACAAGGTGGGGCCTACATACGTGGGATCCTCGCCGATGTTAGCTACGCTAAGTTTATATTGTAGAATAAAGTTAAGTAGGGACTCACCTCGATCGTTGATGTCTGGGCTGCCCCATACTGGGTGGTGTGCATTGGCATATGCTCCGATGACAACTGCTTGGTTCTTCCCGCCGGCGATTGCTACCAATCTTTGTAGCTCGTCTGGTGGTGCGTCGACGTCATGCGCCATGTAGCATGAGGCGACGAGGACGAGCCGATCCTGGTCGGCTCCTTCTTTAGCGCCACGACGGTGAGATCGTCAGTGCTGTAATGAGACATTAGATAAGTATAGATGCCTTTCCTTATAAGGATGGCTGTTCTTGTTCTATTTACTGTTGTTGCGAAAAACGTATTGAAGTTTTGTGACTTTAGGCCAGATACCGCGTTGCCCGAGGCAATCCACGGCTCCTGTACTAAAGCCACATCGTAGCCTCCTTCCTCCAATACGAGAAGGAGTTCTGCGCTGGCGGTTTTGCTTTTATGCAGGTTTATTTGAAGGACCTTCAACTGCATTAGGCTGAAGGTTCCTTTACGGGGTCAACTTTTGTGAGTGTGCCTCCGTCACCCGCATCTTCCAGATTGAGTCCTTGGGCAGCGTCGGTCACGGCTTCTAGGCCGAGGTCTTTTTCGACCTCTCCGGACGGATTGGCCTTAGCTAAAAAAGTTTTTATTTTTACTCAGGTATACTGATAATGGTGAATATATTTGGCATTTCTTGACATTTTCGTATATGGCAGTAAGGCGGTCTGTGGCAGAACAACGTCTGCCGGGAAATACTAGTAGCATATATATAAACGATGTTATTTTTATTTAATAAATATTAAAGTTTTTTCTAAATGACCTCTATATTTATTATGTTGACTTTATATGATTTAAATACAAATTCTAAATGTTTGATAGTTTAAATCATACTTGATTTTAAATACAAATTCTAGTTGTTTGATAGTTTAAAATCGTTTATTGAGCTTAAGGTCAAAGTTAGAACAACTAATTGTTCTAACGAATTTTTCCAAAGAAACAACAACAACAATAAATATTTACAAGTTGGATGTTTATTTTATGAAGTTTAAGGTATTTATTGAATACAATATGTGTTAATACTGTTATGTGTTATACTTATGTACATGCTTTTATTGGGTAAATTTTTATTACTTGTGTTTATTATTTGTTATAATTATTTTATTTAATGTGAAAAAAATTTTTAAAAAATTTAGAAAAAATTATAAATGATTTGATCAATTTAAAAAAAGCAACTCTAACAAATTACATAACATGTTTATGGAGAAATGGAAAAATGTTAAGTCTTTTCTTTTATCTATATCTACATCTATACTATTATATAAAAGGAGACTCACGTATATTCGTTAGCTCAGAGCTTGGGAACGGCAGGCGATATTTTAATAATTATTTTTCTATTGGGTAGCTATTGTACCCATTTGAAGGTTAAGCCATATAAATGTGCTAATTATTATTAAGATAATAATTAAAATCATAAGAGCATAACCATACAATTTCTTCATTCTTATTATCAGCTAGAAAAATGTTTTCTCTTTTAAGCTCTATTTGAGCAAAATACAAAGCAAAGTTAACAAGATAGAAAAAATTTTTGTCTTGAAAAATTTATTATTTCTTTTTCGCTGCGAGGCAAAAGCTCACTTTTCAAGCTCTTTTTGGGCAAGATAAAAAGAAGTCAGCAAGGCCCGCAAAAAGGGCACAGCGTATTGCGTGTGGTATCAATGCTGCCACGTTTTTTAATGTAAAAATACTGCCACTTTTATAAAAACACCGACAAAAATTAGCTAGAGCAATTTTTCAGTTTAAGGTACCTACTTTTTATGAAACACATATTAAATTTTAAAATGACAGGTTTACAAATAAGGGCCAACTTTTGGGCCAGAGAAGATAAAGTTTTGGAGTTATATGCAAAAATGTGAAAAACGGTTCTTTTTCCGTTAGTCGGACTTTATCTTTTTAACATATTGGAAATTACGAAATATCCGTCAAACCAACAATGACATTAGCAAATAGTAAAATTTTTACAAAAATTTCAAAGATTGTCCATCCAATAAAAAATAAGTTTTTGGAATTGTATGGAAAGATAAAAAAAGCAACTGGGGTAAAAATCTGCGTAAAATGTGAAAAAGGCCAATATTTTCAAAACTACAAAAGAAAATTAGTTTGAGTAAACAAAAATGGCTACGTCTAACACTACTTATTTAAGCGATTGAAATTGGACGATGCATTTAACAGATACGGTCCAATTAACAGAAAAAGAACCGAAACTTGACCTGATAAAAAATTAATTTGAATTTAGCGCACGAAAATACATATCGGACCACTTTCGTCGATTTGATTTAAAACATTCACCTGCGCAATCGCGATTAACTTTTCACAAAAGGAATGACGCTTATCAAGAATATAAAAGCCTCTTCAGGGGTAGGGTATTAACAGACTTGGAATAAAAACTTTTTACTGTGGTTTACAAATTAAGACTGGTAACCCTTTCAGTGCATTTCCCCAATGTATTGGACACTTCAGAAAGTTATTTTTATATTCAGTTTGCAACGCTTTTCTTTAAATCAAATCATTTGGTTCTATGGTAAAAAGATTACCCAACATGATAAAAAGTTATAAGTTAAGTTTGTGAAAACCACCAACAAAAATATACCTGCCAATCAGAGAAGACTGCAAGCGTAATCAAAAGCAGATCTTGCTTCAATTGAAAAATATTTAAGTATCCCATTTGGTTATTTTGACAGATTTATTTCAGATAGATTTTATGTTTAAATGTATATAACACGGTGCTACAGTGAAAATGTACTTTTGAAGTGACATAGCGCAGGTTATACATGGATCTGGCCGATTATAACATGATACCATACTTGAAATTGTTAATACACCCCCAAAATTTAATTTTACCGTTAGAAAACCTATTTTTAGGCACTTGACGCATTAAACAATTATTAACTCAGCTATTTTTCAACCGATTTTTGATTTTAAAACAGTTTTCGAAAGATAAAAAATAAAGATTTTAAAATATGTACATGCCTTAAGAACTATAAAAAGAACTTTTCGAGTTATAATCGCCAAATCTAACATTTTTACCTTTCTTCCAATTTTTTAAACTTTGAGGATTACTCACTGCCAAAGTTTTATAAAAAACTACAAAAAACAACTTTCTAAACACACACTTTATTTAGAATAAAATGAGTGTTCATTTTTGAAAATCGGATGAAAAATGATTGAGTTACTAAATTTTTGTATAAATAATAAATTACACCTTCATTGCTTAAAAGGTCTTGTTAGCATTCATCTATCACTTTGACGGTTTCATTAAATATATTTTTATGATTTCTTTTAAAATTGGTGTATTTTTTTAAATACGAATGATCCATTCTATTATTTTCCTATTCGGAAATAACCTTTTAAATACTCCAAGATTATTACTTTTACATTAAGGTACTATTACAGTGTGTAAAAAATTAAAAATCTATTTTTTTCGTTCAAGAACCTTTAAATCTTCAATAGCGTTTTTCTTGAAACAATGTTTTTCGAATCAACTTCTAAGATATCTGGAGTTATACTTGATCGATTCCGATTAATCTTGATTTATTGTGATATATATATAGACTCTGTTAAGCACTGACCTATAAAAAGCCAAAAAACTTTCATATTTTTTTTTAGTGGCTGTTTTTGTAAATTTTTTTTGAACGCATGTCATTTTTTGTTTTTTTTTTTATTTGCGTAGGTTGAGTGCTCAACTACATCCCTTAACTCAAGAATGCAGTTTGATTTGTTACTTTCAGACGCTTTGTAAATGCTGGAGACGAAGCCAATTGCAACACGTTTTTAAACACACTAACTTCAATGCCTTGTAGAAAATTAACAACAATTATAAAGACAAAAAAATTTTTTTCCCTCATGAATTATTCTTCATTACTTCAATACTAGGTAAACAATTAATAAAAAAGGTGTTTTTTATAGCTGCACACTGTAATAGTGCCTTAAACTAATTTTTATATGAATAAAGCAATATTTTAGAGTTTTTCCATTTTTTTTTTTTTTTTTTCATCGTAAAAAGTTTTTCCGACTTTGATCGATATAAGGGTAGTTTCCAGAAAAAATTATTACTGTAAAATTAGTTCTAAGCAGAAAATTTATTTAAATTTTAATGATACGAAACAATATTTTAAGTTACAGATATATTTTTATTAAAAATACATATTTTCACAATGCTCAGAAATGCTTAATGGACCTTTTCCGTTTATAAGAAACATCGTTTGTTTCACGTTAAAGTGACCAGCAGTAATCAGCTCACATTTTGATTTGGCTTTTCCCTTGAAAACGATTTTCAAGTGATGGCTCTTGATGAAATCGTTTGCCCTGTTAATCGCTCAATTTACCAAGACTCTCTGGGAAAAAGTTCAAATGAGAATGCAGAAAATATATTTTGATGGACATTTTGCATCCCAAGAACATCCGTACATTGCTACACTCTAAATAATAATGCGGTGTGAATTGAAAAAACACAAATCAAATATTATTTTGTAGTATCAGATGGATAATATTGTTTTTTTTTTTCAAATTGGATATTTTTTATTTTCCACTCATTTAAAAGAAGTAGGAAAGAGGACACTTTATTTTTATACGTTTATCGTTTGTTTTCTTGCTAGTCATTTTTTAAGTCAGTTTATGTTCTTTTCGTTTTTTGAACGTGTTGCGTGCATAGCAGAGATCTTTAACAAATTAAAACAATTCAATAATGCTTTATTTATTACTCCAAATATGTAAATAAGATGTATATTTTGATATGTTCTGGTCTTTTCAATCGTCCAAATTTCAGCGTGAATTTTTTTGATGTTAATGATGAGTGACGCTTAATAGAACATTACATATTCGAATGTTAGACGTTTCCGTGCTGCAAAATTTGACTTTTTCGAACATTTTGCTTGTGCTGCAAAAGCAGTGGCTTATCATGATAAAATTCCGAAGAGACCCTTTATCTTATATGGGCAATAAAAAAGTAATTTTTTAATTTGCCGCTTGACAAAAGTGCCGCTTTTATAAAGTTGCTGTATGCGGTAAATATATTGTCAAAAATGGACATTGCTTAAAACACCATTTGGAGTTTAAGAATGTATCTAATGTTGGTTTTTAATTAACACGATTCCGATAATATGAAAATGGTCAAGCAGTGTTAATGTTTCAGTTTAATTTTGGATCTCTTGATTTTATCTATTTGGATAAACTGTATTTCACTTCAAACAAACACCGATTGGTGTTTTAGTTTCGCTCCGTTTCGGATATTATTATTATATCCACTTGGAGAGACACAAACGGATACAATAAAATTAACACCGTTCGGATGAACCTTATTTAACACCATTTCGGTGATATATTCGGTTATATATATATATTCGGTTATATATATATATTCGGTTATATATATATATTCGGTTATATATATATATTCGGTTATATATATATATTCGGTTATATATATATATTCGGTTATATATATATATATTCGATTATATATATATATATATATATATATATTCGGTTATATATATATATTCGGTTATATATATATATTCGGTTATATATATATATTCGGTTATATATATATATTCGGTTATATATATATTCGGTTATTCCGAAAAGGGAAATAAAAGGGTCATTCGTATTAAAAAAGTACACCAATTTCAAAATAATTCATAAAAATATATATCGTCGTTTGGCGTATAATACCGCGTATGACTATATGAAAACGTACTGCGGATACGCGGTGTTGCACGCGCAACGACGATGTAATGGAACCGTCAAAGTGATACATTTTCCATTGAGCAATGAAGGCGTAATTTCTTATTTATACAAAAATTTAATAACTCAGTCAATTTCATTTTGATTTTCATTAATGAACATTTATTTTATCTATATACAGCTGCGGTCAAAATAATAGTAGCGCCCTTATATTCATACATGTTTGGATAAATAATACTAGTATACGAATTTCGGATCCGGTAAGTCCATTTTCATTCCTATATGTACTTTCAACAGTCGTTTCAACTCCGTACTCAGTTTCCTCCTATATTGTAAAACTTTCAAGATACAGGGTGTTTTACGGTTTTGGTACGTGTTTAGTATTATTGATCTAGAATCGAAACTACTCACCATCAAATAAAAAATAATATTTTGTATTCTAGAAAAAATATCAGATTTTTCATAAGTATATCAATCGCTTTCGTGTCATGTGCTGTAGCGGAGAAAAAATTTTGAGATTATCCAAAAAAATATCTACAAATTTTCTATCGTTTGTTTTAGCGGAGCTGTTACTGTCCAAAGTTAGAATTTAAAAAAATACTGTTGATTAAGTGTATTTTTACATGAAAAAAAGACATTTTAAATTTGGACGATTACAGCTCCGCTAAAACAAAAGATACAAAATTTGTTGATATTTCGTTGAGTAATCACAAAATTTTAGCTCAGCTGCAGCACATGACACGAAAGTGGTTGATATATTGATGGAAAGGTTGATATTTTTTCTAAAATAAAAAATATTATTTTTTATTTTATTAATATTTTATTTTTTAATAAAAAATATTATTTTTTATTTTATGGTGAGTAGTTTAGATTCTAGATCAATAATACTAAACACGTACCAAAACCGTAAAACACCCTGTATCTTGAAAGTTTTACAATATAGGAGGAAACTGAGTACGGAGTTGGAACGAGTGTTGAAAGTACATATAGGAATGAAAATGGACTTACCGGATCCGAAATTCGTATACTAGTATTATTTATCCAAACATGTATGAATATAAGGGCGCTACTATTATTTTGACCGCAACTGTATATAAAAAGCAAAACACTGTCTGTCTGTGTGAAGCGTATAGACTCCAAAACTACTGGACTGGATTGATCTGAAATTTGGACAGTCGATTTGTTTCATATAGGAGATGGTTTAAGAAAAAATATTTTGCCACACCCCTTTTACCGCCCCCAAATCAATTAAAATGCTGTATTTCACACGGTATGGGTCGTATAAGGCTAAAATTTAGTAATTTAGTTTTTATGGTTACTGTCGACAACTGTACTAAGAATGGGTTTCCACGCCCCTTTTTACCGCCCACAAATCAATAAAAATACTATATTTCGTGCGTTTTTTATCGTATTAGGCTTAAATTTGCTAATTTAGTTTGTATGGTTACTTTCGGTAATTGTACTAAAAATGTGTGTCCACGCCCCCTTTTACCGCCCAAAAACTAATGAAAATGCTTTATTTAATACGGTTTTGGTCGCATAAGTCAGTCCCACTTTACTTAAACTCACTTTTCGGGGGGTCAGCGTGGAGTGAAGCAAAGTGCGCCAGGCTTAAGCGAAATTGAGCTCAAATTTGGGCAGTCGATTTGTTTGGAGTACGAGATGGTTAAAGGGAAATAATTTTGCCGCACCCCTGTTTACCGCTTACAAAATAACAAAATGCTATATTTCGCACGGTTTTGATAGTATTAGACTAAAATTTGATAATTTAGATTTTATGGTTACTTTCAGCAGCTACCCGAGTAAAAATATGAGCGGGTGAACAGCGGCCGATCAGCGGTCGATCATGGGCCACACGGCCGTACAAATGTCAAAGATGGCCCAAAAATAATCCAAAAAGCCTAGCGGCCGAGACTACGGTCAAACAACGGCCATACAAGGCCGTTATAATATGCCACTGTTATCGGATTCTTGATT
This sequence comes from Dichetophora obliterata, assembly GCA_963920525.1. Taxonomy (NCBI): domain Eukaryota; kingdom Metazoa; phylum Arthropoda; class Insecta; order Diptera; family Sciomyzidae; genus Dichetophora; species Dichetophora obliterata. The sequence goes on from OY986439.1 coordinate 141,658,558, forward strand.
ATAAGATGTCGATGCTGCTATCACAACTTCTTCATTTGAAATTCTTGCTTGTCTCATCTCAACATTCACAAGATCACCTAAATGGAGAGGGCGGTAATATTTGCAGGAATTATTAATGTAATGCTGTTTACCAAGGTGAAAGATTGCTTGAGAACACTCACGGATATTTTGAAATGCGTGCTTTTTGAACCTAGGACTAGAAGTGTTAAAGAAGCGTATGGTTTTACTTACTCAATATTGTACATTTTTTTGTGATTTCAATGGCAAGCACTCGTTTTAAATTCTTGCCAAATTGACTTAAAGCAGAACATTCCTCTGTTTTCTCTAATAAAAAAATTAATCGATTTGAGCGTAGTTTGAGCGTAGTTTGAATATTGTGAATATAAATTTGTATAAACAGCCTTATTCTGGCAAAGTAACAATTGTTACCCAGTATTCTTGGGCCATGGTGAATATTTTACTTCAAAGCTTATGTGCACAAAAATTTTTATAGAGTTTTTAGAAATTTTATTGTTTGATAAAGAAGGCGTGGTTTTCATAATATTTTGCTCATTCCCAAACTTGATATTTGTTTTTTTAATATAAGCACATATATAAAATTTCAATACAATAGCTGTAAAATTGCGGCTGTAATCGTGTCGACAGACTGACCTAGCGAAATCGGCTCAGGAGGTGATGCTGATCAAGAATATATATACTTTTTTATACCTGCCACGCCTACTTATCAGCGTTACAAACGGAGTGACAAAGTTAACGCAATAAAGTTTACTTGGAGTAAACAAAATTTAATATATACTTTTTTTCATTTAGTACAATTTTTCTAAAATTGTATACCAAAATGATAAAGTCATTTATCAACTCTGATTTACACTTGCACAGAACAATACAAAAAGAAAACATATCATGTGCACACACACCTAATCAGACTTAAAAAACTATACACAAACACTAAAGACAAAATAAATTAGCTAGAGCAGGACAATAGTGTACGAGATCAACTGCAAAGGAAAAAACAGAGAAAATTGCAAAAAAGTATACATTGGGAGTAGGAATGAAGAATACTTGGAGTAAGAATGAAGGAACACATGGCAGACATAAAGAAGGAAAGAGCATCAACTGGGCTTTCTCAACACATTTTGAATACTGGACACTGATTTCGATAAGATTAAAATTCTGAACAAAGAAATGAGAACAAATAAGATACTAACACTTGAAAGCCTAAGAATACAACAAAAACTCAAAACAACGATGAACACTAAAGAAGACAAGGACAATATAAATCTGATTTACTCTATGGCAATTTAAAATTTCATTTGGTGCAATATTAATATTAGATCTACTTGACAATTTTAAATAGTGATGCTTCAAATGTTTTATATTTTTATAAGTCCATGTTTTAAATTGTGATAATGCTATTTAAACAGTCAAACCTTTTTGTAATGTAAATTTAATGTAAAAATCAATTTTTAATGTAAAATTTAAAAAAATTTTGTAAGTTCGTATTCGTTTAATAATTTAAATTCTATTGTAATCTTTGTTCAGTTATAGCCTCAATTAAATATTTTTATATATAAAAACAAAATTCTGTTTTACTTTAAGATTTAATAAATATCCCTGAGGAAGCTGAAAAATAACCAGCGGAACGTCGGAGGAAAAATATAAAGTAAATTTTATTTATTTGCATAAAAAAACAACAGTCCATTTAGCCTAAGCTTAATTGCAACAATAAGGAGTTGCTGTCGCTATCTTCAAGGGTATTGACGTGCGTCTGTCCGGCCCTTTTATTTTAGTTAAATTAAGTTTTAAAAGTTAATTGTCAGTTTCAAATGTTCCGTATTGTGCGTTAAAGCTTATAGTGCGTTTTATTTCTTGTTGTTTAACGAGTTTAAACTAAATGTTTTGTGTTTAATAACAACTTCATTAAAAAACCAAAAAAATAAAAAACAGTGAGTGTTTAAAAGAAAGAAAGAAAGAAAGAAACAATTTAAAAAGAAAAATAAACAAAATATTCAACAACAACAACGTAACAGCAGCTCCAACAAGAACATCATCAACAGCACAGCAGCAAAACCTGTTACACAGAGAGCCGCTAGCTGCAGCATCATCATCGCTGGACAACAGTACAGTATTTTTTAGCTGACCACGCGAGGGACTTTTCTATGCTCCTCGCTGTGTAAGTTATTGTTGTTGTTTTCGTTTCCGTCTTCTCTGATATCCTCTCCCATTAGTTACATTTGTAAGTAGGGTTGCACAGTGGGCTAAATTGTGCTGAAGTAAAGGCATAACACTTGCTTCAGTACTTTTGGATTGATCATGTTGTGCAATTCTCTTACAGCCATAACTAATTACCTTGATTACCGTATATTCCCTTATTTGTTTAATGTTTGCATGAAGCGGAAATGTCGGTCCATTTTTGCATAGATTTTTGCAATATTCGTGGAATGGGCGAATTTTTTCTCGGTATATGTTCATTGTACTCATTGGCGTCGGAAGCGGGGGGAAAGGGGGGCAGTCGCCCCCCACTTTTTTAGCTAGATAAACAATTTAAAAGGAAAACTTCAAAAGTTATTCAAAATATCAGTTTTTTTTACAACGATAATATTTTTGTATTATATATTTTCCTCTTGTTTCTTTCTTCTTCATAAGCATGCTTGCGGATAACCATTTTCTTTCTCTGTGTTTGCAAAAAGATAGAACAAAATGTAGAGTTTCTACTGCAAACCCACCACTTCAGTTTAAAAGCACCCTTAAGTATGTAGCTTAATGCTTGTTAATTTTGCAACTCTGGTAAGGAAAAATTTGACATGATCTTAGGGGCTTTCCATATTGGACGACATGTTGTACGATAAGTTAGATGGAAAACTAATGGGACTATTTGATTGAGCATTCGAACGATCTAACTTGTAAAGCAACATCATTAATTGCAAGCTCTCAAGCAGAACACATCCGGCTAATAGCTAAGCAACTTTTAGATGCCCTAACAATTGAGCAGTAATTTTACATAATTGTACAATCGGCAGAAAAAAATCAAAAATTTCGACTATCGTTTTAGCTTACGCATGGTACTACATGTTGTACAATCTGCCATGTTGGTCCAATGTTTTGGACCATGCGAAAGCCCCTACTGTGAATTAGCTGATGAAAATCCACCTCGACGCTTTGAAGAAACATCAAATCCGGTTCCTTCAGTACAGTTGCCATTATATGATCGGCTACGAAAAGATTATTTCGAATTTTTAGATCTTCCCTCAAATGAGATAACGGCTAGATTCTTCGATTTTACTTTTTTTATTTTTGCATGTTTACACCAGCTTCACTCAACCGACTCACTTTGATTTAACATTCGGTGAGTCGGTTGAGTGAAGCTAGTGTAAACTGGCATTTTGTAAATCTTATTGTACATTTAAACAGATCTTGACACTCTGGAATCGTTGGAAAATATTGTAATCGAAGCCTTCAACGGAAAAGTGCCTTCTGAACAAAATCTAAAAACAAAACTAGATCTTTATGCAGATGACTTTTTTGCAGATGAAATTGCTGAAGCAATTGCCTGGCCAAACACTTTGAAATTGTAGTGGCATTGTATCCCAATTTGCGAAAAATTCGGATACTGTAAAATTAATTAAATTTAGTTTGAAAACTTATTGCTTTGCTTTTGACTGTGCCTGCATCAGCAGCTTCATCTGAGCGTTCTTTTAGTGCACTAAGACGACTTAAAACGTATCTTCGAGCAACTATGACACAGAAACGACTCCCTCATGCGGCACTTATACACATTCACAAAGATAAAACCGAAGAATTGAATTCGATGGAGGTGGTGAAAGAGTTTGTTTCTCGCAAGGACAGAAAGAAACATTTTGGAATAATTTAAATTGATATAACTTTTTGTACCTTATTGCATTTAAACCATGTAAAGATATACCTAGTCTTGCTTTATAAAAGCAACCATTATTTCTTATATTTTCATATTACCATATGAAAGATCCTTTAAAGAATGATCTCTAATATTAAAATTGGAAAAACTTTTAAAAATAATGAAATTTTAATATTTTTTAATATTTTTATATTTTTTTATTTTAAACTAAAATAAAAAATTTTATTATTCGCATTCATGTTTCTTTGAAGAAATTTTGGTGAACTTTTTTTTGCACCACCATTTGTACTGCCCCCCCCCCATGAAATTAGCTTCCGACGCGCTTGATTGTACTCTACATAGGCCTCAAATAATGGCACTAGGTGAGACCCAGGTAGCCGAGGATGCAGATCCACTGGATTTTCATATACCTGGGTACCGCTTACTACCATTATTTTCTTTGCATAGAGGCATCACTCTTTTTATAAGAACGGATGTGGCGTACCAGTGTGAGAGGAGTCTGAACGTGACCGATCCAGAGTTTAGCTCAATGTGGGTTCGGTTCAGGCTTCGCTCTTACTTGCTGCGTTTCTGTTTTATTTATAGAAGTCCGAATCAATGGAGAGAGCCCACTTCTAACAAATTTGACTCTCTCTCTGATTCGATTACGCATATTTTGGGGTTATTTCCTGACAGTGAGATCGTTTTAGCAGGCGATTTCAATGTCCACAACCTGGCTTGGTTACGTCACTCGGGCCCATTGACACCTGTTGGGCAATATGTTGAGCTATTTGCCGAATCGAACCAATTGATTCAACTAGTGAAGGAACCCACTTTTTTTTCCCTCAAAGTGATATGCATAACCATAATACCCTTGACTTTTTTGTGACTTCACATCATGAAAAATATGAAGTGAGTGCAACGCACCTCTTGGTAACTCGGACCATTGTACCATCTCCGCTGTTTTTCCATATTCTAACCCTTGCTTTTTTACGGCTAAAGCCCCGAAGAGGACTGCATGGTTTTATGGAATGGCAAATCGGACTGCGTTAAATAATTTTTATCGCAGCTTTAATTGGGAATTATGTTTCGCTGATAAAAATGTGAATGCCGCGGCTGTCATGGTACAAGAAATTATTTTATTGGGTATGCGGTCTTTCATTCCCAATAAGATGAGAAGCATTAAACCAAAAGATCACTCATGGTTTAATGAGACTTGCAGTCAGGTCTAAAGAGAAAGCCTTTCAGAATTGGCGTTCTAACAAGAATATCGATGCTAAAAGACTTGGCATCGAGGCAAGGAATCGCTGTAATGCAATTTTAAAACGTGAAAAGTTTCTGCACGAAGCTCGCATTTGAGAACAGGTTCTTCTCTGCCCCAAAGGAATCAAAAATTGTTGGTCATTTGTTAAAAGAGTTAAGAACCAGACATGGTTATCGATCCCAGCTCTTTTGAAAGATGACCAAATCTTCACTGACTCGGCTGATAAAGCGAACCTATTGGCTAGGTTCTTTGCACAAAATTCCACTCTCTCGGATAGCAATCAGCCACTGCCCTTTGTTGAGGGTTTACCTTCTGCAATGCAGGAGATATACTTTCGAACGAGAGCAATTAAAAAAGTCCTTACAAATCTCAACGTAAACAAAGCCTCTGGTCCTGACGGCATACCGCCAATTGTGCTCAAAATGTGTGCTTATTCGCTGGCTCGGCCTTTGCGCAACCTTTTCAACATCTCCTACAGAACAGGAGTATTTCCATCTTGTTGGAAGGTGGCAAATGTCCATCCGGTACCTAAAAAGGGTGATGCCACGAACCCTGCAAACTACCGACCCATTGCGATATGCTCTACGCTTTCCAAAGTTATGGAGAGCGTAATAAACTTCAACGTTGTGAATTATCTGGAGCACAGCCAACTGCTTAGTGACCGTCAATATGGTTTCCGTAGAGCTCGCTCTACTGGTGATATGATGGCGTTCTTAACCGAAGAATGGAATAAATGCGTTCACTCTTTTGGCGAAAGCAGGGTTGTCGCTCTTAATATTTCAAAAGCGTTCGACCGAATGTGGCATAAAGCGCTCGTGTCAAAACTTGTTTCATATGGTTTTAGTAGTAACTTTTCTCGATGGATCACGTGTTTCCTCAAGGACAGAACGATTCGTGTCGTAGTTGGCGGTATTTCGTCCGAGAAGTATGCCATCAACGCAGGAGTACCACAGGGTTCAGTTCTATCGCCCACCTTGTTTCTGGCTTTTATCAACGATCTTCTGTCGTTGACGCATAACCCAATATATTCGTTTGCGGACGACGGCAGCATTTGTCATTCATATTCATTCAAAAACGCCCAAGCTCTATGAACATTGAGAGCAAAAGGCAAAATATGAATGACACACACCTTAATGATCTACAAAAAATCTCCGAGTGAGGTCTTGCTAATAGAGTAGAGTTCAATGCAAGCAAGACCCAGTGTTGTCTGTTAACCCACAAGCGTGTGAATCGCCCCCAATTTGAATGGTGTGGATCTTGTGGAATCCGCCGCTCTTGACGTTCTGGGCATATCGATCCAATCTGATCTTCGTTGGAATGATCATATTTTCGATGTGTCGAAAGAAGCGGGCAAGTGTCTAGGTTTTCTAAAACGGTGCAAAAAATATTTTACTTCAGCTGATCTTCGCATGATCTACACCTCATGTATTAGGCCGAAAATTGGAGTACAATTGCACATTTGGGCCTTCTGTATAGGTATTACCATGAGAAGTGTTCAAGGGAGATACATGGCCTGACGCCACCAGCTCGTGTGTTTCCCAGGTCCACTCGGGCAGCTGTCCCTTTACTAATTCCCTTTTCAAAACTGGCTCAAGCATTAAAATCGGTTCACCCATTCTGTTTTTATAGAAATTTTTATAATAGCATTACATTACAAGTGAACCTCCACGGTCCTTCGAAGCTTAAAAATCGATTTTCTCAAAATTCTGACGTGCTACAGCAAAACGCTGAGACACGTATTTCTTTATTTTAAGCCTATTTTCATATTCTGTTAACATTTCTCATGTGTACTCAAAAAAATTTGATTTTGTCGTACTGTGTTATTGGATGACTCATCGTCTGGAACGAAGTTGGGAACACTGGATGAAGAAAACTATTCTTATATATACTCGTTGACTGCATAAACTCCAATTTGTGCAAATAATTTGTGTCGTTTATTCGGCCCATTAGTGAGCGATGTTTTTCTCTGAATGTGTTGTAACTCTAAAAATTAGTTAATTTGATTATTATAATTGTTTAATTATGTAAATAATTTAATTGCAAAGGTTTCTCAATGAATTTTACGACAATAGTCAATTACCAACTGTTTACTCCGCTGAATGCGGCCATTGATTTCCTTTTGTTCTCATTCACAAAAAGCTGACTTTGACAACTTTTGATATGAGAAAGAGAACGCAGTCTGAAATGCATCTACCTTCTCTAGTTCTGCCATATAATAAATGACAAAAATATAAACAGCTACCTGCTTCTTTACCCAATGGTAACTCTGAATTTCGTCTTGAGCTACGAAAGTAAAGTTTTCCGAAAAGTCACCTGCAACAATATATTCATGTGTCAATAGATCTTATTTTCTTTTATTATGGTATTTTCTTTGACTCTTTTGCGTTAAATTTATGTTTTTTAAATTTTGGAATAGCTCAATAGCATCTTGAATAAAGTCGTCACAAGACTTATAGCTATATTTTGTGTAACGAAAATGCACACCAACGACAAGCAAGATACGTAATTTCTTCAGAAACTTAATTATAATAGAGACACTTTCGAACTTGTAAATTTTTTGCATTTCCCGAGCATGCACAACTCTGGTTCTAAATATCATCTGATTCTCTTAACATTCTTCTTCATATTTACATTGTAGTGCACGAATCAGACATAAAATTGCAAAAAAAATCATCTAATATACAATCCCATTAGTATATCGTCGTTTTGCTAATTTTGAGAGTGTTTTGCCTCGTTGTTGAAAAGTTGCGTTTTTAATAATGTATTAAAAATGAATTGAATACAAAAAGCATATCGTCGTTGCACGTGAAATACCGCGTATACGTATACGTAAACGTATCACAGTGGGGTTTTTTACCCTGAAAATGGATATCAATGCACCTAGAAGACGGAGGTAACTTTTGACTTTTTTTTAGTTAGAATGTGTTGTCGACACGATTACAGGCGTGATTTTGAAGCTATAGTAATAAAATTTGGTATTTAAGCTTGTATCGAAAACATTAAGATCAAGATCTCAAATAAATCAAATCGGATGAAAACTACGCTTACCTCCCATACAAAATGACTTTTTAAAAACGGTAAAATCTTTTGCAATTCTACGAAACTTAATATATGTACTTAAAATTTTGTATGTGATATTTGATTTTAAATATCCGCTTTAAGTATGAAATTCAGCTAAATACAAAGTTACTTTATCAAAATTTTTAAAATTCAGCAAAAATAAATATATGGACTTTAAATTCTTAACATAAATTTTAATTAAAGTTTTTTGTAAATGACCTCTATATTTATTATGTTGACTTTATATGATTTAAATACAAATTCTAAATGTTTGATAGTTTAAATCATACTTGATTTTAAATACAAATTCTAGTTGTTTGATAGTTTAAAATCGTTTATCGAGCTTAAGGTCAAAGTTAGGACAATTAATTGTTCTAACAAATTTTTCCAAAGAAACAACAACAACAACAAAGTTTTTTCAATATGAAAAGAAAAAATCACTAGCTTGATTCGATTGTACAATTTCTGCTATGCTAAAAGCGTCATCAGAAATCTTTGTGATACCCGTGCAAGCGCGCTAACGCAATGCACCATCGGGGCGATGAGATTTTGAAGCGTCAATTTCTCAGTCTTTTCCTCAATTTCATAATGTCACATTTGTTGTTGTATTTCTGTTTTACTTTAGTTTCTATGCTTATGTTATTATATGTAGTCCAACAGCCTGCTGGAAGTCTGCACTAACAAAGCATGTTTACTGAAGTTGTTTTTAGAATTTTTGCTGATTTTGTTTTCAGCTGTTATATCCCTGGGGTTTGTAATTTTTCTGCGTGCAGTCTTTAGAATAATGCGATTTATAACAAAATATAGTAATTGAGTAAAAACGAAACGGTACATAACGCGGAATCGATAAAACTTATTGTCTCTGAATAAAGGGAAAGGTTTCCTGCAAACTGTTAAGACACAATAAGTTCTTTCGATTTTTGACTATGTGCTGCTTCGTTTACCCACGATCAAAAAGTAGTTCAGACAAACATTCAAAATTTTGTTATGTTTATCTCTATCATAATATTCACATCGATCATAATTGACAGAACCACAACATTTTTGCTGCAACTAATAGTTGAGCCAATTATAATATGTTGACGATAGTATGATTTGAACTATAATGTTATTTTTGGTACCACACTTCGTAAATAATGACTTTATTAAGGCAAAAAATTTATGTTTGCAGGAATAGTACAATAATTTCAGTAAACAAATTATTATTGCAGTTATCATGTCTCAACCATGTCTTTTCTCTGCGTGTGCGGCAATACCGCTTTCCAGCATAAGCTCTGCCAATCGCTCGAACTGTTGCTTGTTTATATTTTTTATGTTTCTATGAAAATAAATAATCTATTAATAATCCACATAACACCAATTTCCAAAACTTACGCTGCCTCCATTTCTCGCTTTTGCACAACGCCACCAGCTTGCAACAAGCAATTAGCAGTTGCTGACTTTTGACAGGTTCCGCAACCAAACCAAATAACAGTGGCTATCGATAATAACACAAAAACTTGACAAGCCACTGTGAAAGCAACGAGTTGATCAACTGTTCGAAAGTGTTGCCATCGATAATAAGAATTTGGCAACCGCAACTCAACTGCGAGTAAAGTTGCCATACACAATAGGCATATTTATGATTTAAACATTAATTTTTAATCACTGCCGCTTGATAATACTCCATCGTATGGATCATGAAAATTGAAGTCACAACTTTCGCCACTCTTCATCGCTTTCATCAGTGTCTTCGCTGTTGTTTTCATTTGTTGGCACCAATGGCAGTACAATCAAATTTACAGCCATTTGTTGCAACTTTTTCAACTTATTTTGAGGTAATTTCATTTTGTTTGAATTTATAGAATCAGAATTTATCAAAAACCTATTGAAAACATCTTCGAGCGATTTTTCTCGGCTGGTTTTTCTTGAAAAATCCTCCCTGAATTACAAGTCTTTATTGCGAGCTTCTTGCGCCTCCTCGAACAATTGACCAATCGGCAATAAAGCATATTTGATGACTTCAGGCCCATGAATTAAAATCTTATGCACAGTTGGGGGCATATTTTATCATGGATACATATGCACAAAATATCTTGCTGTGTCTAGCGCAAAATCACGGAATTTTCCAATATTTATATAAAATATCAACGAATTAAACACAGATTTAACGGAGAAATTGCAACAATTCCTCATTGTCGATAAGTGGACACGCTACATTAAACATTATTTATTAAGACTTTTTAATGTCTTACAAATTTCAATGCCAAATGAAATCATATTAATTAATAAAATACAGATCAGTATTAATAAACGCAGAATTTTGTAAAATTGTATTATATATTTGAAGAAATAACATTCAAAAAGAGATTTGTCACAAAAAATTTTTATTAAAGTACTGCGGTAGTAATCCTAATAATAGGGAACACGATTTCAGAAAATACATATAGGGAAAATTGTTTTTGTGACGTATCATGTTTTGAATGTTAGCTCCTCAATGACGTTTAAGTTTTTACCATGAAAATATTAAAGATATACAGACTGTAGGATATTGCTACAAAATTGAAGGAAAAATAAGAAAAAAATTTAAAACAAAACAAAAACATAAAAAGAAACAACAAATAAATAAGCAGCGCAGTAACAACAAACACACTCTTTTGTAGTTGCAATTGCTTAATTGCTTAATAGTTGCAATTGTTTGCAAAAAGTTAAATATTTTCTAAAACGCACAAAATAGCACAAAATTGTATATACTTTATAACAACAGTACATATTAAAAAAAATCATTATAAGATGACAACAGAACACAAAAAAATAAACTTTAACTCCACATGCATAGCAAAATATCGGAATTTTTGACACATTTTTTAATAGACACAAAAAAATTATTTCCAACACTTTATCAATTAAACTTTTGTGGCGTTTGAACAATAATAACCTGAAGTTAAAGGTTCCATTAAAAAATATTGCATAAAATAATTTTTTTTAAATAAAAATTTTATACAAAAATATTGAAAAATTGCGACTCTTCTTAGCGCGAACGAAAGCAAAAAAGTTATGTTTGACAGTTTGTAACTTTTGAAGTAGTGCTCTTAAAGTATTAATTTTTTTTGCTTGTGACGCAGAATTTTATTAACTTAAAACCAGTATCCAAAAAAATTTCGTAGCTTCCATTTTGATTTTTTGAATTTGAGGCCAAAAAACCCACTCTCTGGTATGACCTCTGTGCGTATGTCGGATAAAAAAACGAGGCAAAACACACTCAAAATTTGGACGCGCAATGACAATATGCTTTTTGTATCAAATTCATTTTGTATACATTTTTTATAACTATTTTTTTTTTTAACGAACACTCAAAATTTTATCAATATATTGAAAATTAGTTAAATGTGGGTTTTTGGAGATATAAGGTCCGATTGTTGACACATTTTTCGTAAATTTATACTTTAAAAGCATAATATCTGAAAACCAGTAATTGTTTTTTTTTTATTTTTGTAATTAATTCAATTAAAAAGTATTTAAATAAGAATTAAGGAAAAAATAATCAATTTTGAAAAATTCTAAAACTCAATTCTTAAAACAGGCAGTTAAAATCAAAATAGAATTTTCAGCCACCGAAAAAAAATTGCTTTAAAAAAAACAAGCTATCTATCTAAATGAGTGGAAGAAATGTATTTCTGATGTTTTTCTTTTGTTATATTTGTTTGACGATGCTTTCAGTTTTATTTCGGATACCTTAGTTGTATCACAGAGGCTATATTATACAGATGTCCCAGTTCGACTTCGAATACTCTTAAGTTTCGTTGTACAAGCGTCTGGAGGATAGAAGAAAAAAACAAAAATAATTATGCTTTGCCTCAGCGTTCGTTTTAACGCTGCCTATACTTTTCTATATGTGTGCATGAAACAACTGCTGAGGCGAAAGCATAATTATTTTTGTTTTGTTCTTCTATCCTCCTGACGCTTATACAACGTAAATTGAGTGAACTTCGAACTGACAGCTCTGTATAATATAGACTCTGTGTTTTTTTTTAATAATTTTAAATATTTGGAAACAAAAACGAATTCGCACTAATTTTTCGGTTTCAAATAAGCTGTCAAGTCGGCTGATCAGCTGTGATTTTGCAAGTTTCTACTAGTTTTCTGTTTTCGCACTACTTTTTCTTCTATTTTTCTCTTTGCGACATTATTTTTCTTAGTTATTTTTTTACTTTCTCCCTGCAAGTTTTAACAAGTAAAGTACATGAACAAACCTATTATTTATATTCTACTACTAATCGTGTGTAATCTCAACGTCTTAGGAGATCCTCATAACATGCTCTTTTATGACACCTATTGAGAGCAAAAACTCGACCAATACCAATCGAGTTCGTTGCTTTGGACAAAATGCGCTAGTAGGGAGTAAATTGGCAACAAAATGGCAGCTGATTAAAATTTTCTGCACACAACCTTTCAATAAGCATGTTCAGTTTGGATTGTCTTTTATTAAAATACATGTATCTGAAAACGTAGTCAAAAAAACTCTAGGACAAAAGACTTCATCTTCTGACAATTTTAAGCGTACTCTTCAAAATGAATGCAAAAAAGAAGCAAAAAAAAAAAAGCTTGGCTTGGGTAAATTTGCTTTACGTGAAGATTCACCAGATTCGGATTCCGAAAGTGTTGCCGGCTTGTTTAGTCGGTGGAAAATGAATCGTCAAAAAAAGGGTGATGAAACTCTATCTATAGCATCTGCTATTAGAGAAGCATCAAGTTCAGGTTTATTTCATTGCTTGAGTGATAGTTCATTAAAAGCTAAACCAACACTAAATATGCCTTATACAATTAGTCATAGTGAACATTGTTCAGTCGAACCTCATTTACCAGATCGTCATCGTGTTGGGCTCATTTTTGGAAATGAAAATCAATCAGATAAATTACCTAAAAAGAATCTACAAACGCGAATTCTAAAACAACAATTAAAGAAAGATTTCAAAACTCTAGGGTCGGGTGAAGAAGTGGAAAGCAACACTGTTATAACTTTGCCACTAGAAAAGCAAACATCAACATCTGGAGAAAAACCTGGAAAATATATGGAATTCCGACCTTTTAACAAATTACTTGATGGAGTCGTTCTGGTCATAAGTGGAATTCAGGTAGAAAACTAAATGTTTAATGATCTTTATATTAAGGTATAAATCTGTCCTGTATCCAGTCACTTTTCCTTTTTTACTCGACTATTTTAATTTTAACTGTTAACATATTGATTGGGGAAATTCACAATCTTGTGCATTTGAGATTGCAAATTTGTGCAATTGTAAAAATTTAACACCAATTGTGAACGGTCTTTTTCTGTTTGCTTTGCAAACCTTGTGTCAAAACATAAACATAAAATTCAATGCTATGATGCAAGACCATTTGCACAGGATTATGGACAGCCCTATTAATTCAACATCCTGAATGTAATTTAGTGAACGACAGGGTAACATCGAGTTGATCTCGTTCAAATATAAAATTTAAAAATTAAACACATCCTGCGCTGTACTTGGTTCAAGAAAATCACGCCCAATGAAATAACGCCCAAATTTGTATGGAAAATTTTTGGGCTTTATTTAATTTTTTATTTGGGAGTTATTTCATAATGAAATAAGGCCAAAAATGTTGGGCTTTATTTCATTGTAAGTTTGCGTTATTTAATTTTTCTATTTTGGGCGTTATTTCATTATAAAAGAACGCCCAAAATTTAAAAATGAAATAAAGCCCAAAAATTTTCCATACAAATTTGGGCGTTATTACATAATAATAGGAAACAAAAATGGGCGGTTCTATCCCTATAAATCACCAGGGCCTGATGGTGTTTACCCTAAAGAAATACAAAATAATGTTTGGATAAAGCGAGAGTGGTCTTTATACTTAAAACACGGAAGACAACACACACCACTCCTAAATATTTTAAGCCTATAAATCTAACGTCATCCTTGTTGAAGACGTTAGAACGCCTAATTGATATGCATTTTCGCAGCAATATATAGATTCTGCACTCTTATCGGCATCACAGCATGCATACAGCAAGGAAAGGTCCGTGGAAACGGCTTTACACTCACTGGTCGGGACCATCGAAAGCACCTTCCTGTATAATGAATTCACTCTAGTTGCCTTCCTAGATATAGAGGGAGCATTCAACAATGTCACGCCACAATCTATGCGACGGGAGTTGCTTAAGTTAGGTGTGAATAATATCATCACTAGACCAGGTGCGTATAGCGCTGTGAGATCGGTGACAAGAGGTACGCCACAAGGCAGTGTACTATCTCCACTTCTCTGCAATCTACTACTGTGAACAATGTACTACTGTCTCTAGAGAGGGAAGGTTGTGTAGTGGCGGCCAACACCGATGACACAGCAATCGCAGTCATAGGCAAATTTCCCAATGCTCTACGCGACGTTATGCAAAAAGCGCTTTGCAAACTCGAGCGATGGGCCGAACGATGCGGTTTTGGAGTAAATCCGGCCAAAACAAAACTGGTCCTTTTCACGAGGAAACACAAAATTCCGCCCTTCACACTAATTATGCTAAACGGGTCTGCCGTTTCCCTTTGGGAAAGCGTAAAATATCTAGGCCTTATTCTTGATAGGAAGCTTAGCTGGAAACTTAATATTTCTAAGCGTACGAAGACAACGACAGTTGCGGTGTTGCGGGGTCATTAAATTTATGAATAGCAAAAAACCAGTCATTGCATGTATTTTTTTCTTAAAAACCGACACAAACAAAGCCAATTTTGCAAACACCACTTGTTCATGTTGGAAAAATTGTCTTTGTTTTGGTTTTCACCAAGGCCTGAATTCTCCAACATGAACATTTTGAAGCAAACATAAGTGTAAAACTGAAACACAGAGAATTGTTGAGATCAATCTTTGTTTGAGTTTGTGACAAGCAAATATTAAAACGAAGATATCATGTTGAATGATCTACAGCATGCTGACTCCGTTACACACAATAAGGAAATGAAAATACAATTATGTGTTGTGTGCTTCAAATAGTGTTTATTTTTATTTATGTTGGAGATTTCTGTTACATGAGTGAAAATTTCTGAACCCTGGCTGCAATGCAATGAACGCTGATCGCCCGATTGGGTTTGCGGTAGATCAGTTTCCGTTGTCAGCACTTGGCCATTAATTACAGAAAAGTTTCTGGGGATACGGAGTTATGATATGAGTCACAACATTCCTTCCCCCTTACACAAAGAAAATGTTTACCTAGGGTGTGTGTCAATCGGAAACTTTTCAGTCAGATGATCAAATTTTGACAGAGTAGAGCAAATGGTAGAGCAATTTTTGGTATTTGTGAGGTGAATATCTGTGTCGTTTTATCATAACATCTTAAGTCTAAAAATTGTATTTGGAGATATTAACGATTTTGTGTAAAATCGTTTGTGTTGGAGCTTTAGAAAATATTTTTAGCCCAGAAAGAAGTGTCACTATTTTTAAAAACAAAGTAAATTGATTTTTAAAAATATTTCGTTTGGTAGTTTGTTTTTTTCATTGTTTTGTAATTCAGATGTTTTGTAAAGAGAAGTTAAATAAAGAATAATGCCTTAATTCGACTTAAGATTTTGTATCGAAAGCGAAACAAGATTTTTAAAATTTATAAATGGGCATAAGAGCTTCTGTTAAAATTGAAACGAGTAAGTTAATGGAGATAGGATGGATTTGTATTTTTTAATTTTTTAACAAAAATAGTGAAAATAACAATGTTCAGTTTTTATTTTCAGTTTTTTTACAACAATAAAAAATTCATAATTTTTATAAAAGTTAAACAAAATGTTCATGTGATTTCATTGAGTTTGAAAATAGTTTTTATCAAAATAATTAAGTAATTATTCGTAACTTTCATCGTATTCAGTTAAATCTGGATGACAATCTATCATATCTTCTGATGTTAAATTTATGTAGAAGCCTCTATAAACTTCATCCACTAGCGGCAACATGTCTATGAGATCTTTTTTCTTTTTGGTGTTAATTTTTATTGGTGAGACGTAGCAATATTTTAAGTCTTTTATTTTAATACAATTGATTCCTCTCTTTGTTGTATTTATACATTTGAAAGGATCTTCTTCATTTAAAGATGTTTTAAAATATATTTTACCATATTCCTTGGTATATCTGAACCATTTAATATCATGCCAACCGAATTTATGACCGTTGTCATCTACTTTTCGCCAAGTAAATAAATTTTTCGATTCGTGTGCAAAATCAAATATATTCGATTGGTCCATTTCATTAACCAAAAATTTTTTGTTTACTCCCACTGATCTTATAAATTGGTACCAATCACGGGGATGGTGGATTTTTATTGAAGATTTGTTTTTCTTTTTCTCTATCGCAGCATGGTCACTATCGCACTCCATGTGCGTGTGACCAGGGACCATGAATTTATGGTCTATAATACTTACATTGCTTTCTAATTGCATGAAAATCGCAAACATAGTTGCAATGAACGAATTTTTGTTTTGACCTGGACAGCAGTCACTGTAGAAAACAAAGTCATTTACATTGGCATTTAATTGCAATAAATGAGTGAATACACATGAAGCTATTTCGTTTCCACCTCTTTTGGCTATTGCTTCATGCCACATGTAGCATATCGGTTGATTTGTTGCACAGTCATGTATGTTAAGATTAAAGGTCCATAGTGGCCTTTTGTAGAATGACAGTGATGTTCTCAACAGCGGTGTAGGAAGGCACTGCTGAAGATCAAAACAAAACACTTGAAGCTTACTATCATTTAAAGATTTTTCTTTGTATTTTTTTTTAGAATCATAAGCTTGTTGTGCTAGGTTGAGATGTTCAGTTTGCTCTAATTTTAGAGACTCAAGTTCTTCAGATTTGGCCACTTGTATTTTACACTGAAGCAAGTCGCATTTGTGGCAAGTGTCAACTTTAGGTTTCTTAAATTTTAAATTGAGTGTTCCGAACGATTGAGCAAATTTTGAAAGTGATACGGAATGGTCGTATTTTTCTCCATAAAGGCGATGCATTGCTGCTACAGACAAATCACTCGGTAGATAACGCTTAGAGATATCGCGACGAGTATAGTGCGACTCATATGACGGAAAACTTTTTATGAAGTCTAAAATTTCCTTTTCTTTTGCCATAGAAAGTTTTCTAGAGCAAATATGCTTTCCTTGTAAGTCTCCACTGACACCAAATCCTTCAAGTTTTGCCTTCGCAACCGTTTTTATGAATTGTTCTGTCTCAGATAACGTGAATCTGAAGCATTTATTGCAAACTGAAATTCTATTACCACCAACCTCCAAAAAATAATAGTATGAATGTGCTCTGCTTCGTGGATTTCTTTCATTTTTTAATCTTTTTATAGTGTTTGTTTCCTCAATTTCAATTAATGCAGCAACATATGCTTTACGTAAGTTATAGGAGCCTTTTCCCCAATATTGCTTGTGTATGAATTGCTGTTCCTCGTTTGTTATTCTATCAGCGCATCTTTTTCTGCACGATTCCAACGGGCGCACAACACGAGCAGGAATAACTTTTCCAGCTGTTGAAGTATAACTTTTCCCGAGGTTTCTTAATTCTTTTCGCGACGTCTGTGAGGTTTCCTTTAGTACTATTTCATTCGCAATATTTATAGAATTTTCCTAAATATTAATTTTTATTATTACCAGCCAATAAATTAGTTTAGTACAACACTTACAACTTCACTTTCTGCATCTGAGCTGGGTGCAGTACAATTACTTATATTAAAACTTGGATCAACAACGGAATCATCACTAAAGAAATCAACATTACTCACATTGTTAATGTCTAATATGCTCAATATATTTTCACTTTCCATTTTTAACCGAATGATCTTAACAGCTTGACAGTATTTCAGCAACTGAACAGCTTATGTAAGCAAAAAAACGAAATGAACACACACAAAAACAAACTTATGTTGATTTAAAATACCGTTATCGTTAACCTTCGCTTTACCAAAGACTTTTATATACGTCGTTTACCAATACCCACCCGGGTGACCCCCTAAGAAATCACAAGAGAATTGAACAATTTCGGTTATATTTTTGTACTATTTATGAACTCACAGAAAGGAAGATGAAGAATTTTTTGTCGCTCTCAAACAGCTTCCTCTCTTTTTAGTTGTTTTTATTGTTTCTCCATTTTTCGAGAGAGAAATAAATTCTCTTTCACATATACTCTTTGCTCCACTTGTATGAATATTTTTAGGGCGATCAAGTGTGGATTTTTTTCATTTCGTTTTCGCAAAGTAGATAACAAAAACAAAAAACTCTTTTCATACTCTTTTCGGTTCTTCTGCTTTCTAACGGTAGTTCAGATCTGTACATACATATGTATGTACGTATGTTGTGAAATGTATGCATAGCGAAGCAGATTCAGGATTTGCTGAAATTTACAATTTAGTTGTAATGTTAGAACGTTGGTTAGTGGTCGCGAACTATTTCGACATGAGTGGTGAAAACAATTTTAAATATCTTTCTGCAAGCGCTGTTGCAAGGTATGTATTTTATTATCACTATTTTTAATAAGTTAAAACAACTATTAAAATTAATGTTGCCAAAGGCTATCCCATGAAGATCGAGAAGCATATTTTCGTCAAGTAATTGACGCTGAATCAGATTTGGATGATACTGAGAATTTGTTTGGAGATGATGATGACGACGATAATTATATGCCTAGTGGCGAAGCTGAAGATTCTGACGTGGAACAGGAGCATTGTGAAGTTGAGGTAAACAATGAAAGTGATTTTGATTACAATGATGATTGTGATGATGATGATGAATGGAATAATGAAAACCAGAACCAGAATAATTCTTATTACGAGACTAAAGACAATGTGAAATGGTTCAAGGAGGCACCACATATGAATCGCCGAGGATCGATCAATATTATGCGAGAAAAACTTTACATGGGCCCTAATCCAATCACTAAAAATATGTCCAGGGTCGATACTTTCAATTGCATTTTCAGTGCCGCTGTTAAAGATTTAATTCGAAGATTTTCAAACAAAAAAGCCGAAACTGTGTACAACAAATGGAATTCTGAAAACCCCGATAGGCAACAACGTACATGGAAAACAATTACAAACGACGAATTATCAGCATTTTTTGGCATTTTGCTGGTAATGGGCAGCCACATGTCTAGTCAGGAGCGCCTCTCAGAGCTTTGGAAGAAAAACGCATATCCCCTGTACCGTGCAACCATGTCACGTAACAGATTTGCGGAAATTTTACGATTCCTTCGGTTTGACTGGCATGCTACAAGAGAGGCTCGACAACAGGAAGACAAGGCTGCACCTATCAGAGACGTCTTCGACATGGTAAATTCAAACTTACGATCGCATTATCGACCACATGAATCAATTACTGTGGACGAGCAATTGTTTGGATTTCGGGGTCGAACACGTTTCACGCAGTACATGCCATCCAAGCCAGCTAAATACGGCATTAAAATCTGGTGGGCATGTGACTCAAACACATTTTACCCACTTCAAGGCCAAATAAACACAGGCAAAATGAGTAATATAAGGGACACAAACCAAGGTGAGCGTGTTGTAAAGGATTTAGTTCACATGTACAAAAATACTGGAAGAAATATCACCATAGACAATTTTTTTACAACATTGCCATTAGCCAGGGAGCTGGCCACTTGGAAATTATCTGTGGTAGGCACACTAAAAAAAAACAAGAGATATGTTCCCGAAGAATTCAAGCCGTCCCGAAGCCGCGAAGTCCTATCAAGCCTATTCGGGTTTGCCGAAAATGTAACTTTGGTCTCCTATGTCCCAGCCAAAAACCGATCAGTTATTTTGTTGTCCACGATGCATTCTGATAAAACTATTTCTGGTCCAAACAATAAACCAGAAATAATTCTATATTACAACCAGACTAAAGGTGGTGTGGACACAATGGACAAAATGTTGTCACAGTATTCGACAAAACGAGCAACATTTCGCTGGCCATTAGCACTATTTTTCAATATTTTGGATACGGCGGCCCTTGCTGCATTCATAATATACAGTGAAAACATTGGAGAAAAGTCTGTAAGGCAATCGCAGCGAAAGCAGTTCCTCGAGAGCCTTGGAGAAGACCTATGCCGGCCACTAATATTATCAAGGTCCAAAATACCACAAGTCATGGGAAGATTTGCAATAAAATCAGCCATTGAATGCATTTTAGGTAAAAAATTTGAAAACCCAAAGAATTGATAACAAAGCTTTACTTTTCAGGTGAACCAGTTACCGCTTCGGCAAAATAAAAGGCAAATGTTATATATGCTACTCTTCAAAACAAAGAAGAAATACACGACAAGCTTGCGTTAGATGTAAGAAGCCCATTTGCGCAGAGCACAGTGTCAGTCAGACCAAATGTGAAAAATGCTTATAATTAGATTATAATTAATAAAGTCAAACACAAAAAGTGAAATAAACTACATTTAAAATAGATTTTCTTATAAATAGATGGTGAATTCTCTTAGGACTTCTTAGGGGTCACCCAGGTGGGTATTGGTAAACCATGTAATTAAATTGATAAAAATTAAAAAAAATCATTTAAAAATTTAAAAAATTTATTATATTTTTCAAAATCCTAAAGAGCACACCAAATTGTTCAGTGAGTCCGAATTTCCCCTAGATCGGGACACAATTAATAAAAATATAAAAGAAATAAAACCGAAATGGTCACCCGGGTGGGTATTGGTAAAGCGAAGGTTAAACGGAAATTTAGCAAAGCATTGTAAGTATACTTAAGATGTTATGCTAAACGACACATTTTACCTTTTTGAAAATTTGAATTTTATCATAAGCACTTATGTCCATTTAAGTGATGAAAATCTGAAAAGATTGTTGATACATAAACGCGTAAGTAAACATATGATGTTTGATTATATTAAATTTGTCACAAATTGTGTAATATATATAGAGTTTATGTTGATGTAAGTTTTTATGGAAAAACTTTTAATAACCGATACGACATTTCAAAAAACTTAGGTTTACTTAAGATATTTTGTCGTGGTAAATATATTCAAAAAGAATAATCGTTGAAAAATTAACCTCGATAACTTTTTCATAAAACGGAGTATTTGAAAACGGGTTGGATGCACATGTGGAATGTAAGAAGACGAACCAGAATATGACCTTAACTCGATTTTGACTTAACTCAACTTAAGATGTTATAATATATTGCCACAGATATAATTGTCAAAATTTGTGCTAGCCACAGGGGCTTCTACAAATTGCCCCTGGAGCTAGCACAAAAATTGACGTGTTGTTTTTTTTTCTTTCAAAAATAAAGAAAGAAAAAACACGTTAATTTCCGCGGCATATTAAATTCGAGTGCTTGTACTTGCAACTCATTTCGTAAACTTGTAATATTGTAAACTTAAAAAACTTAAAAAATAATAATAAAAAATGAAAGTGCTTGAGTTTGTGTGTGCGTGTGTGTGGGCCAACGATCTCCCGGTGCCTCAGCAAGTGCATCAAAGTTAAGTTGGCTTTTTTTGCTGGCGAACGTCCTCCAAGTGCCACCACCAGCA
The DNA here is from genome assembly GCA_963920525.1 of Dichetophora obliterata. Lineage (NCBI taxonomy): Eukaryota > Metazoa > Arthropoda > Insecta > Diptera > Sciomyzidae > Dichetophora > Dichetophora obliterata. Next base: position 141,680,259 of record OY986439.1, read on the forward strand.
TCACAAGCAAGTGCAGTGCAAAATTTGTTGCTAGACAACATCCTCCAAGTGCTACCACCAGCAGCACAAGCAAGTGCAGTGCAAAATTTCTTGCTAGCCAACATCCTCCAAGTGCCACCACCAGCAACGCTCCACTTGCTTGTGCTGCTGGTGGTGGCACTTTTTTTGGAGAACGTTCGCCAGCAAAGAAAGCCACTTTAACTTTGCTGCACTTGCTGATGCACCGGGAGATCGTTGGCCTACACACACGCACACACAAAATCAAGAACTTTCGTTTTTTTGAAGTGAAAACTTCTTTAGGCGCGTTGAACGATTTTGGTAAAGGGTAAATCTTTGATTTGCGTCATCGTCTTTCTGCGAGTAACTCTCGTCATCACTACGTACGACTGTAGCTACAAAAAAATCTACAAAAAAATTCAAACTAACTGCACAACAACAATTACTAAGCAAATCTACAACAACAACGCAAAGAGAATGACAAAATCCCAGCGGTTGCGCAGCGTTAGAGGGGATGAACCGAATTGGCGGCGAAAAATAAATAGCACTTTGCTTGCTATTTTTTCTGTTTGCCTGCTAGCAAGATCTAAAGTGGAGGCATTAAAAGATACTTCACGACAGTCAAACAAAATACAAATATAAAAAGTTTAAACTTAATTTTATTTCAGCAGTAAGCTCTGAAGTCTCTTTTAATGCCTCCCTCCACTTGAGATCTTGCTAGCAGCCAAACAGAAAAAATAGCAAGTAAAGTGCTGTATACTTTCCGCTGCCAATTCGGTTCATCCCCTATAACGCTGCGCAACCGCTGGGATTTTGTCATTCTCTTTGCGTTGTTGTTGTAGATTTGCTTGGTAGTTATTGTTGTAAAGTAAGCTTTAATTTTTTGTAGATGTTTATTTGTAGCTACAGTCAGCATATGACATCGAACTATTTTAGAAAACAGCTTATACATATGAATTAAAGAGTATATAATATTAGTAAAACTATTTGTTTTTAGTAAAAGTGTTACCGTATCGGAAATACATATATATACAGCTGTAGTCAAAGTAATAGCAGTACTCTTTTATTCACACATGTTTATATAAACAATACTTGTCTACGTTTTTCGGATCCGGTAAACCCATTATCGTTCCTTTATGTACGTTCATCGCTGGTTCAAAACCTGTCATCAGTTTCCTCCTATATTGTAAAATTTTCCGGATACAGGGTGTTTTACGTTTTTGGCAAGTGTTTAGTATTATTGATTTAGAATCAAAACTACTCACCATAAAATAAAAAATAATATTTTGTATTTTACTACCACTACCGTGTCATGTGCTGTAGCAGAACTAAAATTTTGAGATTATCAAACGAAATCTTAACAAATTTTGTATTTTTTGTTTTAGTGGAGCTGTAATCGTCCAAATTTAAAATGTCTATTTTTCATGTAAAAATACACTTAATCAACAGGTTTTTCTAAATTCTAACTTAAGATGATAACAGCTCTGTTAAAATAAAAGATACAAAATTTGTTGATATTCGTTGAGTAATCTGAAAATTTTAGCTCCGCTACAGCACATAATACGAAAATGGTTCATAATAGATTGGTGGAAAAGTTGATATTTCTTCTAAAATAGAAAATATTCTTTTTTATTTTATGGTTAGTAGTTTAGATTCTATATAAATAATACTAAACACTTGCCAAAAACGAAAAACACCCTGTATCTTGAAAATGTTTCAATATCGGAGAAAACTGTGTACAAATTTGGAACGAGTATTGAAAGTTCTGAATATAAGCGCACTGCTATTATTTTGACCGCAACTGAATATGTATATATTAATATATATTAGGGCGGGTCGATTTAAAAGTCGCCCATTGCTCAGTGACTATCGTATTCTAGGGGTCAAAATAAGAAACTTTGCCTCTAAACCTCTAAAACGAATTCTAATGCCCCAACTTTTGACTTTTGTCCCGTAGGGTCAAATTTTGAAAAATCCCTCTTTGACCCATTTAGAGTGCCCCAATCGAGTCCAAATGTATGACCGACCCCCACTAACTTTGGAGGGCCGATCCACCCAAATGTATGACCAACCCCCACTAACTTTGGAGGGCCGATCCACCCATGCCAGTGGCACACCCCCTGGAATCCCCCTGGAGGTTCCCCATACAAACATTTTAAAAAATCACCATTTTTGGTACTTTACATGAAAAAATCAGCGAAATGGGGTCGCCACTGGCATGGGTGGATCGGCCCTCCAAAGTTAGTGGGGGTCGGTCATACATTTGGACTCGATTGGAGTACTCTAAATGGGTCAAAGAGGGATTTTTCAAAATTTGACCCTACGGGACAAAAGTCAAAAGTTGGGGCATTAGAATTCATTTTAGAGGTATAGTTCCTCGGGCAAAGTTTCTTATTTTGATCTACAAATGAGCGATATTTTGATACCGGTGATTTAGTCACCGTGATTGAAAAATCACTGGTAACTGCGGTGATCAAATACTATTAAAAACCGTGATCAGTGACATGGCGTAAGCAAAGATTGATTTTTTTTTTGCATTTTTGTCGTTTGCAGTGATTCGTGATATAACCAGTGATTTCTTGTCGCGATAATTGCTTGTCTCTGTCTCTCAAGTAAGCATACTATGCTTTGCCACTTGGTATGAGTTTTAATGTTGTTGCAGTCTTTTTCTTAATGCTCACAAAATGTCCAGGCCTGCCACCTTCTTGCAAATGTCTCCGAAGATACGGAAAAATAGTAACTAAAATTTACTAATTTAATGCTCCCAATGAAAATGAAAAAAAAGGATGCGTCGTTGGACATACGAGAGAATCGAAGCTTTTCTCAGTTTCATAGATTTGATAATTTAATCGTTTTTTACAACAATACAATAATAAAATAATTTTTAAATTAAAAAATTTTAAATAACATAAAGGTAATTTAAAAAAAACACTCATGCTACAATTATACCAGTAAATTTTATTACATTTCTTAATTGTTTTCTTCTATTGCATGATACATTCATTTTGAATAATTTTTGTAAATGTGTGCAATTTTTATTATGGAATTTAATAAATGAAATAATGGGTTTATGATAACTGAAATAGCAAACGTTTGTTATAGACGTTATGTCGTAAATATATCTAGCAAATACTGCCTCACTAGTTGTCCCTAATCGTGTTGTACAAATATTTGAATCGGTTGTTATTTGTAAATTAAATTTATCAAAAAGGAATTGTTTAAGTGCCTTAGAACATTCATGTCTTAAATCGTAATTAAAATCTCCACCTAAAGCAATTGGCAAAAGACAATTCAAATAAATCTAGAAAAAATTTTTAGTTTTAGCTACTTGCGATATTTCTGTACTACAAAGAGTGTCTCATTGAATTTCTAGATCAATAAATATTTAATATTTTATAAATTTTTAACTCTGGATTCTTCAATCATAAAGTTATATAACTCCATTTTGCAATTATGAACAAAAATCCAGGCTCGAGATTTAATGTCAAAAAGAAATTTGGGAATATGAAGTTTTGATCGAAAAAACTGTTACTTATAAAAAGATTTAAAAAAATTCATGTCTGGAATTCTTGTTGCCAAAACCAAATGTAGAGATTCAGATTAAAATTACAAAACCCGATTGATCTTCTTTATAATTAGAATTGAAAATAAAAGAAAGTAATAAAAAAATAGTAACAAAAATACGTTGCAAAAATACAAGGAGGTAACCCTGTTCTTTTAACCACATTTTGTCACAGTTATTGTCTTTTTCTTGCACAAGCATTCTGTAACAGGTATTGTCTTTTTCTTGCACAAGCATTTTTCAGGTTGCAAATATCATTCTATTTTTGCTTTAAGCTTTCTTTCTTATTCGAAATTATTTATTAACTGAATTTTAGCTGCTTCCAACAAGAAACTAGGTTCCCTCAAAATATACCGGCGATCAAAAATGATTTATAAATTAAAACATAAGCAGGCATCATTACATCTTATTTAACAATGGATTTCCTTTCAAAAAAGAAGAAAACCAGTGTAATGTGGCAGTTTTTTCAGCCCGTGGATGCTTGCTACGCAAAATGCAACATTTGTCAAATAAAATTATCTTATAAGACAACAATTTCTAATCTTAAGAAGCACATGAGCAAAAAACATCCGACTGTTGCATTGCTAGAAAATATGAAACGTGATAACAATGTAAAAAATTTCCTGATATATTTAAATTGCAACGCACAAAAGAAACTTTTTTTATAGGTAGAAAAAATAAGGATAACCGATGGGGATGTTGTTTCAGTTTCCTTGTTGGAATCACCTACGTCATCACATAACATCTTAGGAATTACCACATCTTCGAATCCTTTGGAGAGTTTTTCAGGAGACCAACCATCCACTGCTGCAAGTCAAAGTAAATGTTTGTCAGACAATAGAGGACAAGCTGCAAGGCAATGCTCATCAAATCTTTTGCGTCAAACAAAATTGCGAACGTGTTTTGGAACTAAAAAACTTTCTAAGAACTCTGCTGAACAAATTCAGAAAAATTTACTTTTGCTCTTTATTTTGGACTTCCAGCCTTTTAGCATAGTTGAGGATTCTGGATTTAAAGCATTTGTCTCAGCCTTAAACCCAGCTTACCAGCTGCCGATCAGACACTCAATTTCCAAAATACTATTCCGGCCATGATACAATTATTTGACAAGGTAGCCGTGACAATTTTTTGGCGATGGGTAGTTGTCAAAAACAGCTAAAGAATGTTGTAGTTTGCTGCTGTTGACTAGCAATGTGCTTATTTTTAACTTATCTTTGATTCATTAAATTTATTCGCGAAGTTGATTGAAATGTTTTTAGTTTGTTGCGGTTGATTAGCTATGCTTAATTCGTCGCTTATTTTTTCACTTTTCTTTGATTAATTGCATAAACAGCTAATTTTGACAACTACCCATCGCCGCTCGTGAGAATAAAGCCAGTCTACGCGGCTACCTTGTCAAATAATTGTATCATGATTCCGGCTTTGTATGAGGAATGCCATCATAAAATGAAGGTTTTGTTGTCGCAAGGTTTGAAATTTTGCGTTACAACAGACTGTTGGACGTCAAGAGATACGGTCAGCTACATTGCCGTAACAGCACATTTTTTAAATAATAATTTTAAGTTATGCTTTGTTTTGCTTGAGTGCTGCTCAACGGATTATTCGCATACGTCCGAAAATCTAGCGCAGGAGTTAATGAGAGTAGCGGAATGCTGGGATATCCAAAATAAAATTGCGCTTGCAGTTTCTGCTAATGCCGCAAATATCAAAAATGCCATCGTAACAAAATTAAATTGGAAACATTTTGGATGTTTTGCCCATACTCTTAACCTTATTGTTAAAGATTCACTCAAAAATGTAGAGATTTCAGATTTAATCAATAAAATTAAAAACATAGTTCCCCATTTAATAAAAAGTTACATTTCTAATGAAAAGTTCATGTCATATCAAAAGAATGCAGGTAAAGTTCCATTAAAATTACTTCAAGATGTAGAAACAAGATATAGAATTCGACATTATTTATGCTCCAACGTTTTGTGCAACTTGAGGATGCAGTTAAGACCACTATTGCATTAATTGGCAAAGATTTGCCCTCAATATCCCATAGAGAATGGATAATAATTAAGAATTTGTGTACAGTTTTGAAACCATTTGACGATGCAACTAAAAATATCAGCGGCGAATCTTACTGTTCCGCGTCATTCGTTATTCCTATCAGAAATGGTCTAAAAAATGTTTATTCAAAGTTGGAAAAAAACGAATATTTAGGGGTTATAATGGAGGTTTAAAAACTTGCCATTTTCTGACACTTCAATAGCAGAAAATATCAAGAGGATTGTAACTTCATCCATTTCTACCCTATGCAATTCGCAGTTATCCCAAACGTTTGCAGAAGTGGAGAGAACTGAAACCGATTTTCCAAAAGAACTGTCCATATGGAACTCTTTCGACACCTATGTTGCTCAATATAAACCTAAGGAGACATCGACCTCTCGAGCAATAATCGAAGTGCAACGGTATTTGGAAGACGATGTTATTTCAAGAAAGGCAGATCCACTAGAATGGTGGGAGTCTAATAAATTTAAATACCAAAAGCTTCCAGTTGTAGCACAAGAAAATATCTGTGCCTTGGCCTCTTCAGTGCCATGCGAAAGACTTTTTTCAAGAGCGGGGCAAGTACTTAATGAGCGTCAAAAGCGTCTTAATGATAAAAAAACTAAAATGCTATTATTTTTAAATGCAAACTATAAAAATTCGATCTAATTTGAATAAAATAAAATGTATTCCTTTGATTTCAATCTTATTTAAAGTTTTATCTATTAAATTTTTGTGTCGTACATCCATTTTTGTAAAGGGTCCGCCAAATAACTTTTTTTTTTTTTTTGAAAATTCTATAAAACTACTGGATATTTTTTCAAATTTCTTTTTTTATTTGAAAGTACAATCCTTTCGGTTAATAATGAAAAATAATTTCATTCCAATGGCTGCCTCGACTGGCCATGCAGTAGCCTACACGATCGGTCAAATTTTTAAGCACATTATCGATTGTGTGCAGCTGTATTTCACCAATGGCTTCACGAATATTGTCCTTTAAAGCGTCAATTGTCTCTGGTTTGTCGGCGTAGCACTTATCTTTGAGGGCACCCCACGAATAATAGTCCAACGGTGTCAAATCGCAGCTCCGAGGTGGCCAAACGACATCAACTCTGCGGCTGATAATGCGATCTTCAAAAACAGGGCGCAAAACATCGAGTGTAGCTTCGGCTGTGTGGCACGTAGTGCTGTCCTGTTGAAACCAAATGTTGCCAATATCCTCCTCTTCAATTTTTGTGAACAACATGGCCCGATAACGACCGCCATTGACTGTAACGGCCACTACTTGCTCATTTTCGAAGAAAAATGGCCCAATTATGCCTCTGGACCAAAATCCGCACCAAACAGTGACTCGTTTTGGGTGCAGCGGCTTTTCAATGTATGCGTGCGGGTTTTCTGTGCCCCAAATGCGACAATTTTGCTTATTTACATACCCGCCAAGATCAAAATGAGCTTCATCTGAAAAGATGATATTTTTAGCAAAATCGGCATCTTCTGTAAGTCGATCGCAGGCCCACATCCCAGCGTTGTTCAAGCGTATACACAACCATATTCGTTCAGCGGAAGGATAAAACTAATTATCTGTCAAATCAGACATGAGCTAAGTGTTACCATTCACGAAATAAGCACTAGTTGAAAAAAAAAGTTAGATGGCGGACCCTTTACATACATATAATACTTTTTATTGGGCGTCAGTGATCTGTTATCGCCCTTCACACTTTGCATTTTTACATTTACCATACGTTGAAAGCACAAGAATATATTTCTTAACATAAACCTTCCATATTTTGTCAGTTTTTTTAGATTTTTAAACCAAGAAAAGTATTTAGATTTTACCCATTTATTATCTCAATACGCTAAGGAAATGAAAACTTTTGGAGTTTATTAAAATTTGGGCAAGATATTCTCTTTTTTTTTAATCTTGGCAAATCCTTGCGTTAAGTTCTTTCTAAGGCACATTTTTAAATTCACAAGATAGATTATATAGTATTTTTACATTCAGTAAATATATTTGAAATACAAGATACATAAAATCACAACATCTCTTATAACTAAATACTTGGATATGTATTTCTTTTATTATAAAATAAAGTGTTCACGGTCACCATGTAAAAGAACGGCGATTTAGAAATCGACGTTCCTAAAAAATCACTGGATCGCTCATCTCTATTTTGATCCCTAGAATACGATTTTCACTGAGCAATGGGCGATTTTTTTGCCTCCCCACAAATCGACCCGGCCTATATATATATTAAAGATCTGCATGAATTTTTTGCTTTTCTTCCAATTGAGAATGATTCGAGAAGAGAACTCTAATTGAGAGTAAATTCAAGGAACGAACCTAATATTCATTCCATTCCATTCCATTCCACAACGAAACGAAACTAAACGAACAGCCTCAATAAACGAATAAAATAGAATACAATAAATCGAAATTTACTCTCATAATTCTCAATTATTATGGAGACATTCCAATTATGGAATGTCTTGAATTTCGTTTGTGAATGAAAGTATGTATTGAAGTAAATGCGATAGTTTGTAGTATAAACAAGCGAATAAAAACAAACAAATTGAAATGTAGCAAGAAGAATAGTCTGTGTATAGTAAAGCGTTTAAAGGCAAAAAAAAAACAATTACTTTTTGAATATGTAATTTATTTATATTTTTTTGAAGTTCTTGTAAATATGTATGTATTTTTAAAAATGAAGCCAAAACCCAGTGCAAGAAATTCTTCTCTATCATATTACAAACAAGACATTCCATTTACTCCATTCATTCCATTCCATCTCTCATGTTTCATTTCTCTCATGTCTCCATACTCTCTTGTCTCCATTTTCATTATTAACATTCTAACGACAACAACCACTTTTTGTGTTTTTTTTCATTCGTTTCTCTTTTATGAATGAGAGTTGGAAGCGTGTTAGAAAATTTGAGAATGTGTTGAAGATCGTTTCAAACATACCCGTGCAGACCTTTAATATATATATGTATTAGAGTGGGGCGATTAGTATGGAAGGAAAAAAGTGTTAATGGGCGCTTCGCGTTTCTGATTCTTGGGATTGTACTGAGCAAAAAAGTCCACTAGACCATACGTCTACGGTGAAAATCGAGCTTCCAGATTTTGACTTGCAGTTTTTTCTCCGACTTTTGTAATTTTTTTTTTTTGATATTTTGGCCTATAACAGCCAAACCATTGAGATTTTCGATCCAATACTAAGACAAAAATCTCAATGGTTTGGCTGTTATAGGCCAAAATATCCAAAAAAAAGTGACAAAAGTCTGAGAAAAAACTGCAAGTCAAAATCTGGAAGCTCGATTTTCACCGTAGACGTATGGTCTAGTGGACTTTTTTGCTCAATACAATCCCAAGAATCAGAAACGCGAAGCGCCTATTAAGATGTTCAAATCGCCCCACCCTAGTATGTATACATATACATATATACATATATATAGTTCATATACATGAACAATTTAGATCATTGAGGAAATTTAAAGAGTATTTATGTATATTTATATAATAACAATTAAGTAATAAACCTGCAAAATAAATTAATATTTTCAGTTGTTTAGCATCAATTTCTTATATGAATTAAATAAATTTATATGCTATAGATATTTCTTAATTTTAGAGTATTTTTTTAATACACAACGCAATATAGATATGGTGTACATGTATATTGTGTTAGTGTTATGATATAAATAGACATAAATAAGCTTTAATTTTTTATATTTATTCAATAATGAACTAATTTAAATAAATTACTTTAATTATATGTATTTCTGATATGGTAACACTTTTGCTTAAAAGAAATAGTTTCAGTAATATATAAAAGATTTAAAAATTGCTATAGAGCTCTTAACAAAAATAATTCTAATTTCATATGCCGACTCCAAAAAAACTTCCAGCTAACTGCGCCAACAACAACTTCCAAGGAAATCTACAAACAAGGACGCACAGAGAAAAACAAGATCATAGCGGAACTTTTAGAACTTTTTGATTTTCATCCTACATGTAGGACGGGCTGCAGTATGAGCTTTCGCACATCCTACATGTCCGTCCGTCCTACATGTAGGATAGTCCGAAACCCCTTAGGTCCTTGGCAGGACAGCGCCTTCCACGGAATACTAATATTTTATAAATAGGTTTTCGCTTCAGTCGGCAGTCCCCTCACTGCTATACTTTATTTTTATTATTTTGTTATTTTTTAAGTTTACAATTTTACGAAATAAGTTGCAAGTATAAGCACTCGAATTAAATAAGTCGCAAATTGAATAAAATGCAAATTAAATAAATTATTTACGCTAAAACACGACCGAAATGTGAAACGTCAAAATTTGTAATCGTCAAAATTTAATCGTCCATTTGGCACAACAAAAAAGACAAATTTATTTCAACACACAAATTTTACTCAACTTGATATTTTTTATCCTACCACGACTGAAAAGTTTCCTTTTGACACACACCCCTAGAAGAGGTTAATTTTCGTTAATTTACTTTAAATTTCATTAATTTCAATTAAATTTGAATTTTCCCGTTTGTACCCTTGTTTATTTGCCTTCATTGTTTTTTTTTTTTTTACAAATAACTTAATTTTAAAAATTCGTTATACTTAAACATTATAATCTTTATACCTATACTATACTAGACCGACCCAAAAAAACGAAGTGTGGTTTTTGCGAGCACAGGGATAAAAATGTTCGATTATGTATCGAAAACAAGCCCTTAAAATTTGGTACGAAAATACTGATGTTTAGTACTCGACCAAAGACGTTAGGTGGCGCTGCACCCGTTATAAAAATTGAGTGAACTAAAAACCCGATAATCATACATGACACAAGTAATAATGAAATTTTTTAAGATCTAATCTTACGTTGTTAGAGTCGCTGAAAATGGTGAAATTCTTTTGGATTTCATTAGTTTTTATGATCTATGAAATTATTACATGAATTAAATTGTGAGCTTAAGATCAAGTAAGTTTTTAAGAAGGCAACAACAACAACAACTCTGTATAGAGTCAATCACTTAGCTGACTAGACAGTCTGTTTCGGAAATCGCTTCATTTTCCTCTTCAGCAGTCTTTGAGTGATTAAGCTGTGATCTCACTGTTTAAACTAGTATATTCTAGCAACTAGAACAGATGGCAACCTTGATAGAGTTGATGGCGGTGATCTATAAATAGCCTACTGCTTTGAAATGTAATATGATTAGCTGCCATACCATTCATAAGAATGAATTCCAAAATCTGCGCACTCATATACTAGTTTAAACAGTGAGTGGATCACAGCTTAATCACTCAAAGACTACTTAAGAGGAAAATATAGCGATTCAAACTTTCAAATCAGAACATTTTTTGAGTTTTGCGGAGCGGTGTTATTGCTCAATTATCCTTCAATTACAACTACAAACAACAAAAGCCCAAATTCCAATAAAAAAGTTTAACATTTGTTTTTGTACGAAGTGTATCTATGTATAAACTATCTTTCATGCTGTGTCTCTTAAAATCTCAGGAACGGAAACATCTTGGGCCACCACATACAGGGTTGCCAATATTCGAAGCGCCCATTTTATTTTTAAATAAATCAAAGAAACCACAATTTTTTGTCTGTTCGTCATGAATATCATTTAATTGGGTTCAAGTAGATTTGCTTACATTATTTCTTGAATATGATATCTCGTAAATGGTCGCCATTGGCCTCTACGACATATTGTGCCCGTTTTGCAGCATTTTCCATGGTTTTCTTCAACAAATTGGTGGGAATGGCGGTTATTTCTTGACGAATGTTGGTTTTCAGCTCTTCTAGGGTCTTTGGCTTGTTGACGTAAACCTTTGATTTCAAATAACCCCACAAAAAGAAGTCTGGAGGCGTTAAATCTTGTGATCTTGGCGGCCAATCGAAATCACCATTTTTTGACATCAAACGGCCAGGGAACAATTGCTTCAAAAAATCGATTGTAGTGCGGCTTGTGTGTGGTGGCGCGCCGTCTTGTTGAAACCAGTAGTGCCTGATACGCTTTCGACGAACGATTGGCATGAAAAAATTGTTTATCATATCGCGATAACGCTCCTGATTGACAGTAACTCTGTGGCCATTATCATCTTCGAAAAAGAACGGGCCAATGAGCATTTAAGCACAAACGCCGCACCAAACAGTGACTTTTGCATCGTGAAGAGGTACCTCTTGAATCTCTTGTGGATTTTCAGTGGCATAAATACGGCAATTTTGTTTGTTTACCGTTCCGTTCAACTGAAAATGAGCTTCATCGCTCATGATAATTTTATGCCAAAATTGTTCTTACTATTGACTTGTTTTGTTGAATGTAAATTTCAACAATTTTAGAGCGTTCGCGTGGCGTGTACTGTTCCATTGTAAACATTTGCTTGGAATGACGCTTCAAACGCGGTATGTCATTAGTCGATTTGGCATCACTGCGGAAAGTTACAGTGTTGCCAGATGGGCGCTTCGAATATTGACAACCCTGTATACAACATATGCTATTAAGGTTAATATCTCGGTTAATAAAATAATAAAAGAATAAAATTCGTAGAAAAAATTTTTCAATTTCAGAATACGTAGTTATTGAAAAGTGTTTGTGAAACAAGGGTAAATGAAATGGTATCTAAACTTGTAAAGCCGTGTTCATATTACGCGTTCTTGTCGTGAAAATTTTACACTTCTACAACTAACGCCGTTAAAAGCACTAAAAATTTTCAAAGCACTAAGTTTAAGCGCAACTTACAATTTAGGACAGTTTTTGCTTCTCTTAAAATTTTCTATTTTAAGCTTACGGTTTCTTTGATTTACTATGAAGATATAAAAATTTCACTGCCTAGGGGAGGGGGGCAAGTACCCCCTTCCCTTCCCCCCTTGCGGACTCTCATGGAAGTAAAGAGTGTTTTTTATAGAGTGATACAAGTTTAAATCATAATAAAACACAGTAATATATTTTTAATATCAATGAAACAGGCTTTATTGTATAGAAAATTTTATGGCATTAATGTTTAAATATGATTTCGGCCATGTGTCCGCCACGGCTGGCGCGTACAAGGCGCAATCTGGAACACCAATTTTCACCGAAATTATTTTTTCGTCAAAAGTTTCCTTGAGCAAATCAATTGTAGCGCCCGCTGTGTGGCATGTGGCTCCGTCCTGTTGGAACCACATATCAGCAAGATTAAAGCCAGCTAATTTAGGTGCGAAAAAACTTCGAATCATGTTTCTAAACTGTTCACCATTGACAGTAACGTTCTGACCATCATCGTTTTTGAAGACATATGGGCCAATGACTCCGCCAGCCCATAAAGCGCACCAAACAGTAATTTTCTGTGGATGTAATGGTGTTTCGACAAAAGCTTGTGGATTCTCCTCACTCTAAATACGACAATTTTGTTTATTTACGTACCCATTCAACCAAAAATGGGCTTCATCGGAAAATAAAATTTTGCATGGAAATTCAAAATCAATATCAATTCAGCCCATTCGCCGAATTGGCGGCGCTTACGATGGTCGTTTAGCTTTAATTCCTGCACAAGTTGAAACTTGAAAGGTCTTAAGCCAAGATCTTTTCGTAAAATCTTCCATAAAGTGGAAGGACACAACCCCAGTTGCTGAGAACGGCGACGAATTGATTGATTAGGGTCATTTTCAATGCTTTCTTGTACAGCGGCTACAGATTCTTCAGTGCGCACGGTTCGGGGTCTCACGGGATGCACATTATCAGTAACAGTAAATGTGGTCTGAAAACGATCTATTGTTCTTCGAATTAGCAGCTCTGAAGGACGATTATGTACGCCATAAAATGGACGAAGTGCACGATAAGTTTGACGAACAGAACCATTATTTTGATTAAAAATGTTCACAATTTGCACGCATTGCTCTGGTGTAAGTCGATCCATAATGAAATGTCAAAGCAAACTAAACAAAAAGCAACTATCAGCTGTTAAATGGGAGGTCAAATAAAGCAGTGATGCCAACTCAAAGTTGTATCACTCTATAAAAAAACACCCTTTACTTGCCAGTAGTAAACTTATGTAGAAATAAGGTATGAAATACTTTTTCAACTGTGTGACGCCTGACAGAACTATAAATTTCAACTAAAAAAACATTCTGTCAGTTGGGATTTGAACCTGGGTTCATTGTGTTATAGGCCACGCACTTACTCATTATGACACGGCCGCCATCAAAACTCCGATACACTTGATTTTTTTTCTCTTCTACCAGAAGTTTAATAGAAGTTTGTCGATTTTCCCTCCCGGTTTCTGCAAGATGTATTTAAAAAGTTTCTTTATTGCATAGTTAATATTTTTAACATGACCGAAATATGATGCACTACTCGTTTTTTTTAGAACCCGAACCGTGCAGATTTAAGAAACAAAGCAGTGGCAATGGGTGCAAGATACAAAGGAGACTGGGAAAGTGGATGCACACATTTAATGTGAGTTTTCTTAACAGTTCACTATTAAGATTTTATACAATTTCTATGGTATTACAATAAGGTGTTGTTTTAGTTGCGCGTTCAAGAATACACCAAAATACAATCAAGTAAGAGGTAAGGGCAAGATTGTGACTAGTAAATGGATCGAAAGATGTTATGAATCGAAGAAGTATTTTCCTTGGCGCAGATTCGCTCTTGATAATGAACAATTCGATAAATCAGAAAGCGATGAAGAAATATTTGATGAATCAAAAAGACACTTAACTTTTGATGAATATTGCAACAAGGACTTTACGGAAGACAATGGAAGAAAACTGCAGGTTGAAATTATGGATTCTTCATCGGAAAACGATACTGATGATGATATTGAACGAGCAGTTTCTTGTATACAATTTATATATTCAATTATTTTCGTATCTAATTTTGTATATCCTTAGCAAACCTTCAAAGAAACATAGCAAAGCGAAAACCGAATATTTTACGCAATGAAGATGAAGTAACGAAAGAAAGGGAAAGTATTTATGAAGTGCTAACTGAAGAGGAAGATTTTCTGAAAGATAAATATATGAGTTATTCATAAGCTTAATATTTGAAACGTCGTGAAGTATTGTATTTTTATCTCTTCATTTACAAAATAAAAAGAATAGTAACTTGTAAAATTTTTTCTATTTAAGTTTTTATATAGGAGGTGGGAGCGAGCGTTAACAAAATACTCAAGCGTTACGTTTTCCTATTCTATAACATGTGTTGAAACCAACGGGAAAATACCAACAAAATGCACACTGCTGCAATAACCTTGATATCTTTTGACGAGAGCCAACAACAATGCTATGCATATATTTTTTTGTCTCAGCGCGATGCGCCGACAAATCAATTCTTCGAAATACAACACACACGGAAATATTAAAGTTATAGTCGGCGAGACGAGCGACAAGAAATTGCAACCATTTTCTAAAGGGTGATTTTGTATATTACGTTTTGGTGAGCCAGAAAATGGTTATACGTTGTTTATATATTTTTTATTAATTCTTATTTCTTTTAATACATTTTTACAATTGGTACATTTTTTTATGAACAATTTTTTATGTTTTATTTGAATATCTTTCGAGAACTGTTTTATTTGAAATTATTTTACAACTGAAATTTTCAAAATGAAAATTTCTGAAAATATAATAAATGAATACAATTCAAAATGTTTTTTTATAACAAGTGTTTTATAGACAAGTGTAAGTATTTTCAATAATTGCTAAAATGATATAATACGTTATTAATGATAAATCAAGGTAAGTGAAATGTAAGTTAAGATAAAAATCAACGTCAGGAGAGGTAAGTATTAATGTAACTAAAGGTAAGTATCAATGTAACGCAAAGGTAAGTATTAATGTAACAAAAGGTAAAATAGAATGTAGAGATTTACTCTATGTGGTGATGTAACAGAGCACCACATTATTCCCCCTCCTCAAATTAATCTTGTTGTATTTCTGAGTAAGTTAAAATTTACCTTTCTTTTAGATTGTGTTGTAGTTGTTGTGTCTGTATTAATTGGTGCTGGCTTTAAACGGTCTAAACTAACTGTAGTATGTGTGTTATTTTTGAGTATTGTGAAGTATTTTGGGTTTCGGTTGATTACTTCGAAAGGTCCATCATAGGGTTCCTTGAGCTTGCTGTGTATGGTGTCGTTTCTAACGAAGACAAATTTACAAGTGTTGAGTTCCTTAGGAACGTGTTGTTGGAATTTTGTGTTATGGTGTGAATTGTGTGATTGTTTGTTTTCGACTAGTTTTTTGATTTTTGGAAGCATCTCTGAAGGGTTTAAAGTTTCATTGTTGCGAATTACTATTTGTTTCGGTAATCTGAGCGGCTGGCCAAAGACCATCTCAGCTGGCGACGCTTTGATGTCTTCTTTGACTGAGGATCTAAGGCCCAGAAGAACTAGTGGCAACTCTGTGAACCAATTTGTCTGGTTGTTTGTCGCGATAAGGGAAACCTTTAACTGGCGGTGAAAACACTCTACCATACCGTTGGCTTGTGGGTGGTAAGCCGAAGTAGTTATATGTTGGCAACCGAAATTTTTGAGAAATGTGTTAAAGGTCGCGAAAGTCGATTAGAGGTAACCTTCAATGGAACTCCAAAACGTGAAATAAACTCTCTTTGAAGAGTTTCGACTATCGTGTCGGTGTTTGTGTCTTTCAGCGGATATGCTTCTGGCCAACGAGTGTTCCTGTCGACTACGGTAAGTAGGTATCTATACCCTTTTGAAATTGGCAAAGGACCGACTATATCAACGTGGATATGTTCGAAACGGCCGTGTGGTATGCTGATTTAGTGTGGTGTTGTCTTCGTGTGCTTGTGTATTTTTGAGCGTTGACATCTAACGGCCAGAAATATCTTTGTGTAAGTAGTCGCCGTGAAGCTCGTGTACCAGGATGTGCTATGTTGTGTAGTTGTTCGAATACTTGTTTTCGTAAAGTCTGTGGTATGTAAGGTCGTGTTAAAGAATTTTTCTGTTCGCACCAAATTTTAATGTTGAGTACCGGTATGAGTATCTGTTCGAGCTTGTATTTGTGGCTATTTAGTATATCTTGAAATTCTGTGCCTGTGTTCGGTTCTTTGTGTAGTGTTCTCAGGTTGATGTCTGTGCAGGCAAAAGCTTCTATTTCAGCTCGTGAAAGTGCATCTGCTACAGTGTTTTCTGAACCTTTAATGTGTTTAATGTCATGTGTGAATTGTGCAATGTATTCTAAGTGTCTTGTTTGTCTGGGACTGCGTTCTGTTTGTGAATGTATAGCGTTAATCAGTGGTTTGTGATCTGTGTATACCGTAAAATTGTTTCCTTCTAGGTAGTGTCTAAAGTGTTTGATGTTGTATTTGATGTTGTGTTTGATGTTGATGAAGTATATGGCTAGTAATTCTCTGCCGAATGTACTGTACTTCGTTTCTGACTTTGATAACTTTTTTGAGAAAAAGGCTAATGGTTCTAGTTTACCGTTATTCTGTTGTTGTAAAACGCCACCAATGGCTGTGTTTGATGCGTCTACGGCAATCGATAATTTTGCATTACTACTGATGTTATTGAGTAGTGTTTCCTTTGCAAAACTATCTTTGATTGTTGTAAATGCCTGTAGTGTGTTCTCTGTCCAGTGTAACTGTTTGTTTTTTGTTTTTGATGCTACGGTGACCATGTCATAAATTAGGCCTAGCATGTGTGCGAGTTTTGGGATACAACAGTGGTAGTAATTTGTCATGCCTATGAATTTTTGCATTTGTTTGACTGTGGTGGGTTGTGGGTAGTCTCGTATGCACTGTGTACGTTCTTCTGAATGTCGGATACCTTGTTTAGAAATGTTATAACTGAGGAAGTTTATGTCTGATGCTCCGAAAGTGCATTTGTTAGATTTAATGTTTAAGCCGTATTCTGAAAGTCTTTGGAAAACTTGTGTTAAGTGTTTTATGTATTCTGTCTCGGTCTCGCTAGCTATAAGTATATCGTCTAAATAAACAAAAATGAAATCTAGTCCCTGTAAGACTTCGTGTATAAATCTTTGGAATGTCTGTGCTGAATTTCTCAAGCCGAAAGGCATTCGGAGAAATTCGAACATTCCGAAAGGTGTTGTTATGGCTGTTTTGTGGATGTCGCTAGGAGCCATCGGTATCTGGTGATAGGCTCTGACCAGGTCAATTTTTGAATAAAAGTTTGTATTGTGTAAGTTGATGGAAAAGTCGTGTATATGTGATAAAGGGTAACGGTCAGGTACAGTAATAGCGTTCAGTCGTCTGTAGTCGCAACATGGTCTCCAGTCATTTGTTTCGCGTTTGGCTACTAGGTGTAGTGGAGAAGAGGTTTTCGAGTCGGACGGTCTACAAATTCCTGACTTGACTAGAAAGTCGAATTCTTGCTTTGCGATTTTTAATTTTGATAGGTCTAAACGTCGTGGTCGTGTAAATGGTAACTGTCCTTCTGTAACTATGTGGTGTACTATTTTGTGTTTGATTGGTGCATTGTAATCTGTTTCTGTGAAGAGTGAAGGGAATTGTTTGAGTAACTCTGTCTTTTTATCGTCGGGTGTAAATAATTTTGGTAATTGTGTTTCGGAATATCTCGAAATTGCGTTGACGGATAATTTTGTAAGGGGGGTCAATGAGTTTTTTTTTTTTTTTTTTTTTTTTTTATTTTTACATAACATGCAATAACAATAGAGTTCAGCTACTACAGCTTTTTCGCACTTTCTCCGCATTAGATCATCTTAAGAACCAGCCCAAATATCATTAAAACATCTCAATAAGGCCATTCACAGTTCGAATACGCTGGTCTGCCATTTGTTCGATCTGCTATTTGTTCGCCAATTTACGAAAACGTATTTTGCTTCGTTGTTGTTTTGCATACAAATGCAAATACGCAGGCACGCGTAAATAAAAGCAGCCCTTGGACGTGCTCTTTGTACCTCGTATTTTTATGCTCTGTCTACAGCCGCATAATCACATACATCACAGGGTTGCACAATCTTTTTATACGACAGTCACATGGCGAGGTGCTCACAGTTTGAACAATAACAAATGCTATAAATATGATTTGTTAAAAGTACGCTCAAACCGTGAATAGCCTTAATGATACTGATAAGAGTGGTCCAAAACAATCCAAAGTGAGAAAAATTTACCCACCATAATATGGGTTGGGCTCAGGGACAACACAAGACATAACAACTAACCATGCGTTTACATAGATCTAATCATACATTAGTTTTCAATCTACTTTTGAGTTGACCTTTCGATAAGTTAACATCAAAAAAGCTACAGTTGTTAACAAAGGTACTCATGCGATGTAAAGGAGCAGTAGCCATATAATTTGTTCTACTAAAAGGTAAGTAAATTAAATTGTTAGCATTTCTACTGCTTCTACGGTTAGTGTTAAAATTTATAAGAGTTAGGAGTTCTGGTGAATCGAATACACCAGTTATGAGTTGGTGTAAATAGACGATATCTGCAGACTTCCTTCTCTCATTCAAAGATTGCATTTTTAATAGTTTTAAACGATCCTCATAAGGAGGAAGGTTTAAAGTGTCAGTTGCACTTAAGCCCCTTAGAGCAAACCGAACAAAACGTTTTTGGATTCTCTCTATACGTTCAACATGTACATTGTAACTTGGGGACCAAACTTGACTTGCATACTCTAAGTGAGATCGCACAATTGCATAATACAGTGTTGTAGTTGTGATCATACTATTAAATTCTTTTGCCCAGCGTTTCATAAACCCGAGCATAGAAGATGCTTTTTTACAAATATAATCAATATGAACGTTAAACGATAGCTTAGAATCCATGCATATACCCAGATCTTTGACAGCATCTACACGACTTAATGCAGTATCTTTTATCTTGTACTCAAAAATTAAATTATTCCTTTTTCGCGAGAAGGTCATAGTTTGGCATTTATCTGGATTTAGAAACATATTGTTTTTAGAACACCAAATTTCAAAGGATTTCAAATCAGACTGGAGCAGATCTGAATTGTCTTTAGCATCTATTGTTCTGTATATTTTCATGTCATCTGCATAGATAAGTAGATGAGAGTGTTTGATGATGTGGGTTACATCATTAATGGCTAAAATAAACAGAAGTGGACCAAGGTGGCTACCTTGAGGAACACCTGATTCAGCAATAAATTCAGCTGACAATACGCCTCGAAATCGTATTTGATAAGATCGCTCTGTCAGATACGATTGAATCCAGCTTACAAAAAATTGTGGAAAACCCATTAACTTAAGTTTAAATAGAATTAAGTTGTGTGGCAGTTTATCAAATGCTTTACTAAAATCAGTGTAAATACAGTCGACCTGGTTACCTGAATAAAATGAATTTAAGCAAAACGTTGTAAAATCGAGGAGATTAGACACAGTGGATCTGCCAGTAACAAATCCATGCTGACGAGTTGTCATGACCTTCCCACAGTGAATTTTCACACGATCATACACGAGGCGCTCAAAAAGTTTTGGAATCGACGAGAGTTTCGCGATAGGCTTGTAGTTGTTTATATCGTTCTTACAACCTTTTTTATAGATAGGACCTATAAAAGATTTTTTCCAAAAAAGTGGAAAAATACTTTCGCTAATTGATTTATTGAATAACATGGACAGAGGTTGACTTAGAACGGAACCACATCGTGTTAACACTGCGGCAGGAATTCCGTCAGGTCCAGCATTAAAATCCTCATCGATCAATCCAATATACTTTAAAATATCCTCTGAAGTAAAGGATATAGAATCCAACGAAACCCTGGGTGTAGAGTTCATATATTCAAAGTACTCTTCATCAGGATTAAAAGAGTCTGAACAAAATGACTCTTTAAAGAGATTGGCAAATAGACCACAAATTACGACAGGATCGTCAGTAAATCCGTCAGAGGTTTTAAATGATGAAGGGAATCCATCAGATTTTTTTTTGGTGTTTATGAAACCCCAGAATTTCTTCGGATCAGACAATATTCTCAGCTTAGTACTGTCTAAATAATTTTGATATAAGGTAGCTGAGCAATTTTCAAAATCCAGAAACAAACGCTTGTAGATTTCTAGGTCATTCAAGTCCAAGCTACAGACATATTTTTTCCATGCCCTATTCCTGCTGTTGCGAAGAATCTTTAACTCCTTTGTGTACCAGGGGTAAGAACAATTTTTCGTAAATTTGAGGCTATATGGCACGGACAGAGAAAACATAGCAAAGATTTCCATATAAAAAAAAATTAATTGAATCATCAAGAGTGTTATTATTAACATATTCTAAAATAACATGAAGTTTACTTTGAAGTAAATGATTCAACTTCAAAAAGTCAGCTTTTTTAAAATTGAATTCATAAACTTTATCTATTGAGTTAGACTTAACTATATTTTCCCTGTCTGATTTGTACCATATTCTCAATGGTGGATGGTATTCATCAACAGCAGTCAAAACATGAGGGGCCCTCTCAACAATCACATTGTTACTATCTGTAGTTAAGACCAGGTCAAGAAGTCTTTCACGACTATTATAAATACAACTCACTTGTTGTAAGTCAGAACATATATTATCAACAAATATATGCTCTTGGCGAGTCTTCGAATTAGATGCACAAAAATATGTATCATCGTCAGAAGATTCCCATTTCAAGTCAGGCAGATTAAAATCACCTAACAATAAAATGTCGTCATTAACGTCAATTATGCTTATGACATATTCTATGCAATCCGCAAGGCTTGCATAAACTTCTACACTGCTCTTAGGAGGAACGTATGCATTAATAAGATATACATTAGAATTGCAATGTACAACCTTGACGCATATAAGTTCGATGTTAGCAGAGCAGGGAATTACAATAATGGAACTAACTAAGGAGTTCCTTACAGCTAATAAGACACCTCCACCGACAGCAGAAGTATTGTCAGCATGTCTATCTCTTCTATAAACTTCAAAACTGTTATCAAACAATTCTAAGTCAGTAATGCTTCCGTTTAACCAAGTTTCAGTCAGTGCGATAATATCCTCAGAGAAATTCTGAGACATTAAAAATATGTCTCGCGTCTTAGAGCGTAGTCCCCTTACATTTTGATAGTAAAGGGATAACCTATTCAGTTTTTTTGGGATTGACGAGCGGCTTGAGTCGTCCCTCTAGCCTTATTCTTAGGCTGAAACTCTGTAACGAGTATATTATCAGTCCACAAATTAGAGTTTAGAACAGTTGCAAACTCTTCAGCAGGAACTGTGAGAAAAAAGGAAGCATGGGAAGGTTTATTACCTATTTTTTTGCATGAGCAAAATGCATTTTGACTCAACAATTTATTATGTTTGATAAAAGTCAATACATTTTCAACAGTTGTGTCGGGCTGAAGACGTGAAATAAATAAATTTTTTTTCCTCGACACTGCCCTTAAGCTTGATAGATTTCTAGGCTCAATAGGAGTCAAAACTGAACTATTAGTCAAAGAAGGACGGTTAGAAGGTGACGAGGAAGTAACTGGAGTGTTCCTGTTCAAAAGCGGTGCTGAGGGCTGCTTGGCCTGAGAAGTAGATCCAGATGATTTTCGCTTCTTATTGGTTTTTTTATTTTTTCTCTTTCTATTTGAGATAATATGGTCTTCTGATGAAAGGATTGTTTGTGTCCCGGAAGAAACAGTCTGTGACAAAGCAAGCGGGATATTTTCCGAAATGGAATTTTCATCATAGACGCTAGTACTGGGTGCGGCCCTAACTTCACTAAAAAATGTTACAATTTCTCGAAAATTGTTGTTTAACGAGTTAAGACTTTCCCCAAAAAGCTTAATTTGTGAATAAAGTTCATCTGGGGAAAGTGCCCTACACGAAGCACAGTACCAGCGAAGACCTGATCGCAGAGATTTTAAGTCGTCAAGGCATGACTTGGAAATACCGGCACAAGATGCATGAAACATTTGCTCACATGGACCAGAACAGCTGAACATGGGGTTCAGAATGTTTTGGCTTTTGCAAAGTTCGTCTAAAGAACAAGCAACGATATTTTCTGCAGAAAAATAATCCATGTTTAATTTTTAAAAAATGAGCAGATGCAAAATGTGCTTTTAGGGTTATTATATTCAGGTAGTTTGTGCACAGTTTAGTAGAAACTAAAAAACAAAAACAACACTCACTGAGCTGAAGATAAACAAATCACTGCACAAAGAAGAAACTAAAACACAGTAAGCATGCAAAAACAACAACACTGCATTAACTAAACAAGTTAAACAAAGTTAATATGCAAGAATTAAACTTACACAACTTAAATGCACAATTATTATTTAATAAAATAGTTGTATATTAATGATATTAGTAAGTATAATATAATATTTAATTTAAAAAAGCTGATGAAACTGTTTTAATACACTCACGAAATATAACAAAACAAAGGCTTTTACATAACACGATAAAACACAACCGACACCAACTAATATAAGAGATCAACAGTTTTCTGTAATTCTTACGCCATTACTTCTTCTGAGCCGGAAGCTGGCTTTTTAGACATGGTAGAAATTTCACTACCAGTCATGACTTCCCATAAATCGTCTGCTAGTTTTAAGAGTACCTCTAGTTCTCTGTTTCCGGACCCGGTCAAGGCGATATTTAAACTTTTTGGCAACTTGCGTAACCATAATTTGTAAATTAAATCGCCACTAACTGTTGATCCAGCTAGTAGAAGAAGTAACCGATAGAACTGAGATGGCCTTTGGTCACCCATCTCAGAATCCGAAAGCATTTTATCAAATCGCTTGTTTTCGCTCAATGAAAATCTATCGAGCAATGTCTTTTTAAGCCCTTCGTATGTGTTTTGTGTTGGCGGTTTTTGGATAAAGTCTAGCACAGTGACTATGACTTCTTGTGGTAACGATGTTACCAGGTACTCGTATTTAGTCTTATCAACTGTGATTCCTTTCGCTTGGAATTGTATTTCCGCATTTGCGAACCAAGCGTCTGGGCAACTCGTCCAGAATGTAGGTAATTTTACCGCAACCGTGTGTATTTGTGTTGGCGGTGTGAGAGGGTTAGTCTCAAAGTCTATGAATGGTGTGTTATCTCCCTCTCCGGTGTGTGCAGTAACGGGTGTGTGTGGGGGTGTTCGTAGTATTCTTCCCTCTAGATTTGCTTCTACTATTTTTTAAGCTTGAAATTCCTAACTCTTCCTTTTTTTTTAGTGTACCTATGTCCCTTGTGTAGTGTAGTGCCTACGAAAGTGAGACGATAGGTTTATTACGACCCTATCGTCTCAAGTCCGTTTTAGAAGCTACGTTGTGTGCCTCGTGGTAATCTAAAATGATACACAACCTGAGAAAAAATTTTATAGATGTCAAAAAAAAAATAAATATAGATAGCTTTTTTACAAAATATAAAGTTTCATGTAAAAAAATTGTTGTTGCTGCCGACCTTGTTGTTGCTGTTATAAACGCTGTTGTTGTTGCTCTTTTCGTTGTTGTTGTTATAAACGCTGTTGTTGTAGCTCTTTTCGTTGTTGTTGTTATAAACGCTGTTGTTGTTGCTCTTTTCGTTGTTGTTGTTATAAACGCTGTTGTTGTTGCTCTTTTCGTTGTTGTTGTATAGCTGCTGTTATTGTTGTTGTTGCTTTTTTTTTTTGTTGTTATAACGTTTTTTTCTTCAATAGGTGTTGGAAACGGATGCTTTAGCTTATGTATCGGCAAAGCTGCAAGTACGCTTGCGGGTGATAGAGCTGTCCTTTAATAAAAATATTGCTTCCGCATCTCCGTTATGCCGTCTTTCTGATGGTCTTTCAAATTCCAGCGAATAATGCGTGTTGAGGGCCGAAAAAACAAGGTCGAAAAGGCTAGTCGCAATTGGGGTCGTTGGAGATATTTTAGGTCCGATGTTGCAGGATCGCCAGTTTTTGGTGCGCCAGAAAATGGTTATACGTTGTTTATATATTTTTTATTAATTCTTATTTCTTTTAATACATTTTTACAATTGGTACATTTTTTTATGAACAATTTTTTATGTTTTATTTGAATATCTTTCGAGAACTGTTTTATTTGAAATTATTTTACAACTGAAATTTTCAAAATGAAAATTTCTGAAAATATAATAAATGAATACAATTCAAAATGTTTTTTTATAACAAGTGTTTTATAGACAAGTGTAAGTATTTTCAATAATTGCTAAAATGATATAATACGTTATTAATGATAAATCAATGTAAGTGAAATGTAAGTTAAGATAAAAATCAACGTCAGGAGAGGTAAGTATTAATGTAACTAAAGGTAAGTATCAATGTGACGAAAAGGTAAGTATTAATGTAACAAAAGGTAAAATAGAATGTAGAGATTTACTCTATGTGGTGATGTAACAGAGCACCACAACGTCATATTTGTGGTGTGAAATAGCATGCCGTCAGCCATCCGAGTTCATTAGCGTTTGGCGTGGGGCGGCTTTAGTTTTGTAAAAAAACTTTTCACCTCGCAACTACTTTCTAAGGCCGCGTTCATAGTAAAAGCTTTTAGCTTAGCCGAGAGGTTTATCTGAAAAACGCTCTGTGTATAATCATATGGAAAAAGCTCAAAGTGTTCATAGTGACAGCATAAAGCTAGCATGAAGCTTCTTTTCAAATGCTTTTCAGCGCTTATATCTCCATCTCGCTTGCTCACACAGCAAAATAATTTTGTTTTTTTTGCTTTGTTGTAGAGCATTTTTAAAATGTTTTTCGGCGCTTTATTCTTGTTTGATCACATAGTTGCAATTTTTTTGTTTAGTCTTGTTATTAATTGCGTCGTACTGAATTTTTCAATAAATTTCGGCACTTGTTTATCTATTTTGCCTGCTAATAATATTTTCGTTTATTTTATTTTATTTGTTGGATATTTTTTGTTCTGAAGTTTTAACCGTTATTGCGTTGTTGTCTCATTTTGTGGTGCTTTTCAGTTTTATGCACTTGTATATTCTATCTCGTTTGTTTACATATTTTTCGTTGTTCTTGCATACTTCTTGGGTACTTTTTGTGATAAACTTTCCACCGTTGTCATGTTTTGTGTTTTCAAGTTTCTTTAAACTTTTGTTTGTTATTGGTTTGATCTTTCGTTGGTGATCAATCATCGCTACATATTCATTAATCAAAAACCTTTCACTTACTTCGCAAAACGCAGTTGAGGACATATTTCCAAGGAAACAAATGAAAACAAATCATCTCAGCCACAGCATAAAGCGCGCACTATGAACACCAATAAGCTCAATAAGCTACTTTGTGCAGCGTTGAATAAGCGTTCACTATGATCAAAAAAAGCTCGGCAAAACAGCTTTATGCTTCAGCCAAAGCGTCCACTATGAACGCGTCCTAAAACTTGAATGATAAGTTTCGCACAGTATATTAATTAAAACTAAATTTAACGATCGTCAGGCATGCTAATCTTGCAATCTTGCAACCTGGCTCGGCAGTCACGCGTTAAAGTTGTAAAAAATCGATACATAGTGCAAATACTTTCAAAAATCTAAAATTTAGTGTTCATGTATACTGAGAATAAAAGCATACTTTAAAATTAAACAAAATAAATTTTTTTCCTAAATGACCTTGTTATTTATTATGTTGATTTTATATGATTTAAATACAAATTCTAAACGTTTGATAGTTTAAATCATACTTGATTTTAAATACAAATTCTAGTTGTTTGATAGTTTAAAATCGTTTATTGAGCTTAAGGTCAAAGTTAGAACAATTAATTGGTACACTCCTGGTCGTACCACTGGTTTCGGCGAGGGCGGTGGTAGCCAATCACCTCTTCAGCAGCCGCACGCATGGAGTTGGAAATGTGTGTACACTGCGCGCATATATCATCGATTGGAGGAGTGCTTTGAAGCAGGAGAGAGAGTCGAGTGACGAAAGCTTCGGTTGTCTGTTTTGATTGCAGCTTGTCGACTTCTAGCTTTCTCTGTGTAGGGTTGCATGGATTCTTAGCTGCTCACAGACGTGTCCGGATCTTGGCTGCGACAAGATAGTGATCCGAGTCAATGTTTCCACCACGGATCATGCGTACATCCAATACATTGAAAGAGTGCCTTCCGTCGATCAAAATGTGATCAATTTGATTTCTGGTTTTTTGATCAGGGGACATCCAGATGGCTTTATGAATATTGAGATGCTTGAATCTAGTGCTACTTACGACCATGTTTCGTGCTGCGGCGAAGTCAATCAGCCTCATTCCGTTATTGAAGGTGTTGTCGTGGAGGCTGAACTTTCCGGCTGTTGGATCAAATATATTTTCCTTGCCCACCTTAGCGTTGAAGTCATCAAGCACGATTTTTACGTTGTGACGGGGGTAGCGCTCGTAAGCATTTTCAAGGCGCTCGTAGAAAAGTTCCTTGGTCTCATCGTAATTGTCTTCTGTCGGAACGTGCGCACATATTAGGCTTATATTAAAATTTTAATCTTGATGCGGATTATGGCAAGTCGTTCGTTCACTGGTGTGAATCGCAGGACGTGGGCCGTAGTCTCTTGCCAACTACAAATCCGCATCCAAATTCGTGCTTCTCCGCATGGCCGCTGTAGTAGATATCACAGGGTGCATGACGAATGCAACCCTGTCCCTTCCATCGCATTTCTTGCATAGCAGTGATATCAGCTTTGTATCTTTCCAAGACATCAGTCAGTTGGATAGTGGCACCTTCCCAATTAAGGGTTCGGACATTCCAGGTGCATATCCGTAAATCGTTATCAGTTTTTCGTTTGCGGTAGTCGTCATCAGAGTTGGGGATCAGTTTTCTTCTATTCTTTTGTGTTTTCATTGAAGTGGGTTTTTACGGGTCTTCAAACCCGACGCACAACCTATTTTAAGCCTAGGAGGGCCCACCGCTCAGATTAGCCACCAAACTAACGGTTGTCAGTTTTGACGTTGCCCAGGAAACACCACGTGGAGGTTTGAGTCGATTTCACTTGGATTATACGGTTTTGATCATACTAGACAAAAATTTGGTAATTTAGCTCATATCATAGCAGAATTATCCAGGTAGTATTGACAGTTTTTATGGAAAACATAAGCTGTCAAAAAATTTGCTCGAAAAGAGAGGATTTCAATCGGTCATTGTCAATAAGTAAACACATAGCCATTGCTAAAAATGTTGAAGTGAAAAAAAAATAAAATAACCTCATCAGCTGCAGATGCGTATGTTCCAAATAAAATAAATATTCATTAAAAGTGGTGTATTTTTGGAAGGTAAAGATTTTGTTTTGTGCCATGATATATTTATTACATTTTATCTTATTTTACGGCGAGTTTGAGTGACTTAGCTTAAGCGGGCAGCTGTAATGCTCAAAAGTTGAACCATACCAAAGCTGCAGTGGCAGTGTCCTTGTAGAAAAGCACATTCGCCCGAGCACCATGGCCGAAATAAAATAAATATAAAAACAAACAAGCTTTTTGCACAAATCACACACGATTTTTTTTACAACTTTCATGGTTTTAAATTTTTATTTGTTTATTTAAACTCAAAAAATTCTTATTTGATTTTTATGATTTTAGTTTTCAAGCTTGCTTGTTTTTAGCTTTCTTTCATTATCTAACAGCTGTTTTTGACAGGCTAAGGCTGTCTGTGGCAGAACAACGTCTGCCGGTGAATACTAATATTCAATAATTTAAATATGTTCGTTAGTGAATTCGGTTCCTTTGTCTGTAAGCAATTTTCTGAAACATCCATATTTAAGAATACATTTTTTAACTATTGCTTTTGCTACTGTTATAGCATCCTTGCTTTCCAACAGAAATGCAAATATATAGTTCACATTGAATTGTCAATATATATCTGTAGCCTTTGGATGGTCTTAGAGGACTTACAGTATCATTCGTAATTGTTTCAAATGATTTGTTTTGAGTATCTGCTACTTCAAAATTTTCTTTAGTATATTTAGTTATCTTTACTTTATTACAAGTTTCACAATTACTAATAAATTTCTTAACCATTTTATTCATGTTTTTCCAGACGAACGTCTTTTTTAACTTTACTATACATTTTCTGATACCACAGTGTCCTCCTAATTTCGAGCTATGATGTTCTTCTGTTAATACATGTGCATTTCTTGTTTATTTATGACCTGAAGGCTCATACAAAATAATATTCAAACATTCTTCGTTCTTTTTATTCTTTTGCAGCTTATTAAAAATATTTTGAACTAACTTATATTAATTTTTTCAAAAATCTTACTATTTCTGGGAAGCGCTTGTTATGTATCCCCTTTGTAATGAACCTGGCATGATCGCGTGCTGGCTAGCTCAGAGATTCCGGTCGCAGTTCTTAACCCGTCATGCCAGGCGGAGGGAGTAACAATAACTTCCGGTTAGCACTGGAATAAATAATGAAAACAAATAATACCTCAAAGATACAAACCAAACAACATAAAAAAAGACCCAATATCCGCTCAAAATCTGAACTGTCCAAAAACATGCATTTGAAGAGAGAAAGAGAACAAGGTTTTCGTAGTTATTTCATGCACCCCCCCCAACCATGGTTATCTCTGGTAAGCATATTCTTGATAACCCCAGTACCAAATCGTAATACATTACCTTCAGCCATCCATTCTACCCTTCATGAAAACCCCCATACTCCAACCCCACTTTCAAATTTTCTTTGATTATTCACATTAAAATTTTGTCTTGTTTATTTACAGAACTAACCTAAACTATCCTAATTACAGGCAACCAATTGACATGAAGATTTCTTGACCAACGTAATTATGAATCGGAATGATACGCAAACAAAACATGGCCATATAATTAAAAAACGAAATTTTAGCATTCGTTCGAAACTGTTATATAAAAATAAATATAATAATTTGAGTTAGTTTGGCGACCTCAGTATAATATTTATTTGTTCAAGTTGTCGGGCTCACACACCGGACTTGGAAAATACGACAATTCTTCAACAGGAAAATAATTACGCGAGACGCTACACTCTAGAGATGCTCCACATCATAAATTTACCTCCACAAAAACGACTCAATTTTAAAATGGATACGGACAAATGCGCTCACATTTACAGACGATATGTAGAAAAACACAACACAGTCAGAAACTAAGCGCCGGATAGAAAAGAAGTGTTTACTGTAGTAATTGTTTTTCAATGTTTAATGTTTATATGTGCTTAAGTCAGAAATAATATATATTCGCGTTTAAAAATTGTTTAATGTAACGTTTCAAGAAATATTTATGTAAGATAAACTTAAATGTGAAAAAAAAATTGTATGTTTTCTAACGTATACGTTTACTCCAACAGTTTTCCCTGAAGATGACTTCCGATGGAAGTCGAAATATTGGAAAAACAATAAATTAATAAAAACAACATTAAAAGTTTTTAATTATTTATGTATAAATAAGACCTTGAGCCCGACTGTTTAGGCAGCAACCCTAAAGGTTAAAGAAAGTAATAGATTAACTTACTACTTTATCGACTCGTTCCAGTATCGATTCTCGATACACGAACGAGTCGCTCGATCGGCTTCTCCGACGAGTGAGTTTAGCTTTTTTAACTTGTCGTAACAAATCGAATTCGCAAAGTAGTAAACTTCATTTTAAAACCGCGTTTAATTTAGTATTAAATTAAATATTGCCACTAATTGCAATTAAATAATCACTTATTGATTATCAGCAAGCAATCACTTATTGATTGCCCTCAACATAAATATAGTTTTCTTTAACGCTCCTGTGTATGCACTTCATGCAGTAAGAAGCAGCCATCTTTACGTAATTAATTGTGACATTCACGAATTGAAGATTTGCCTAATACATAACACGTAAGAAATAAATATTGTACATTTAATCTAAGCTAACTAATCACTGGTGTTTTCTTCTTGCTTTTTATTTTCTCCGTTTGCATATAACCCGAGCACAAATTGCCCGAAAGTTATATGCAAATAGCTCGACTTACCAAGATTGGCAGCGAAGGCCAGCGCTCTTGGGTGAATCAAAACTTCACCGGAACAGACCCAAATGATCTGCTCATGGTCCTTCGAGCCGGATGGTACTTCTGCATCAGTTCCTGGTAATTTTGAGTCTGGGAAGGAAAACGGAGAATTTTTAAACAAAGCACAATTGCATCAACTGCACCAGATAAGAAAGGTTAGTTGATTGGTTTTCTTTTCAAGTGGATCAAGTTATAAAAGTTTTATTGTGCAAATTAAAGATTGCATTTTACAATTAAATCGCGAATATTTTTGCGAAACTATATAATTTTTTCATCATAAGGTTGTTTTTCATACAATAATCGCGGCACACACAAACTCACGCACAAACAAACACTTCGTTTCGCGAATTTTTGTACTTTTTTATACTTTGTTTTGTGTCGTAAAAATAGTTTGTCCGTCCGGCGAAATTAGTTTTCTACTTATTAGAAAATTCGCGGATAAGTGTACGGAGTTTTTGCGGTGCACCAGTCGGAAATTTATTTAGCACCAACTAATTATTGCAATAGTTTTTAATTCGCTTGTTAATTTTATGCAAATTAACTTGCAATAAAATGAATTGACGTAAATAAAAACACATATTCACACACACACTGGTTTATTTGGCCGGCTTTGTTTGCTTTTTTCGTTGCATTTTTATTACAACACAAGTTCTTATAACTTTTATTTCGTTCTTGATTAATCAGAACTTATTATATTATTTCTTTGTATTATATTAGTTATTATTTTCACAATTTATAAAAATTAATTGAAAACGATTAACTACAAAGAAAACACGAAGGTAAACAAACACGAATAGTGCAGCAAACAAACAAGACGAAAAAATAAAACTTAGTCGAAACAGCTGGTCGTTTCGGAAAAGTGTTGCCAGTTCGTCAAAATTTATCGCACATATTGCGATTCTTATTTCTAGTACTTTTTCGGGAATTTTAACTATTTTAAGTTAAATTCCAATTCGTGTACACCAAGTCGGGTATAAAAATATTTTACCTAGTACACGGTTTTGTTTGGGGATTTTTTTTTAAATTTCGTGGGATTTTTAAAAAACTGTTTTGTTATGATCAATTAACATAAATAAGACGGAAAATAAATAATTTTACACAATTTATTAGGTTTTTACAATTTTCCTACTTTCCCATTTTTAAAACAAATCACTTATTTTCGGTGTGTGTAAAGTTTCTACGTATTAGAAACTAGGTAAAAATACTTTCTACCAATTTAAGCTAAATTTCTGCCATCAGCTGAAAGTTTCTACGTATTAGAAACTAGGAAAACCCATTTCTTTTTAACTAATTCTAGCTTTTTTTATCTAATATTTGCAAGTTTCTACATATTAGAAACAAGGTCAAAAATTTGTTTAAGCAATTTAAGCTTAATTTTCACCGGCAAATAAGGGTTTCTACTTATTAGAAACCAAGGTAAAAAAATATTTGCAAGCAATTTAAGTTTAATTTTTCCTACAGCTGAAAGTTTCTACATATTAGAAACTAGGGCAAGAGAAAATTTTAAGCAATTGTAGCTTAATTTTACCTGCAACTGAAGGTTTCGAGCAGTTTTAGCTTGACTTTACCTAACTTTTCAAGTTTCTACCTTTTAGAAACAAAGGTAAAAGTATTTTAAGCAATCTTAAGCTGACACTTACTTAACATTTGCAAGTTTCTACGTATTAGAAACTGATTAAAAAAAATTTAAGCAAATTAAGCTTGATTTTTACCGTAGTAAGGGTTTCTACTTATTAGAAACCAAGGTAAAAAATATTTTAAGCAGTCTTCAGCTGCAAAAATTACCTATTATTTGCAAGTTTCTACGTATTAGAAGCTGAGTAAAAAATTTTAAGCAAATTAAGCTTAATTTTTACCGACAAGTAATCTGAAAGTTTCTACGTATTAGAAACAAGGTAAAAAAAATAAGTATTTTAAGCAGTTTTAGCTTAAATTTACCTAACATTTGAAAGTTTCTACTTATTAGAAACAAATTAAAAACATTTGGAGCAATTTAAGCTTCTAATCTGTTCATAAACAAAACTTATTTTTGTTTCTCAAATAAATAATAGCGAAGATGAACTCCTTTATGAGATCTACTGACACCATTTTTGAGATGGAAGCAGATTTTAATGCTATTCCTCAAAATGAGCATAATATTTTCGCTCTTAAAATTCACGAAGAGGAATTAAAATCGCAGTGGACAAATGTTAAGGCATCATACGAGTCATGCCTGCAAAAGCTAGCGGCAATGAATGACGATGATGATAACATCAGCGTCGTGAAAATAAAATATCGCTCGTGTTTTCAGACATATGTTCGATGTCTTGCAAAATTTAACGAACTTAGCGATAAGTTAGCCACGATCAAAGAACACAGTAAAGTTGATGTTTCACAAGTTGAGTTGCCAATGTCTAGCCATAATATCAATTTGCCGCCGTGTGATACCGAATTATTTCACGGTGATTATTTAACATGGCCTTCCTTCAGAGATTTGTTTTCAGCCATTTACATCTCAAATAATCGACTAACTCCTGTTGAGAAACTTTTTCACCTCAACCAGAAAACCCGCGGAGAGGCAAAAGAGATTGTTCAAAAATCTCCTCTTACGCATGAAGGGTTTGCAACAGCATGGCAAAACTTGACAGACCGCTACGAAAATAAGCGTATTCTGGTGAATAGTCAATTAAAAGTTTTGTTCAATCTCCAGGTGGTTTCAAATGAGTCGGGAAGTGCCATTAAAAAATTGCAAAGAGAAATTAATAATTGCATTTATGCACAAAGTCGAGATCAACAATTGGGATGCGATATTCACATATTTGTGTTCAATAAAGTTGCCTGAAACGACGCTCTCCTTATGGGAGCAATCAATAGAGAACAGGGCAGAAATCCCCAAATGGGCTGACTTGGATAAATTTCTAACAAGTCGATTTCAGACGTTAGAAACGGTGTCTGACTTAAGAGGCGCGATGCCAAAAGGGCAAATATCTTACGCACCTTCACCAGATGTGAACAAAGTTAACACCAATCAGGCAAAAGAGACAACAACCAATTGCAACTTGTGCGAAACCCAGCATCATGCATTGAAGTTCTGTCCGAAGTTTTTGGCAATGAACGTAAATGACAGATCATCAGTTGCGAGGCGTTTTCATTGCTGCCTTAACTGTCTGTCATCTGGCCATACTTAAAAAAATTGTAAAAGCGGGTACAATTGCTCTTTATGTGGACAACGACATCACTCGTTGTTGCACAGAGATGTTCGAAATGGCACATTCACTATACAGTCCACTCTTCAAGGAGCAGCGCAACCGCAGACGTCTGCGAGCGCTAGCGAAAATTATCAGACGTGCTTTGCCTCTACCAGCAAAGGTATTTTGTTGGGCACTGCGATGATTAATGTTTGCTTCCGAGGATCTAGTTTTACAGCCAGAGCACTTATTGATTCTGGCTCCGAAGGCTCTTTTATTTCTGAGAGGTTGCAGCGACTTATTCAGCTACCTACTCATCGCGTTTCCGCCGAAGTCTCGGGACTTAACAATGTCGTTTCTGCAAAAGTACAAAAAGCTAGCACTTTGGTTATAGGATCACCTATTGATCCAACCATTCGGTTGACTACAAACGCGCTAATACTTTCGAAAATTACAAGAAATCTTCCTACCTGCTCAATAGATCCGATGTTGCAGCAAGCTTTTCCGGATCTTGTACTAGCCGATAAGCGCTTTTACTGTAGCGATCAAGTTGATATACTACTAGGTGGTGATTTATGCCCACAAATTCTTCTCGATGGTATCCGTCGAAATGCTCTTGGGTCACTTATTGCTCAAGAAACCATTTTTGGCTGGATATTAACAGGATCTACTTTCACAACATCGCAAAATACTCCGTCTGCCTCTGTCATTTCGTGTTTTAGTAAAATTTCGCAGTTCACGTCTTTTTTGGATAAACCGCCACGATACGGTACGGTAAAAGGAAACCATACTCGGCTGCATTTTGAACCGTATAAATGCATGAAAAAGTCGAAGCCTGATCCTGTGCACGTAGCCAGGCCTAGTTTGTCTGTGTCTTCTCGTGAAGGAGGGACGGGTGCCGGGGAGAATTTTGCCCGGCCTTTTTTGCCGCAGGTCAAATTGAGCGTTGAGGGGGACTCGGTATCTGGAGAAGAAGACAACGTTAGATATGTAGATGGGCATCGCAATCGTGGTCAAGGATGGACACGACCAACTCATCGCCGCTCTAATAGTGGCGCTCAGCGCCTGCCCTCGACATCACCGTTGCCATGTCTGCAATAGGTGACTTCGCTCCTCCCCACGGCATCCCATGATGACTTTTTCACTTCGCCTTTGGTTATCCTTACTTAAATACATATAATGTAAAGCACTGCACCAATTATAACTTTTTTGAGACCCTTGAATCAATCAACACCTTTTTTAATAGTTTTACGATATTTTAAGTATATTCTAATTTGTCTTACAGTAATACTGCAAGGGGCCGGCATGTTTAGGCAGCAACCCTAAAGGTTAAAGAAAGTAATAGATTAACTTACTACTTTATCGACTCGTTCCAGTATCGATTCTCGACGAGTGAGTTTAGCTTTTTTAACTTGTCGTAACAAATCGAATTCGCAAAGTAGTAAACTTCATTTTAAAACCGCGTTTAATTTAGTATTAAATTAAATATTGCCACTAATTGCAATTAAATAATCACTTATTGATTATCAGCAAGCAATCACTTATTGATTGCCCTCAACATAAATATAGTTTTCTTTAACGCTCCTGTGTATGCACTTCATGCAGTAAGAAGCAGCCATCTTTACGTAATTAATTGTGACATTCACGAATTGAAGATTTGCCTAATACATAACACGTAAGAAATAAATATTGTACATTTAATCTAAGCTAACTAATCACTGGTGTTTTCTTCTTACTTTGTTTTTCTCCGTTTGCATATAAAACCGAGCACAAATTGCCCGAAAGTTATATGCAAATAGCTTGACTTACCAAGATTTGCAGCGAAAGGCCAGCGCTCTTTGGTGAAGCATAACTTCACCGGAACAGACCCAACTAATCTGCTCACCGACAACTTGAACAAATAAATAAATATAATAAAAATAAAATCCATAATAAAATCCAAGAAACAAATAAATTATATATATATAAGTAAAATAACATAAAATATGAATATAACTATACACTACATTATTATTCTCAATTTACTTGGAAGAAAGGAGGATCATATCACACCCGATAACCGATAACATTAATTAATCGGACGCAAAAAAAATCTCAATATAAATTTCCCTAATAGAGCTCTCTGAGGTCACGTATAACAACAGCAAATAATTTTCTTTTTTCAAAATTTTTCTTCTCCTTTTCATATATCTTTTTTTTCGCTTACTAGGGTAGCGCTACCATTACAGTTCTACAAATTTTCTAACGGTGCCCGACGCTGCTAGTTGGGAACCTCTGTCTTTTTATTGGTGAGTTTTGCCTCAAACCAATGACCAAAGAGACTAAATGAGTAGAAGAGGTCCATATTCAGAGAGCCGCTATTTCTCACTCAGTTTCAAGTGACATAGCAAGAGGTGTCCCAAACTGAAATGACTCTTCCCAATTTTTCTGTCACAATTTTCCTTTTCTGTTCTTGGAACAGCTAAAATGTAAGATATTGCTGTGTGCACAAGCGAGCTAGGAATAGGTTCGCTTATTTAATTGAGCTTTCTTGTTTCTTCACAAGTCAAAATCGTATTGAATCGTATGCCAGGCTGCAAATTAGTTTCTTTAAATTCGCAATATTTTAATAATTGTAGTGAAGTGGTTTTAGTGAAACTAAAAAGTGATTTATTTCATATATTATGTATTGCAATTATAATTTTATAAATTAATAAATACAAGAGATGATGAAAAAAAACGATTTGTTTACATTTTGTTTGTCAACTTTTTAGCAATGTGCACAAGCGAGCTAGGAATAATAGCTTCATTTATTTACTTCTTCTGCCTTCTTTTTTCTTATATTGAGTAGTATGCCAGGCTGCAAATAATTTTTGTTAAATTCGCGAAATTTTAAAGATTTTTAATTAAATAAAGGAAAAGTGATTTATTTCATATTTCCTGCATTTTCATGCATTGAAATTATAAATTTATAAATTAATAAATACAAACCCAAATATGAGAGGATGAAAAAACAATTTGTTTACATTTTGTTTGTCAACATGACGACTGTGTGCACAAGCGAGGTTCGTTCTTTTTCAGGTTTTTTCCTTTTTCTTCCTATTAGTATCTAATAGAATATAAAAATAAACTAAAATTGAATTCAAAGTACTTTATTAATTTCTGTTTTATTAATTATCAATAAAATTAATTTTGACATTCATATTATGTCTGTTCGCGTAGTCGAAATTGAGTGAGAAAAGGCGGCTCCCTGAACCTGGACCTCTTCTACTCATTTAGTCTCTTTGTAACCTTATTCTGCACCTCTTGGAGATTTCCTAAACAAATAAACGTAAGAACCACATTAACAAATTAATCTAATAAATACTTCTTCAGGAAATAGATCCCCATTATTTTTAAAGAAATGCGAGTTTTAATTAAAATTCAGAGATCAATTATTTTATTATTGTTCGTTTCAGTGAATCATATTAATTCCTTTTTATTGTGCGAAGGATATTCTTTACGGTTGGCGCTGACGACCTGGAGTAAAAATTGTTTTTCTTTTTCATTTCGGCACAACACGTTGTTATATTCTTCTATTAATTTAGCGCCTCTTTCGGCAGCATCGTTAACCACATGTAACTTACACACGGCCTCGTGCGCTTGCTAGTTGTCTTCACGCTCTACCCAAGTCTCTGGTTCAGTAAGAATAAAGTCTGGTGACAATTTTGAACGTGTGAAAATTTTATGTCTCGGACGTGACAAAATGACTTAAGTCTATTGAACTCAATTCCTTGATCAATTGTTTCCAATCCAATTTTACTCTTTTAACGATTTGATGTAAGTTTCTTTTAGGTTTTTTTTTTATGTTTTGTTCATCATCCTAACTCTTTTCATCAGATGATGTTACACTCTCCTCCTCAGAAACTAAGTCCTTGCTTTCTTCTTTACCCATATCAAACGTACGAATTTCCTCTGTAATTTTTCGTTTGATATCGAAAAACACGCTTGGATCAAATAAAGCAAGAGCCACAGCTTCTCCACTGAGATACCATAGATGTCCTTTGAATTTCGCTATCAATTTATGTAAAACAATATAATCAGTTGAAGCGTACCCAGCAGCATCATTTTAAATCTTGATTGGAGGCTTCTATAGCTCTAGTGCTGCCAAACCAAGCTTTCCCGTAAAGAATCACTATAAAAATATAAATATCGTTAAGCCCGCTTAGTTCTTTTTCGGTCAAACAAAAATGCTTCTAAATATGAATATTTTTTGGCAGTATATGGCCTTTGCCATCCTTCGGGCATGACTGATGGCTCCTGGTTTTCTGACACAGTAATTGGGAATGTTTGCCAAGGAACAAGAGAACGATTTCCAGGAACTCCTTGTAGTCTGCTCTGGGATGCTTTTCATTTAGATGAGCCAAACAAAATGCCTTTATTTGAAGTTGGACATGAACAGGTGTTTTGGCAGCGACTTCATCATCCTCTATGCCAGGGCTAAAGATTTTGTCTTTTAAATTGTCCCAATCATCTCTAAAAGGTGAAAACAGAAGCACTCCTGGGCCAGGGAAAGTAAGTGGAGAAAATGTTGGGGATGGAAAATTAATCTGGGTCGGTGATACATATAATCCTAGAACACAATGGAAGCGATGAGAAGGTTGGAGCATGTTTTATGTAAGGAGGACCCTTTAAAAGGTAAAGAGAGGGGGTTAGTATATTCAGGAGAAATGTTAGGGGATAATAAATTAATTGGGGTTGGTCAAACATTTGAATCCTCTAGGAGCATCTTGGTAGCAGTAGAAGCGTTGGGGGTAAATTCCATGAAAACTTCACTTTTGTGTGGAAACCTCCAAAAGGGGTTGAGAAAGGGGAGAAGTTTTTTAATTGGATATGAAAAATTAATGTAAGTCGGTGATACAAATGAACTCTTTTTCGAAATACTGGACGCGGTTGGAAAGGTTGGAGCATGTATTTTGTATGGAAGACCCCTTAAGGGGTGGATATAGGGGGTTAAAGTATTCAGAAGAATTGTTTAAGAGAATAAATTAATTGAGGTTGGGAATACATTTCAATCCTCTAGGGACATCCCGGTAGCAGTGGGAGCGTTGGGAGTAACTTTCATAAAAACGTCACTTTTGTATGGAAGCCCCCCAAAGAGGTGGACAAAGGGGGAATTTTGTATGGAAAAAATTTTGGGGATAAAAATTAAATGCGGGTCGGCTATATAAACCACAGTTCTTAAGGCAAATCCTGAGCAGCTGTGGGCTGATTTCTCTGATATAATACACTAAAAATAATACACTAAACTTACTACAAACAATACAAAATAAAGTTAGTAAAAGAAATAAGAGATACACAATATTCAATACAAACAAAATAATGTAAACAATATCGGCATAAAGTTGGCAAAATTGCCCACTATGCGCCGAAAAGGTGTGCTGAGTATCCAAGATCATCTTGGACGACCATCGTGGCAAAGGGTCAGTGGGAAGACAGCGTGGTGAACCCCACTATACAACGATTACAAAAGTCTCCAAAAAGAGCACACTGGTCCTGCAGTCAACTCAACCGCAGTGTGTTGCAGCAGAGCAAACAACTAAGTTTAATTTTTCGTATTATGCTTATAATTAAGTTTATTTCTTACAAAGATATACTAAAATACATTTCAATTTATAATATAATGTAGATATTGTAATATGGCGGCCGTAGCCTAGTGGGTAGAGTGCGTGGCCCCTTAGCTAAAGAACTGCGGTAGCCCGAGTTTTTTCAATTGAATTAATTTTTCTGTTCGGTCGTCACCTCTCTGCAGACAATGGTAAGCCTCAGAGAGTAAAAATTGTCATGTAAAGCTTCTTTAGAACATAAGCCGTTCGGAGTCGGCAGAAAACACGTAGATCCAGTTCTCGATCATTTGTGATCAAACATTTAATAACACGCACAACACAATTGATCAATAGAAATTAGTTCAAAGTCCTTCCAAGGGCTGAAATGGCCTGTTTATTTTACTTTTTTTATTAGATATTGTAATTAAGATATAACTAGCATATAATATATAATAAAATATATATATCCTTAAGATAAAGCTTAAAAAAAAATACAAAAAAAGGGAAAAATGCTTGCACGATTTGCTTGCAACAACAAAGTGTTTCATAAAAGGAAAACACAAAAAAACATGTAGAAAAATTTAAATGAGAAAGTTAGAATAAAGAAAAAGTATACATTTAAAACATAAGGGTCCATGTATATATTAGTTTTTGTTTTATAAAAACACAATAATCACCTTAAGTTATATTTACAGAAGTTTTTTAATTGAGA
The DNA here is from genome assembly GCA_963920525.1 of Dichetophora obliterata. NCBI lineage: Eukaryota > Metazoa > Arthropoda > Insecta > Diptera > Sciomyzidae > Dichetophora > Dichetophora obliterata. The sequence goes on from OY986439.1 coordinate 141,720,151, forward strand.
GTAATATGTACCAACACGATGCGCATCTTATCGGCAGATTCAACATTCATCTATATAAAAACTACAAATTAAACAATTGGTAAAAGCTACATAAACATGGATTAAAAGCGTATGTAATTTCTTAATTTTCTATACACATTTCCTTATATAGCATATTTTTCCATTGAACCCAATATATTTCATGCAAGCAAATTAAATATACATTGAAATTCGTATTTAAAGTCTTAAATAAAATGTTCTTACTATAAATTTAAAACTAATTAATTGAAATATTATTTTGGAAATCTACTGTAAATTCTTAAATATGAAATAATCAGATAAAACTTAAAATAATCATGCTATTGAGACCATAAATAATAAAATCATTTTTCCACTTTAATACTTTATAAACTACCTACTGTAGAAAATTCTATTTAAGCTACCTCAAAATTACTACCTTAAAATTATATTAATTATGTAATGTCATGATATATAATATATATTACAAAATGGGTTCTATTTCTTGTTTTACAATAAATTATTAAATTCACAATGAATTGCTAACTTAATTTGAATAGGGGAATGCTAGTAGGAATGGAAAAAGTTTGTTAGTTAGGAAGACGGTTTTCATTAAGGGGCAGTCATAGACAATTTTAGAGCGGTCCTCATTGCCATGGCGTTCTGGTTAAACGTATCAGTGGGTGGGAACAACTCGCTCGGTGTGGCTTAACACCTGGTTACACATTATAGGGGAAGCTGCCAGACGTAGGGATCGTACGAACTTAATATTTTTATAATTAGTTGGTCTTATATGGCTTTTTAAATGGCATTAAATTTTATTTTCTTACTATGTCAACGCGTCTCCGATTTGATAAGTTCAAAAACCACGCCACATCGTAGAGCTTGTCGATGAACATCCAGCATGCTGCCTCGTACTTATTCAACGAATTAAGATTAGGAAATCTTTTAAATATTCTTTATTTGCGACAATTAAACCCTGAGCGTAACAACGTACTGATTTGCACTAGTAGTTCGGTGAGATGCGGGGTGGGGTCTTGTGGCCGTGGGGTCCACGTGCACCCTCGCTATACAAATAATCACGTGCATGCGTCATCGGCACATCGGTGATTCAATCCAAATTAAAAAATAGTTCCTGTAAGTAAAATTAAAAATCTGAAAAAGAAACAAAAACAAATGGTAAAATCTTTTGGGCACCGCTGACCCAATCATTCAACCAAAAGACTCAGGAGCTCAGGTGGACGACCTAGCCTTTATTCCCACCTTACCGTGAGGGTTTAGGGGTTAATAATATAAAAACCCTCCCAATAGCAATCATCTTCTCCCTAGACCAAATAAAAAACCTTTAACTTTTCATTTTAACTATGAAATATTACATTTAATTTAAATTAAAATTGTTTTTAAATACCTCTTCTTTCATTCATTTTGTTTATGTGTGGAATAGCATTTCATCTAATGCAAAACTAAATAATTAATATAAATAAGTAAATCTTAAAGATATAAAATTATTTACTCTACTCAAATAAAACTTTAAGTTAAATGTATATCGAACCATTCAAATTAATAAAATTTCGTTTTGTTGGGGAATTTTTATGGAAACTTTGGTCTCTACACTTTTGAATATGGATATTTTTTTTCTTTGCTAAGAACACTAATAATATTTAATTTTAAGATGTTTGTAAAAAAAATTATATAGTTATATATATTATTATAATAGTTACGTAAAAGTTTGAAAAAAAGAAAAATTGCTTGAGGCGTTTAAAAAAAATTTTTTTCTTTAAAAAAATGACTTAGAAACAAACTGGTAATATATGATGAGACAACGTACACAACGTCAAAAGATTTTGTTTCTGATTTTCTCTTTTAATGGCTTCATGCATAAAAAGACGTGTTTTTATGGTCTACTAAAATTTGAGTTAATACAGGATCCGCCATGTAACGTTTTTTTTTTTAACTAGTGCTTTTTTCGTGAATGGTAACACTTAGCTCATGTCTGATTTGACAGATAATTAGTTTTATCCTTCCACTAAACGAATATAGGTTGTGTTTACGCTTGAACAACGCTGGGAAATGGGCCTGCGATCGACTTACAGAAGATGCCGATTTTGCCAAAAAAAAAATCTTTTCAGATGAAGCTCATTTTGATCTTGGCGGGTATGTAAACAAGCAAAATTGTCGCATTTGGGGCACAGAAAACCCGCACGCATACATAAAAAAGCCGCTGCACCCAAAACGAGTCACTGTTTGGTGCGGATTTTGGTCCAGAGGCATAATTGGGCCATTTTTCTTCGAAAATGAGCAAGGAGTTACCGTTACAGTCAATGGCGATCGTTATCGGGCCATGTTATTCACAAAAATTGAAGAGGAAGATATTGGCAACATTAGGTTTCAACAGGACGGCGCTACGTGCCACACAGCCGAAGCTACACTCGATGTTTTGCGCCCTGTTTTTGAAGATCGCATTATCAGCCGCAGAGCTGATGTCGATTGGCCACCTCGGAGCTGCGATTTGACACCGTTGGACTATTATTTGTGGGTGCCCTCAAAGATAAGTGTTACGCCGACAAGCCAGAGACAATTGACGCTTTAAAGGACAATATTCGTGAAGCCATTGGTGAAATACAGCTGCACACAATCGATAATGAGCTTAAAAATTTGACCGATCGTGTAGGCTACTGCATGGCCAGCCGAGGCAGCCATTTGAATGAAATTATTTTCCATTATTAACCGGAAGAATAGTACTTTCAAATAAAAAAAGAAATTTGAGGAAATATTTAGTAGATTTTTTTTATAGAATTTTCAAAATAAAAAGTTATGTGGCGGACCCTTTACCTTATCTGCGTTGAGTTAAAATCATACCCAGGTATTGAAATGTCCTGCACATGGTTTTAGTATGGAACCCATTTTTAATCATTTGCTAAGTCCAAAATCGTTGCGCCGCTGGTACCCCTAGAAGGTGAACCACTTCCAGATTAGCCAACAGTATTACAACGTCGACGTTGTGGTGGGACGCTGATTAAGAGATTCCCAGTCTAAGGTGCGTTTCAGAGTAGCACCTGCCATTGCCTCTTGTACAGGTGGCGCAAAAGTAATCCTCCTATCAGAAAATGCTATAAATTTTGAGATTGGCCCCTAATGTCAGTTCTGTTTTGACATTTGTGTAGTAAACACATGCGAAATACACGTTAATAAACAATGTTACGCTACACTGCTCCAGAACGCGGAATATTGGTGATTATTTGACCAATAATCGGTCGGTGACTTTGGCACAACGTGAATTTCGTCGCAGATTTCCTGGCCGTCCAACACCTACTGGTGAAACACTGCGACGTTTAGCCGCTCGCCTCGAAGAGACTGACACAACACGAGATGCTGCCAGGCGTGGCAGACCCCGGAGTAGCCGTTCTGCAGAGAATATTGCTGCTGTAGCCGAGGATGTCATGGAAGCGCCGTCGACATCGACCAGACGACGTGCCACGCAAATGGGTATCGGTCGACGATCTTTACAGCGAATTTTGGTAAAAGATTCGAAGATGTTTCCGTACAAAGTCCATACGGTGCATCAGCTGTTAGCTGCTGACCGCCAATAGCGTCTGACATACGCTCAAGCCATCCTTTATCACCACCAAGAGGAAGATGATTTTTCATCAAAAATAATCATGAGTGATGAGGCCCATTTCCATCTTAGCGGGTACGTAAATAAGCAAAATTTACGCTTCTTGGGCACTGAAAATCCGCGTGTAACCCACGAAGAGCCATTACACCCGCTTAAAGTCACTGTATGGTGTGCTGTTTTCGCTGGAGGAGTCATCAGACCTTTTTTCTTCGAAGACGTCGCGGGCCAAACGGTTACTGTGAATGGTGAGCGCTACAGAGCAATGATCAACGAAATCTTTTTGCCGCAACTTGATGAATTGGGATTGGAAAACATGTGGTTCCAACAGGACGGTGCAACGGCACACACTGCACGTGCCACAACCGATATGCTGAAGGATGCATTTCCCGGGCGCCTAATCTCCCGTTTTGGCGATTTGCACTGGCCAGCAAGATCGCCTGATTTGACCGCTCCAGACTTCTTTTTGTGGGGCTTTTTGAAGTCGCGGGTTTATGTCAACAAGCCTCAGACTCTTGCAGCTCTTAAAGACAATATTCGTCAAGAATGTGAGGACCTATCGCCGGAAGTTTTGGCCGACGTGATGAAAAATGCCATAAAAAGGGCTCAAATGACAATCAACTGTGGCGGCGGCCATTTACATGACATCATATTCTCGACTTGATGTAAAAAAAATTAAAAGAACAAATAAAAATCCACAAGAAGAATCAAAGTTTTTCATTTTTTTTTTAAATTACAGCCAAAAAACATCGCAAGGTTACTTTTGCGCCACCTTGTATTAAAGGCACCTCTAATACCGAGTTAAAATATTGCCACGATTGGAAAATAAAATCTTTTCCTTTGATACTCCTTTTTTTTATTGTACAAATTGATATAATTTAACGCCGATTGCAAGTCAAGACGAAGCCACCGCAGACAACAGATTTTGCTATTGTGTTGTTGTTTCAAAATATTAAATTTTTTCAAATTGAAAAGACCCACCTTATTGTCGTTTGAAGCTGGGACAGCAAAGTGGCTTTCCATGGTCGTTTCTAAATTTAAATTCTTTCTCTTTTCGGACATTAAATCAGACGCTTCCAGTTCCAGTCAAAACATTATAATTTTTATTAAATCAAACTTTAATTGATTATAGTCTAGTTCTTATAATTTAACACTTATAGCTAATTACAAATATTTTACAATTTATGATTCTGAAATCAATTCGTAGTGTTCAATGATTTCCCAAATGTTTATAAATTCAATCAATGTTTATGAATAAAAAGTAATTACATGTGGTTTACGCTTGTTGCGTAACCCCTGACCTTATTGCAAGATATGGTGGTATAGAATGTAAGGTTTTAGGTGTATTAAAGGTTATTGAAAGGCTTTATTATATGCAAAGGTAAGTACTGAAGGTAAAATTAGCAAAAATGTAGAGTGCACTGAATTCACTTGATATGGTTTCAATTTGCGAAGGTAATCGATTATAACTTTAATAAAATTCTAATTTTAATGATATGAAATGGGCTTATCGTCGAACCTCGTGAATCCTGTGGCTTTACCCGATTGTGTGTGATAAAATTTACGAATGGAGTTAAGCACGGTTGGTTGATTACGTTAATTCGATTAAAGGTCAGTATGACACTATGATGATTGAAGGCAAGCTAAAAAAGGACTAATGAACTAGCCAACGGTGGCCAGATAATATTTAATTTACACGGAACGTGTCAACTTTTAGTAAATTTTATTGTTGAAACTATTGAATTTATTTTGTATTTAATGATTTTTTAGCGATTTCTATACGAATTCGGTTTTCTTGTAATTAATTAATTTATTCACTTAAATTTTATACAATTTAAATTAATTTAGAGCACTTTCGCGAATCATGCATTTTCATTCATAAGTAATTACCGCAATTATTCGGGATGAATTTAGTTAATTAAATGATTAAAGGTTTAATTAAAATTAATCTAATTATTACGCGTGAAGTATCAAAATAACACTAATGGCGTTTCACGGTATCGCGTATTTGACGTAAAAATGCATATATATATATATATATATATATATAATTTATGAAATAAAATAATATAATAAAAAATGAAATAAGAAAATGATATATTTGGTGTCACCGAATCCTAGGAGGTGGTAGCTTGATTGTTGATATGTTTTAATGTTTAGTTTTGTCCTTGTGCGGAATGTGTGGGCCAGACGTGCATTATGTACTTCAGCCGTATGCTGCAGGTAGAGCTCCCAGTTAGGGGAAAATAGAGGAATTTACCGCGGGCCTACTAATAAATTCGGACCCGTTGTAGATTCACGGATTGAGGAATTTTCAGGTGGGATTTCATGGAATTTACAATGGACCTACTAAAAAATACACACCCACTGTAAATTCAAGGATGTTGGAGGTTTTAAATGGGGATCACTCTAGCACTGCACTTTAACACTATGTATTTTACTGCACCGGAGCCTGTGCTGCCGGTCCACATACTCACACAGCTCGTGATTTATCGTTGAAAGTGAAAAAATCCTTAGCTCCACCTTTGGTTACCAAAATATTCGAACATTGATTGTGGACGGACGTGTTTTTAATTCGCTACAAAAAACAAAGTTAACACTTAAGTTGTTTTTAAGTTAACACTTATAAGCCCAACAGTTGTGTTAAAGTAGCTTAAATAATCTTAAACTTCATTGTTGCTAAAAAACAAAAAGAAAAAAAAACAAACACAAAAACAATATTAGCTGAAATAAAACAAAATATAAACATTGAAAACTATCAAATATAAACAAATCTAAGTCATACATATTAACACAAAGCAGCAATGAGTACAAGAGGAGCAAAAGCTGCGCTTAAACAGGTTTCGTCCCCCTTTTCTTCGCATCAAGTGCAATCAACATCGAAAGCTGAACTTGCGATTACCCAAGTAGAATTTTGCGACCACAGGTTACTTAAGACATTTTTTACACGACGACGTTGCAGCGATACTGATTTGGAAAATATTTTGTGGGAAAAGTTTGTAAAAATTCCTAGGATACTACTTTACCACAAGGTCACAGAATGTTGTAACGATTTATCAAGTGTTACCTTACTCATCATTCATGAAGATGTACATTTTGTAACAATTAGCTAATTGCGACCCAGGCGTAGGCTCTTTCTATTTAAAATGGTGGACGCAAATTATTATATTCTAACATTTTTTATTAATGTATGAAATTGTTGCAATATTTTCTGAATTCAGCTTGCGCTTAAATTCTTAAGAAGTTTTGGCTGTTATTTTACCGAAAATCTTCTTTCCCATTTACATTTAGCTCCAAATAATATCAAAAAACACTTAAGATTATGTTGTACTCCTATATATTATATAAATTTTTATTATAAAAGAATTATATTTATGGCTGCAAAATGTAAACAAAACATGTAAACAAAATTAATTTTTTTGCAATTGGCAACTCTGTAATGCATTCATATATAAATGTGTATACTAAAATGTGATAAGTCACTTCAAAGTAATTTTCACTAACACCACTTTCGAATCATAGTGGTCTCTGTAACGTAACCAATACGTAACATCATGTCAATTTTGACACAAAAATAAACGCTACGACGTCGCTGCAACCCAAATGTGGACCATCAGTTCTAGTTGGGTAAATGAAGATGCAGAAGGTGAGCATAATATCTGAGCTACGGTCGGCATTATGTGACTCTGAGGAAAGAGTAATGCAGAAATAAAATCTATGCTACAATTATTTGAAAAAAGGTTGACAGCTGTCGAAAAATGGTATGCGGATGTGAAGACAGTGAAAGCTGAGTGTATTGAGCTGCGTAATGGCTGCATTCAACACAATTTGCATCTCAGTTGGCACACATACTCCTGAAGTAAAAAGTGCGTTCCGTGTGAAGTATAGCAATAAGCAAAGCACTGCAGTTTCTCCACCAATTCGTATACGACTGGCAACGCCCTACGACAAAAACTTCTTATTAAAGTGCATTGCTAACTTTAGGCTGGCTAATAGGGACTCTTTTTGTCTGGATTACGCTGGTATCGACTCAAAAGCTCCAATTTACATCAACGAATGCTTGACTAAGGAAAACTATAAAATAATGAGAGCGGCAATCAGCCACAAAAAACAAAAACAATTGTCAGCTGTGTTTACTATGCGGGGTTTGGTCTATATCAAGCAAGCAGAGAATGGAAATGCAACAATAGTTGAGTCAGTTCAGCGATTGAAATCTTTTTTTGATTCAGATATCTCTGCTGCATCTGTCTCTTAATATTTATACATTTTTTTGCGTCATATAAGCCACTTTATGCTCATATACTTATCTTTAACATTTTGTGTATCACATTTCATGTGTGTCTCTTACTTTTCTATTCTGTTTTGAACCTGTTAATTTTCTCTTAGCAACACTCTTAGCATAAGACTTTCATCTCTTTATTTCTCTAAGTTAAATACTATACTTTGTATGCATCTATGGAAAGTAAACTGGTAAAAAAAAATATATCTTACCTGTTTAGCTATTGTTTTGTTGTGTGAAACTTTTATGCTCCCTGTCTTGTTCTAATATAAACCACTGTGGTGTTAATAACTATAGAGCAGCAAGAAATGAATCAATTCTTATTACTAGACAATTTAAAAAACTGCATTACTTATCCAAGCTTAAAACATCTCTTCCAGCCAAGACTTTATGGAATAATGTCAAGAAACTTGGTATTGGCAGCAGTGCTAAGTCTGAATGTCCTTTTGACCCTGATTTGCTAAATAATTACTTCTTATTAGAACCTCGGCAACATAAATCCTGAAAATATATAATACACTGCGCGACACTTGATTACCCTCATCTGAATTTTCAGTCTAATCATTATCTTTGTAATGGTTATCAAAAAAATTTAAATGTGAGTTTATTAAAAATATGTAGTAAAATATTTATCCGTTTGGTACGTAGAAACACCTACTTCCATGAACGGTAAACCACAATTCCTTTAAATTTAGTCCCTTGCAAGTGCGACACTTCAATACCCTCACTTATAATAATTTCTAAAATAAAAGAGAAAATCTAATGTTTTAATTAAAATTTTATTATTAATATTTGGTTGGTCCTCCATTGCTTCGAAATACATCAAAAAGCCTATTTGTAATAGATTCATACAAATTTTTCAAGTAATCTAATGGAATGGAAAGAAAGGCAGCTTCAATAGCATCAGTGAGGTCAGATTTGTTGAAATATTGCTTTCCATCTGAGTAGATACGACGAGATAACCATCCCCAAACATTTTCAATTATGTTTAGATCCGGCGATAAGGCTGGCCACTCTAGAACTTGAACATTATTGACAACGAACCAATGCTTCACTTGCCTTGACGTATGGATGGCAGCGTTGTCCTGTTGAAATATCCAGGGCTGACCTTGAAAAATTTCACTGAAGTTAATAATTTCTTCTAAAAGCTCAATGTAATCTACAGAAGCTTGCCGACCTTAAAACACCACTAAATCAATTTGGCCATGTATTTATATTGCCGCCCATACCATCACTGAACCAACTGAAGAGTGACGGCGGGATAGAAAACACTCTGATTTCCTCAAATCATGGAAATAATACTGGAATCCATCTGGACCGTCCAAACAGAACTTTTTCTCATCAGAAAATATAACGGATTTAAATTCATTGTTGCAGTTTACATGAGTTCTCGCAAATTCTAGACTGGCTCTTCTGTGTCGTGGAAGTAGAAAAGGTTTCTTCTTGAACCCTGTTGATAATTCGTTTGATAATTGAACACTGTTTGATAATTCGTTGAACAGTTCGAACAGAGACTGAAGTTCCAACGCTTCTTTTAATTTGACGAGCAAATGCTGCAGAGTTTGAAGCTCGCGTAAAATAGCTCGTTGTTCTCGTATGGTAGTTGCTTTTTTAGTGCGTCCTTTGCGGTTTTTTCCATAGTTTTCGGGGCATTTAAAAAAATTATTTATAACTTACGGATCGCAAGAATTTCGCCTCTTTCAACATCTGTTAATGTTTTTCCGCGACCCATTGTCACCAAGCAGTACTGAAAATGACTAAAAACGTAAGCAAATAGTTTACAATATTTTTCACAGCAACTATTTTTTCTAACCTTTTGTTTCTTATACTTTGAACTCTGTAAATTAACTGGTGAGGGTTATAAAGTGTCGTGCTTTCATTACACAAAAATGCAAGTAAAGGTGATTTACCGCTTATTATATCAGATTTTTTATTGACCTAATAGGAAAATATTTTCCTGAAAAAAATATTTACAATAAAATTTTTTCAGTAAATTAAGAAAATAAATGTTTAAGTTCGAAAGTCATGTGAGAGTAATCAAGTGTCGTGCAATGTATCATACGTTCAAAAAATAAAATCAAATGCAGTTGGAGCAGATGGAATACATATAAGATTTTTGAAACATATTCTTTTATTTGTTCATAGTCCACTAACTCATATTTTAAACCATTGTTTTACAATATCCTGTTTTCCTAGCTCATGCAATTATTCTTCCAATTCCCAAAAAAACAGCAGCGAGCGAACCCAATGATTTCAGACCAATCAGTATATTATCGTCCTTATCAAAAATTATGTCTCTCATGAATAATTATCTTTCCAATAGAGTACAGAGAGTGAAGGTTGGCGAAAATTTTTCGAAATATTCGCCTGTTTACAGTGGAGTGCCACAAGGCTCTGTTCTTGGGCCTCTTCTATTTTCAATTTTCATCAATGATATTTTCAGCGTAAGTAAATATTCATCCATGCATGCTTATGCTGATGATATTCAGTTACATCGTTCTCGTAGAGCTGGTCTTATGGAAGACTTAGTATATAGGCTAAATGAGGATCTACGCAAAATAGATCACTGGGCTTTTAGTAATGGCCTTCAGCTCAATGCATATAAGTCTTTTGTGTTGCCCATTAGTAAAAACAGTGTTTTTTTAAGATATACCGGACCTGATTTTAAGTGGCAATAAACTTGCTATAATAATACGATAGTAAGCAAAATTAAAAATCTTGGGTTTCACATTAATTCTGCGTTAACTTGCATTGACCACATCAACAGTGTTGTTAGAAAGATTTACTTCATCTTACGTAACCTCAGGGCTTCAGCGGAATTTACGCCTGTTGAAATGAAACGTAAACTTGTTATTCAACTTTTGTTTTCTATAATAACTTATGCAGAATGTGTCTATAGTAAGTTAGATTCGAGATCTCAATTAAAATTAAATTTAGCATTTAACCAAATCACACGATATGTTTATGGGCTACGCAAATTTGACCATATAGGTGGGCGCTTTTTTATTTGATTTTTGTGTTTAAGAGCAATTTCAATTTCACTGCTTTGAGCAACGAGAGCGGCTACGCTAGCATAAGAGGCAGCGGACAGACTTGCTTTCGTATTTTTATCAGCATAAGGCAGAATCATATTAGATGACGAATGCTCAGATACAGCAGAGGGCGAAAAAGAACAACTATTGGAGTTAATTTGGCCAGCATATAGATCAAACTTGTCAGCAGCAGCAGGGTCAGCATTCACAGCAGCAGCATCACCACCATCCACAAGAGCTGGCAAGCGAATATTACTTGGTTTGGCTTGTTTAGCAGCAACAGCAAGTTCGCAACTTTGAGCACCAAGATCGGCTACTTTTGCATACTTAGAGGTAGTAGCAGAGTAGTATTAGTTGACGAATACTCAGATGCAGCAGAGGGCGAATGAGCACAACTGTTAGAGAGCACTGGAACAGCAAAAACTTCAAAATCAACAAAAACAGCAGTACCAGAAGCAGAATCAGAGAATTTAGTATCGGCAGGAGTTTGTGTTAGTGGCGAAAGCATCGCTTTTTGGGGACGGAGGCGGGAGAGTGCATTGCTTGAATTTTCAGCGCCACAGCGGGAGCCAACATGCGTAGAAATTAGAGAGTCGGGGTCGCAGAAATCAATATCAACATTCGAACGAGTATTGACAAACTCTCTTCGGGCAAGCTCCGCGAACATTTTTTTATACCGTCAACTTCTCTGTTCAATTTAGCAATTTAAATTACATTGTGATTTTTATTTAAAAGGTCAAATTGTTTGAATTGTTTATTATCGAAGTTGGCATGTTTTTTATAAAAATTGCCTTTTCAAAAACCGCAGCAAACAGGCAGATCACTAGCCAAACCCTTCGAACACTTTAAGCATAACATTATCGAGAAAAAACACGTCTTAGCGTACCAGAGGTCGAATCCGAACTTATATTCATATTAACCATCAGAAGTGTCGAAAGAAGTGTGCTTTACAGATTCTTCGTGCATTTTAACATGATGGAATGTTATCCATCCACCCCTAAGATCCATCAGAGTGAAAAACTTTTTTCCTCCTAAGTGCTCAAGGCAGTCCTCAATCAGGGACAAAGGATAGTTATCCCGAATCGTGATTTTGAGGGCGGTAATGACACATTTTCAAATTTCTCCATTCTTCTTACGAACAAAAACGAGTGCAGAGGCGTACGGGGAATTACTAGGTCTAATGGTCTCCTTCTGCATTAAATTATTCACGATGTTGCTAACTTCCAATCGATCAGAGTAAGATAGTCGTCGTGGTTTACAAAAAATGGGTGTGTCGTGCATCAGGTTAATTTTCATAGAAATATTTGTTTCTTCAACTTGAATAGCAGGAAGTTTTTGATAATTATAATTGAAGATTGGAGGAATGAGCAGATAATTGAGGATTGATGTCGACAACAGGTTCAGATAAGCTAATATTAATTGCGCACATTTGGCCACATAAGTCATCAAATGAGTTATCAGAAGGACACTCCGTGATGCGGAGTTGATTTTTGATATAATCTAACGGCGTCAATGGAACACAATGCACATTTTGGGCTGCAATATGGCCAACATTAGTTTTCAAAAGGTCCAAAGAGTTTAAAACAGTTTACACGTGTGGTTACAATATCTTAGATTTCTGTATTTTAATAAATTCAAGAAGCTTTTCTTTTGAATATTTATATAAAACAAAACATAAGTGTGTTTTCAACTTTGGTAACAGATCTCTACCAATTATTAAAAGAAAAAATAAAATACCTTTCGGTAAAACAATAAATTCATGTTGTGAGGACACAAATTGTACAAGAATTTATACAATGATATGTATAAAGGAAATTAAATGTAAATGAATGTTTAATAAATTTAACTAAATTTAATATGTAATGTAAATATTAAAAATAGTATATATTTATAAAATGTATTATATATAACAAATTATTATAAATACATTATAGTTATAATAAATGCACACATACAAACATGCAAGGGCATGCACACAGTCACACATACGCAGGCAGGGAAAACAAAACACGTGAACGGCGAAACAGAACACAGCGAGAGCATATATAAGGCAACTCGCTGGCATAAGAAAATCAGTCTGGGTGCGAATGCGGCTGCGTGCACATGTCGAGACTATCTAGTGAAAATGTTTCCTCCTTTCAAACGTAGTTAGAAGTCATAAGAACGTGTTTCCACCGTTAAGCTAGTAGTTATAGGAACGTGTTCCCACCGTTCAGTAAGAATCTATAGGAACGCGACTCCACCGTTCAGCATAGAAGTCATAGGAACGTGTACCCACCGTTCAGCATATAAGTCATAGGAACGTGTACCCACCGTTCAACATAGAAGTCATAGGGACGTGTACCCACCATTCAGCATAGAAGACATAGGAACGTGTACCCACCATTCAGCATAGAAGTCATAGGAATGTGTACTCACCGTTCAGTATAGAAGTCAGAAGCTATTAAACATAAGATCTATATTATGTTATAATATATATGATCTATATTAAGTTATAATATATATATATGTAATATATATATATTATAACTTGTAATATATATGTAATATATATATATTATAACTTAATGTAGATCTTATGTTTAATAGCTTCTGACTTCTATACTGAACGGTGAGTACACATTCCAATGACTTCTACGCTGAATGGTGGGTACACGTTCCTATGACTTCTATGCTGAACGGTGGAAACACGTTCCTATGTTTGCTATGCTGAACGGTGGGTACACGTTCCTATGACTTTTATGCTGAACGGTGGAGACACGTTCCTTTGACTTCTATGCTGAACGGTGGGTACACGTTCCTATGACTTCTCTGCTGAACGGTGGGTATACGTTCCTATGACTTCTATGCTGAACTGTGGGTACACGTTCCTATGTCTTCTATGCTGAACGGTGGGTACACGTCCCTATGCCTTCTTTGTTGAACGGTGGGTACACGTTCCTATGACTTATGTGCAGAACGGTGGGTACACGTTCCTATGACTTTTATGCTGAACGGTGGAGTCACGTTCCTATAGCTTCTTACTGAACGGTGGGAACACGTTCCTATAACTACTAGCTTAACGGTGGAAACACGTTCCTATGACTTCTAACTATAATATGTAATATATATATATTAGGGCGGGTCGATTTAAAAATCACCCATTGCTCAGTGAAAATCGTATTCTAGGGATCAAAATAAGAAACTTTGCCCGAGGAACTATACCTCTAAAACGAATTCTAATGCCCCAACTTTTGAGTTTTGATTTTCCCCAATCGAGTCCAAATGTAGGACCGACCCCCACTAACTTTGGAGGGCCGATCCACCCATGCCAGTGACACACCCCATGGAACCTCCCTGGGTTCCCCATACAAACATTTAAAAAATCACCATTTTTGGCACTTTACATGAAAAAATCAGCGAAATGGGGTCGCCACTGGCATGGGTGGATCGGCCCTCCAAAGTTAGTGGGGGTCGGTCATACATTTGGACTCGATTGGAGCACTCTAAATGGGTCAAAGGGGAATTTTTAAAAATTTCTCTAGAATACGAAAGATCCCTAGAATACGACTTTCACTGAGCAATGGGCGATTTTTTTGCCTCCCCACAAATCGACCCGGCCTAATATATAATATAATATATATATATATATATATTAGGGCGGGTCAAATTCTGGCTCAGCGAAATTCGTAAAATACATGTAATTTCAAGACTTTTTCTCCACTACAGCATATACAAATTCTGAAAAAAAGCTGTGCGGACTTTCGTAAATAGATTCATACACATACATTCATACATTCATATTTTATAATTGAGAACAAAATCTATTTACGAAAGTCCGCACAGCTTTTTTTCAGAATTTGTATATGCTGTAGTGGAGAAAAAGTCTTGAAATTACATGTATTTTACGAATTTCGCTGAGCCAGACCTCCAAAAAATTCGTCCATACAAATTGACCCGCCCTAATATATATATATATATATATATATATATATATATATATGTTTATATATATATGTATATATATATATATATATATGTTACAGTATAATTAAGTAAATAATTATTAAACTTATATAAGAAAATACTAATGAAAGTAACAATAAAAACATATTTTTATTACAGTTTAAAACTAAAAACTCCGGCTTTCTCATTTAAATATTGGAATCGTTAGGAGATAAATTGTTTTGTAAGAACCCTTGGTTTACTCACTGAGCTCACCTCAGCAAACTAGTAACGGACGAAAAAGGGTTCGTTACAAATGGCGCCCGAGCAGGGACTCTAAAAAATAAGGAATAACACGAAAGTCAGAGAACAAAGCTACAGCCAGAGAGCTAAGATAAAGTAAGAGGAAACATCAGCATAAAACAACACACGAGAAAAATGGTCAGTTCATCGTGGGTATACTTTTTAAGGAAAGACGAGCTGCAAGGCTACGCAGAAGAATTTGGGTTCGACAGTACAGGAACGGTGCAGGAAGCAAGGAAGAATTTTGCTACCTTCATCGCAGAAACCGGAGCTTCAACCACGCCTTGCAGAACTAGAGGCAAAACACGGGAGAACACCATCACCGGCAAGAAATTCCGAAATACCAAAAATACATGTGCCGGTAACACACACAGGCGGTCAACAAGATTTCAACCCCCCAACAATGTCATACGAGCAACAAGGAACCGCGCACGCAGGATATACAGGATACGCAGAACACGCAGGAGCACTTCAAATACCATATTCCACGGTAATACGCCAGGTCAGGAAGTGGTCTTTTAAATATGATGGCGGAAAAGAACCACTGGCATTTATTGAAAAAGTAGAGGAGCTAGCCAAAGTATACGGCGTAAACAAGGACCTCTTACCCCGAACAACGCCCGAACTTTTAAAAGATAACGCGCTGAAATGGTTTCGCAACAATAATCGGCAGTGGCAGGAATGGAATGCATATAAGAGGGATTTCCTACGGTCCTTCCTGTCATCCAAATATTTTGAGCATCTGGAAGAAGAGATCGGACAAAGACACCAGCGGCCAAGGGAAAAATTCAAGGAATACCTTATCGAGCAAAATTTAATGCGACATGCAAATTTCTCCGAGCAAGGCAAGCTAGAGCACATATATCGAAACAGTCTCTACGACTATCAGCTCTATATAAAGAGAAAAGACTTCGAGAATCTTGAGGAGCTGATGAGCCTCGCCGAAGACTTCGAAAGCCTGCGGAAAGAACTTCCAACGACCAGACCAGCCATACCACGACAGCGAGAAGAGCATCACCGCAGAATTATACAGGAAACTGAGTACTCAATTAACCCACGGATAGCATGCCGACGTTGTGAACAAGATAGGCATTACAAATACAAATGCAGAAACCCCGCTATAATTTTCTGCTGGGAATGCGGGAAAAGAGCAACTTTGACAATATACTGCTGCAGACCATCATCATCGGGAAATTACCCATGGTACCGTCCCAAGCGAGTACAAACGGATACCCAGAACAAGCGTCCTCGCAACTAAACAACATCACGCAAAACGGGAACCACGTGGTCGCTATCGTCACAATAGGCAACCACACGATTAAGGCGACGATCGACGCTGGGGCAACACGGAGTTTCATTAGCAGATCACTGGCAAGTAAAATAAAAGAATCAGGCAAACTCGAAAACATATCTACACGAATACAAATGCCTGACGGGACCACGAAGGAGGTTACTCAGCAACTCGTTATAAACATAAAACTCGGAGGAAAGCAATGCAACACAGAATTAATCATACTACACGACGTGATCGACGAACAGCCTATAGCCGGTGTGGACAAAAAGGACACCTGGCGGCTATTGGTGGTGGTTCTGGCTCCTGACGACTATGCCGTTGGTCTAGAATTTGCTCTGGTTTTTTCGCCTTTGCCGTGCTTGGTATGGCAGATCGATTCAATTTCTCCTTGCTTCGCTGAGGGTTCCTACTTGGTCCATCCGACCAATCCGAAGGGATAGCAGTTCAGTGAAGCTCGAGAAATCACGTCGTCGAATGTATAGTTGGTATTCCTGTCGACAATTCCTGAAGACTCGTTCTACCTTTTGTGCCTAGGTCCAGTTGCCATGCCGCATAAGGTCGATGAGGTCCAGGCTGTATTCTTTAAACCTCTCTTGAGGCTTCTGTAATCGACTGCGTATTTGATCCTCCAGGCGCTCGAAGAATCGAACTGGCAGGAAATAGGTGAGGAATCGGTGTTTGAAGTTTGCCCATGACTCGCTGGGGCTTTTATTATTTCTCCACCAAATGAGAGTTCCGTCCTTGAGCAACTCGGGCATCACCCTTGGAAAGTGATCCCTGTCTACGTTATACACGCAGGCGAGCTCCTCTAGTCGCTCAATGAACTCCAATGGGTCTCGACCCTCCTCGAACCTAACCGACCACTTTCGTATTGGGTCCATGATGTGGCCGTACGACGGTGTCTCGTGGAATCTCCCTCGTCCTGCTGGTATTTCTGGGATTGTAATGCTCACTGGTATATCGTCTTATCCTTGTAGATAGAGCGCAGCTGTGTGTGTTCCTGGTCGCGGCGATGGCGTTCTTCTGTCGCTGTGTTTGTTTTCCAGCTCCACCAACCGCTTTTGTAATTGCGGGTTCTCGTCGAAGTCGGCTACGGCGGCTACAAATCTCTTGCGTAATTCCTCCACAATTCCTTCTTCGTTGAGCCCAAACTCAAGGGCGTAAGTTTGTTAACTTACGTCCTTGTGCAGACTGTATATCCATGATGTCTTGACCATGGTGATTTTTTTGTTTCTTTTGTTTGTTTAATTGCCGCAATGACGTAGTAGTTCTGCATCTGTTATTACCCACTCGCCCAACCTAAATTCAAGGAAAATGTAAGAATGCCTTTACCGTTGCAAATTCCTACCTGATACGTGTTTTAATATCTCTGAAAATCCAATAAAATTATTAAAGAAAGTTTATTATATTATACCGTGTTGGTTAGCCCTCTGCTAGGTCTCACACTCAATGACTCAAAAATGTTACGCACGGGTGACACTTTTGCCTCACCCAAAAATTCAATATAAAACGTATATAAATAATCTTGATATATTTATCAAACGACACCGTTTATATACCACCAATAGACCTGTGACTAATAGTATCTCCCAATTATCTATGTGTCCAATAGGTCGTGGTATATTTTCTAGATGTGGTAAGTTTATCAAGATTTGTCCAGTATAAATAGGATAATTTGACTATCTCTCAGTAAGCAGAATTTAACAAATTATTAAAAGCACATGCGAGGGAGATAGGATTCAACATCTATCCAGTTTCACACGATATTGGCTTTTATTAATAGTTAAATGTAGTAAATATGTATTAACTTATTAACTTTACAGCGGTCAACAAAATTTAAATATCTCGATTTAAATTCTAGGAAAGGAGCGAGATAGGCTCCTTTGGTTACCATGTATGCGACGGCAGAATATTTAAATTCACTAATTCACTTATTAAATTTGTTTCGTGAGTATGTAGTCTCTTATGGCTACCTCTTGCTCACGACTTGTGACCACAAAAATAAAATAACAAAATCAAGAGCAGAAAATTTATGATATTAAATGTCCTTAAAGCGATATAAAGTTTTAAGAATATTTAATGTAATTTTAGCAGCTAAATCGGGAGTAGTTAATTAAGTTCAAAATATTTCAATTTAAAGCTCACTGGATTTGGTAAAGTTTAAGCAATTCTGAAATGAGCTATAATTATTGCCTTCAAAGATAGTCAAGTATTTAGCTTAATATCCTTTTATGAGATTGATTTAGTGTCCCTGTTCGGGCGCCATTGTAACGATGCGTTCTCACGGTTGAGGTAAGCTCGCTGGAACCAGGATCGTTGCAAGAATTAAGTAATTGCAAACACTAAATCAAACTCAAGGGTTTTCAAATAATGACAATATTTATTCACAGTTCGTAGCTTAAATCTTACTTAAATCTACTTAGAGCTACCCTATCCAAATTTATCTGTGATTAATTCGTAATTTAAATAATGTTTCGTAATTTAAATATTATTTGTGAGTTCTTCTGTAGTTTAAATATCTTGAATTCCCAACTGCCTAATCAGCCGGGGAGAATGCGTTACAATGCCAAAGGAAAGGATGGTTTTGAAGCACAAAAGGGTCGCAGTTCTCGCTAACCTTGAGGCAAGGAAAATGCAATCGGGTTACAAGTCGCAGTTCACGCAAAGCTTGTAGTTCACCGAGGAAAAGAATGTTTGGGGTAGGTTTAAAGACCAAGCTTACGTTGGGTACGGGCTTGACCAAGGTCAAGCTTGGTACTCTTAGGTTGGTACTTAGCTTGGTACTAAGATCCGTACTCTGCGGATCCGAGAGTTTGCGTGCTCACTTGTCTCGTAGGAGGCAGATGGGTTTTTGGAGGATTAAGGACGGACTGGATGGTCAGAAGCACAAAAGGGTCGCAGCTCTCGCTAACCCTGAGGCAAGGAAAATGCAATCAGGTTACAAGTCGCAGTTCACGCAAAGCTTGTAGTTCACCGAGGAAAAGGATGTTTAGGTTAGGTTTAAAGACCAAGCTTACGTTGGGTACGGGCTTGACCTTGGACAGCGGATCCGAGAGTTTGCGTTCTTACTTGTTTCGTAGGAAGTGGGAATAAGATTTGAGGAGGAAGTAATTTGGCTGTTGGAATTTATTTAATTTCACTCACTATTAATATTAATTTATTTCAATATCTTTTAGCAAGATAGCTTTATATTTTAGGTTACGTTAAGTTGGTATAAAATTATTTAAGAATGTATTTAATTGTCTACGAAAATCATTATTAATAAAATCTAATAATAATAAATCAATACAATAATAAAAAGGAATAAATGATACTTAGTATTGTCCTGCTGCTGCCGACTTCAAGATTTGTCCTGGTATGGCCGGCGCTGCTCTGTATCTGTCGCTGTCGTTGTTGACGTTTTCCGTGATGCTGACGCTGTGGCTGCTGCACTTTGGTGCTGTTGATGTCGACTTTGTTAATCGTCGTTGATTAATTACGACGTCGTTGGTGCAATGCTGCTGCCGATTTGGTTATACGGTTTTGGTGCTGTTTGTCGTTGGGGTCGATGATCAATACTGCGCTGTTGACGCAATTATCCTGTTGCTCAAGCCGAAGTCTCTTTCAACTGTGCGGCTCTGTCACTACTGACAGGATGCGGTAGATCTGGCAGCGCTTTGTGGCGCTGCTACCATTGACGCACGTCCGCTGCCCGCTAGGCTGTGCGGTTCTGATGCTGTTGTCGTCGGTGTCGATGATCAATATTGCGCTATTGGCGCAGTTATCTTGCTGCTCAAGCCGAAGTCTCTTTCAACTGTGCGTAGCTGTAGTGAAAGAAGTTGTGCTGTTTGTAGTTTCTGCTCATTCGATGGACTTACTGTCCTACTTCGCGGTTTTAATAAGACTGATCTTTATTTGGACTTATCGGTTTCGCGATTAAAACAAGACTGACTTCTTCATCTCGATTCTAGGTTGGTATACCCTCGCTTGTTATGCTCCATCTCATGCAGGTGTTCGTCTCTCATACACATCGTACGATGGTGCCGTTGTTACATCCAATGAAAGGACAAATACAACAAATTATCGCCTGATCGTATAGATGTTGTTTTAATTATGCAGTAAGTTTTGCTGATGCAACAATTATATGGAATTTAACCATGTATGTTGTATGCTTTCCAGCACCCCTGTGGGAAAAAGGGCACACCCTTTTGGCATGACTAAGTGGTTCCTGCCTGACTAAATTAAGATAAAGAATGTCATCATAAGTATGTTTTAATTTCATTCCGTTTAATTATTTATATTATATAAAGCATTATTTATATAAATATAAGTATAAAATAAGATTAAATAAAAATAAAATATATGTAATAAAAATAGAGAAAGATAATAAAAATATATTAAAAATATCTTAACCTATACTTCATGTTTTCTTATCCTACTTAAACTTAAATCTAAGCCCCTAGATTGGGTCAACCACCACCGTCTTCTGACAGACCTGGCCTTGATCACCCTTGAAGTGGCCCTCGCATGGCTATTTTCCTCACTAGGTGACTCTGGGTTGGACGTTTTGCACATAGTCGACCGTGTACGACCCAGCAGGAAACTATGTCTGAAATGAGAAGAACTATTATTAAAACATGTAGGGCAAAACTTTGCAAAAGTTTTGGCCCTAAAAAAGCTTAAAATAAACGGAAACAAAAACGGTAATTAAGCTGAAAATAGAAACAAAGAAACATAATATGATAAATTACACTTAAAATAACTGAAAACAAAATCGGTACATTTAGCTGAGAATAGGAAAGAAAAAGAAAATGAAAATTGAAGCTTAAAATAAATTAAGCATAATCAAGAAAAACTTATGCTGACAAATGAAAACCAAAAATAAAATAATATCGATTAAACCTAAAATAAATGCAAGCAAAAACGGTAACTAAGCTGAAAATAGAAATGAAAATAAAATGAATAATTAAACTTTAAATAACTAAAAACGAAATCGGTAAGTTTAAATGAAAATAAAAGTAAATTAAAGTTAAAGCTTAAATTAATATAAGAAAATAATTGGAAAAGAAGAAGCAGAAAATACCATAACAAAATGAAGCTTGAATAAATTAAAAATGATAAAGTAAAAATAAGCACACAACTAGAAAAAAAAAATGTTAAATGTAAGAAGAACAACAGCACGATTAGACTACGTACGCGAAAGACAAGTACACTAATTATCAGTCTGAGTTTAACCACCAAACAGAAAACACGCGCAAATTTAAAGAAAGAAAATTAATGTCAAACCGCACCAACGAAAAATTCCAGAAGTCTACGAGATCCAATATCGGATCCATATAGGAACAAGCGGGAGTGTAACAATTACTCTCAAAACCCCGGCGAACTACGAGAGGAGTGTGACGGGCAAAACACGAAGCGAGTTTTGCCGCGACACAACAAGACACAACGAATCAGCCAAAATTTATAATTTATTGTTTTTGTTTTCACTGAAATGAATGTAATTTTAATTATTTGAATTAAAATAGTTTTGATATTCCCGATTTGCTTACTCAAAAAGAAAAGAAAACTTACCTGAATTTAAATGAATTTAACATTGAATTATTTATTTGCTAAAACTAAATTAATTTTTTCTTATATATATATATAGACGATTTCTACTTACCACTAATTCACACTGAACTAATATTGTATTTACCTCTACAAACTACTTTAACTACCTTTATATATAGACTTTTTTATGATAAGCAAGCACCCTGTATTACAATACATCTAACTAAACATATGTATTTAATAATGGGAATAACGGCCACCGCGACAAAGCTGAGAAACCATAGAAGTATGAATACCGAACAGACGCCAAGAAAGAGCAAACGGTAGAGCAACTTAAGAGAAAGTTCAATAAAATCCACAAACAGAGCGTTACACACAAAGAAGAAATCAAAGATCCACGACAGAAGCGAACGAAAGTACGAATCTTACCCAAAACTAGCAACAACGGAACAAGAGCAACAAACAAGCAAAGCATAAGCGTAAACACAGCAGCCCACTAACGAGATCCAAACACTTATACAATGAAAGAATGAGAGCGACGATATAATACGTGAACATGAGAAACAACAGAAAAGTTAACTCAGCAAGTCAAGCAAGCAGAGAAAAGAAGAAGAACTGCCAGCAGCATAGTCAGAGGCTCTAATCGATAAGAGGAATTAGGACGGACATAGAGGAGCCTGGCAAGGAAAGGAAGCATAAGTAAAGCGTGGACAACTAAGGATAGAAACCCGCACAGGACGGAAGAACAATTAAGGCGTAGTGGTAGTTTTTTATGCAACTATATTGGAGTCTTCGGATACCAACTAAGGTGTGGTAATAATGCTGATACTTACTCTTATAATTTTATCAAGGTCTTTGGATACCAACTAAGACGATGTAGTAGTTTTTATATAATTATATCGGAGTCTTCAGATACTAACTAAGGAGTAGTGATAATTTTTAAATAATTACATCGGAGTCTTCGGATACCAACTAAGACATAGTGGTAATTTTATATAATTATATCGGAGTCTTCGAATATCAACTAATACCTAGAGATAGTTTTATTACGGAGCATTAGTGACAACGAGAACAACTCCGAACCACGACAATCACTGACGAACAACGCCACACTTTACGTCTTGCAACGGGCAGCTCAGGAACCACATCAGAAACAAGATCCTATGGAACACCGAGCCACCCGTTATTCCCATCATCATAACCTCAACGTATCATTGAATTAAAACCTCAATAAAGAAATTAAACTGTACCTGCAAGTTTTCTTAATTTTAATAAATTTTGTAAGGACCTCGTTATCCCGGCGAGCTTACCTCAGCTATAGACCCGCAAGACCGGGAGCTTCGTTACATGGCGCCCGAACAGGGACGTGCAGAATATAGTTAGAGGTATATAAAACATGATCGTGGAATACGTGCGTGAATCAAAATATAAAGTTGGTGACATAATGCAATGCAAAAATTAAACTGTTGGTGTGCTAAAAATGAACAAAATAATAATGTAATGACTGAATATAAGAAATATTTATGAAATCATTTTCCAACTGAAATATTAGACAAATGCTACAAATGAACAAAATAATAATGTAATGACTGAATATAAGAAATATTTATGAAATCGATTTGCAACTGAAATATTAGAAAACAATAAAAAAAGAGACTAATGGTGTAATGAAGAGAAAAGTTGTGAATAATTGGGAAAAAATTATTAAAAGCAAAAGAACAAAGAAATGAAGGGGAATTGTTTTAAGAAAATAAAAGATAAAACAAATCGAGATCAAAAGAAGATTTTATGTACGGAAAATTCCACAAGGCAAGTAGAGTTTTAAAAAGTTATTATATATAAAATAAGATGGTAAAGACGACGTGGATCTATTCATTTCAATGCGAGGACTTACTTAGCTACGCCGAGGAATTTGGTTTTGAAGCAGAAGGCTCAGTGGAAGAGCTGAGAAAGCGCTTTGTAACGCGGGTAAACGAAGCGGTGCTAACGACCGATGAGGAGAAGCGGCTAGCAGAGCTAGAAGTCAAACACAGGCGAGGTAGTTCGCCAAGACCAACGCCACTAAATACCGAAAATGTTAACCCACCGATCGTGCTTACGGAACTATCGAAGTACGAGATGGCACGAGAACCAACCACGGAGATTTAAATGGAATATCGTTCACCGCCGTTGGCATACTACGAGGTTCCTAGGGAGACACAGCGACCGGGTGAAGATATGGGGAGTGAAATACCACGAAGGCGAAGATCCGCTCGCATTTATAGAACAAGTCGAAGAACTACCAGAAGTCTGCAATGTCGTTACCAACTTGCTGCCACGAACTATGCCGGAGTTATTGCAGGCTCAGACCCTTTTCTGGTTTAGAAACAATAACCAGCACTGGAGAAGTTCACAAAATTTCAAGACCGATTTCCTTGAATTTTTCCTGGCAGCAAGACTTTTCGAGAGACCGGAAGACGACATCCGGCAATGCCAACAAAGACAAGGTGAGGAATTTAAGGACTACGTTATCGCTCTCCAGAACTTGATGCGACATGCTGGTCTATGTGGACAGCAAAAGTTAGAGAGAATATATCGGAATAGTAGCCATGCTCTTCAACACTACATCAAGCGCAGGGAGTTCGCAAACCTAGCGGATTTGATTAGCCTGGCCGGCGGTTTTGAAAATCTGGAGAGGCCACAAAGGACACCAAGATGGTCAGAGTCTCAGAGTTGAGCAGAGATGCCAAGGCAACGGAGAAGCGGACCAGACACACATGTAGACCCCACGTACAGCCTGTAGCCAGTGTGGACAAAATGGGCACCTGGCTCGAGACTGCCGAGATGCGCCCGCGGACGTTTGTTGGGATTGCGGCCGAAGAGGCACAAGGACATTCGATTTTTGCCGTCGATCATCGGGAAACCACCAGGGGCCTTCAACGTCGAGAAGAGCAAGTTTCAAGCTTTGCGAGACCTCGACATCACTAGACGGTTTACGAGCCGAAGGCGGAAGCATCATCGTTACAGTAGCCCTTGATGAGGCGTGGATGGAGGCTACACTGGACACAGGAGCGACTCGTAGTTTTATTAGTAAATATTTCGCTGACGAGTTAAGAACCAACAACAACGTCGTACGCATTGCAACTTATGTGTGTCTGGCTGATGGAAGCACTCAAAAGGTAACCGAAGCGCTGAGGATGGAAGTCTCCTTGGGAAAACATAGTTTCTCGGCAACAATCTTGATCCTGCCGGAAGTACTCGACGACCTTATCTTGGGAATGGATTTCCTGACCTGAATCGGGACGACGATACGATGCGGAGATTTCCAACTCGACCTACGTGATAAACCCAGAGCAAATTCACCAGTTGAGGTTACCCACCTCATCGCAGCTGCACCTGCATCATCAACTGCCACAGCAGTAGCCCCTGCATCATCAACGGCCATCGCCGCAGCACCTGCGTCACCAACTGCCACAGCAGCAGCCACTGCATCATCAACGGCCATCGCAGCAGCACCTGCTTCACCAACTGCTACAGCAACAGCCACTGCATCACCAACTGCCACAGCAGCAGCCACTGCACCATCAACTGCCACAGCAGCAGCCACTGCATCACCAACTGCCACAGCAGCAGCCACTGCACCATCAACGGCTATCGCAGCAGCACCTGCGTTACAAACTGCCGCAAGCGTGTCCACGTATCCAAACACCAGAATAACAAAGAGGAAAAGATCACGAAGGGCAGCGACACCTGCGTCACCAACTGTTAAGGAGACAAGAAGAGCAACAAAGGAAACAAAAAGGAGAAGATCGCGAAGGGCAGCGACACCTGCGTCACCAACTGTTAAGGAAACAAGAAGAGTAACGAAGCTAATAAAAAGGATAACGCTATGGACGTTATGTATAGACAATCTCCAACTAAACGCGCGATCAATGCCAGACGCCTACCCTCTTCTTGGATACACCACATCCTCGATAGACTAAGGAACGCCAAGTTTAAAAGCAGCATCGACCATAATGGATAGAGATGATTCCACTTCGAAAAACCACCAGCGACCAGCTTCTGAAAGCGAAAGAATCCTCGCAAGATTCGGGTTCCCAAAATCTTGATAACGGATAACGGCGTACAGTTCATCAGCAAGAAATTCCAGAGTTTCTAACAGAGCTCGGGGTGTAACAAAGATATACGGCACCTTATACGCCTCAAGAAAACCCCACGGAGCGCACGAACCAGACCATTAAAACCATGACTGCGCAGTACACGGCAGAACAGCACAACACATGGGATTAGCTGCTCCCAGAATTGACCCTGGCCTACAACGCAAGTGAGTCAGAGTCAACAGGGTACAGTCCCGCGTTTATAGTACAAGGACGAGAACCCCGCCTGCCAAATGCCTTGTTTGACGAGCAAATTATAGGCACAGGCCAAGAGACAGTCTCGATAAGAACGACTAAAGAGCGTATTCAATATCGTAAAAAGGAACATGGAATAAGCAGCACAAACACAGACCCGACAATACAATTTAAGGCGGAGACAATGGAAGCCAAAGGTCGGACAGCTCGTATAGGTAAAACAGTACCCCCTGTCAAAAGCTATCGACAAATTTGCGACCAAATTGGCTCCACGCTTCGATGGACCTTATAAGATAGAAGCATTTATATCCCCGGTAATAGTACGGGTCAGAAAAATCGGCAAAACACAATCCTGCACGGCCTACATAGGCGACCTGAAAACCTACTACTCTGCCGAGAGCGTACTCAACAATAATACATCACAAACGTAAAAGAAAAAACTCAGGAGCGGTCCACCCACTAAGAACTTCCCACCTTCGTTAAGCACCGACCGATGAACATCCGAAAAATTAATCTCCAGGGAAAAGCTGCAAAGCACCAGGCAAACTATGCTACCGATTCACTCCAAAGCTATCCGCCGGATTCCACAATCAGCATGAATAGAAAAGAAAACAAAAGGAAATGAAAACTAGAGCCTAAAATAAATTAAGAAGAGCCAAATCAAAATTAAACTGAAAATAGAACCAAAGAAACATAATATGATAAACTAAAAACAAAATCGGTACATTTAGCTGAGAATAAAAAAGCAAAAGGAAATTAAAACTGAAGCTTAAAATACATTAAGAATAATAAAAAAAATATGCTGAGAAACGAAAACGAAAAATAAAATAATATCGATTAAGCTTAAAAAAAAACGAAAACAAAAACGGTAATTAAGCTGAAAATAGAAACAAAGAAACATAATATGATAAATTACACTTAAAATAACTGAAAACAAAATCGGTACATTTAGCTGAGAATAGGAAAGAAAAAGAAAATGAAAATTGAAGCTTAAAATAAATTAAGCATAATCAAGAAAAACTTATGCTGAGAAATGAAAACGAAAAATAAAATAATATCGATTAAACCTAAAATAAATGCAAACAAAAACGGTAACTAAGCTGAAAATAGAAATGAAAATAAAATGAATAATTAAACTTTAAATAACTAAAAACAAAATCGGCAAATTTAAATTAAAATAAGAGGAAATGAAAGTTAAAGCTTAAAATAAATATAAGAAAATAATTGAAAAAGAAGAAGCAGAAAATACCATAACAAAATGAAGCTTGAATAAATTAAAAATAAGCACACAATTAGAAAAAAAAAAAAGTTAAATGTAAGAAGAACAACAGCACGATTAGACTACGTACGCGAAAGACAAGTACACTAATTATCAGTCTGAGTTTAACCACCAAACAGAAAACACGCGCAAATTTAAAGAAAGAAAATTAATGTCAAACCGCACCAACGAAAAATTCCAGAAGTCTACGAGATCCAATATCGGATCCATATAGGAACAAGCGGGAGTGTAACAATTACTCTCAAAACCCCGGCGAACTAAGAGAGGAGTATGACGGGCAAAACACGAAGCGAGTTTTGCCGCGACACAACAAGACACAACGAATCAGCCAAAATTTATAATTTATTGTTTTTGTTTTCACTGAAATGAATGTAATTTTAATTATTTGAATTAAAATAGTTTTGATATTCCTGATTTGCTTACTCAAAAAGAAAAGAAAACTTACCTGAATTTATTTATTTATTTATTGGCCAAACAAGGCAATGCAAATTACTTATTCTAACTTATTCTAACAGGTTTTGTTTACTTATTACTAAGTTTTTTGTTTTTCTTCTCCCCTTTCCTTGTTTTTATTTTATTTTTTATTTGGTGCTCTTAGTGGGCATACTCCGCCCACCGGATTGACATGATTTCAAAAACCATGTCAAAACTAAGAGAAGAGGAGGAAAACAAGAGAGACTATATACACACTTAAGATACGATGTATATATATTATTCTTAAAGACTATAAGGACAAAAGGACGTAAATGGGAGATTTGGAGAGGGATGTTAAAGAATTTTGATTTATCAAACTAAATGCTTATGCATATAAATCCATACATGTATGTAGTTTATCTGAGGCCTGTGTTAATTCTGATTACCGAGTGATTTATATAGGGTTTGCTTGAAAGAGGATTTGGACATAGAAGGTGAGTAGTATATAGAGATATTATTAAATTCTCTGCAACAACGACTGATGGGTTCATTATTTGCATATGTAGTTTGGTGCTGATATTCAGTTAACAATCGAGTATGCCTAGTGCGCCTAATTGGATCGTTAAAGGAAATCATATTAGAAATATATTCGCTGTGAATAGCACCATTAATTACATCAAATGTGAAGCATGAGCCCAATAACGATCTTCTTGTTGATAGTGGCATCAAATTTAAAAGGCTGAGTCTATGTTCATATGATGGAAGGCTACAATAATCATGGGGGTTGTACATATCTCTAAGCGCGTATAGTAAGAACTGCTTTTGAATAGACTCAATTCTTTCTCTATGGGAATCGAAAGATGGATTCCAAATTATGCATGCATATTCAAGTATTGGGCGCACTAATGCACGGTACAAGGATGTAGTGACCCATATATTCTTGAATTCATTTGCACGCCTTTTTATAAAACCGAGCTGTTTGCTGGCCCTGGACACAATTTTATCATAGTGCAGATTAAAGCGCATCTTGCAATCTAAGAAAACTCCAAGATCCACTATATGGTTGACCCTTTTTAGTTCGATACTATTGAGGTGGTAGGTATGTAATGTAACGTTGTTTTTACGAGAAAAGCTAATAACATTGCATTTATTGACATTAAGATGTAGTTTATTTTGAAAACACCATTGCTCAAGAGACAACAATTTTGATTGCAAAAAATTTACATCTACATCTGATTGAATTGAATAGTACATTTTTAAATCATCTGCATACATAAGATGTGGGATATCGTTTAGAACTTCTGACAGATCGGATATGAATATGTTGAAAAGAAGAGGACCAAGATGACTACCTTGCGGAACTCCCGAGGAGACTGCAATTTTTTTCGATAGAACTCCCTGGAATTTAACAAACTGGGATCTGCCGTTTAAATATGATTTTAGCCAACTTAGTATGGACCCTGCAACACCAAATTTTTCTAACTTATATATAAGAATGTTGTGATCAACTCGATCAAAAGCTTTACTGAAATCAGTATAAACAGCATCTATTTGGTGCCCTTTTTCCATTTTGACTAAAACATCTGATACCATAATCATGAGATTAGTGGTGGTAGATCGCCCTTTTCGGAACCCGTGTTGCTGCTCATTTAGCCGAGGGTTAATGAAACTTGTTAGCTTTTCACAAATAAGTTTTTCAAAAAGTTTTGGAATGGCTGACAAGATTGCTATGCCTCTATAATTTTCAACTGATCTTTTATCACCATTCTTGTAAATTGGCGTAAGATGGGATGATTTCCAATATGAAGGAAATGTCCCACAAACCAGTGATTCGTTAAAGATTATGTGTAATGGCAATAGCAGTTGGTCTAAACATCGCACCAAAAAGCTTGTAGGTATTAAGTCTGGTCCTGGTCCCTTTAATATATCCAGTTCTTTTATTGCATTATAAATCTCTTCCTGGGTTAAATATAAACTATCAACTATAATAGTTGAGCTAGGAGAAGTTTCAGATAAGGTGGTAGGAAGACAAAAGACCTCCTTAAAGTGATCGGCATACAAGTTGCTTATTTCAAGAGAATTGGACGAAGTGACATTACCTTTAAACATAGACGATGGATAGCCGCTAGATTTGCGCTTCATGTTAACAAAGTCAAAGAATTTTCTCGGCTCTTGGACAATTTTTTCTCCGATGATGTTCGTGTACAACTTGTACGCTTCTTCTGACTTGATAGAGAACTCTCTTGATAGCTCGTCATATCTAAGCTTCAGTTCATCGCTTATATTATCAGTGTTTTTGAGAAGTTTGTAGATTTTATTTCTTTGATTCCTCAAAAATCTGAGATTGTTGTCTAGCCATGGTTCTGTGAGCTTATTCTT
Source organism: Dichetophora obliterata (assembly GCA_963920525.1). Classification (NCBI taxonomy): domain Eukaryota; kingdom Metazoa; phylum Arthropoda; class Insecta; order Diptera; family Sciomyzidae; genus Dichetophora; species Dichetophora obliterata. The sequence goes on from OY986439.1 coordinate 141,750,525, forward strand.
TTTCTTTATTATTGGCACATAACTTTCGATAGCGGTAAAAATGTGCTGATAAAATATAGAGACAGCACTGTCTAAATCTAAATTGAATAGAATATGATTCCAATTTAGAGAACTAAGATAACATTTTATTTTTTCATAATCGGCGTTGAGGTAATCGTACGTAATGGTGTTATTATAAGACTGGGTAAAGTTGATGTCATTAGCAGAGAAAACAACTTTTAAGGCTGTATGATGAACAGTGTTGGTTAATAAATTTTCTGCTCCCATGCATGGACTAACCTTCACTTCTTCATACGAGTTAGTTAAAATTAGGTCCAACCATCTGCCATTCTGATTTTGTACAGAAGAGACTTGCTGCAAGTCACTGCCATAAAAGGTGCTAAGTAAGTTGAAGTCTATGGCATTAGAAAGATTTACAGGAAGAAGAAAGTTGTCGTTTTCGTCGGTGACAAAAGATATATTTGGGCGATTGAAGTCACCAAGAATAACAACTTTATCTTCCTCTTTTAGGGAGGAGGTAAAGGTGGTCAGTGTTTCACATAGCTCGTTGTATGTTGTTTCACTTGAGCCGGGAGGAATGTAAACGACACCTATGTACACATTGAGACTTTTACCTGAACAAACTCTAATAATTCGGTGATCGAACAGTTTATGGTTAGGTGTGTCTATTAGCTCACTTGAAAGGGAATTGTGAGATGCTACAAGGACACCACCTCCTCGAGAAAGACCTGTTGAGGAGTAGTCCCGATCGTTTCTGAAGACAGTCCCATTGCTATCAAGAATTTCCTCATCATTGAAGGTTTCGTTTAGCCATGTCTCAGTGAATACTAGGACATTGAAGTGGCATGATTTAGCGTCAACATAAAGTTTGTTTAATTTGCTTCTCATGCCGCCACAGTTATGGTAGAATATATTTAAGAAAGAAGAGTTAGGAACGATAATATTGCTGTTGCTCTTTACGAGATTTTTGAAGAAGAGAAACATGTTTAGCTCTGACATGAGCGCCATAGGTTTCCAGATCCACCTTGACTTGATCAACCGTTACACCCAGGTGCTCGTGAAAGCGGACAAATAAATTACGCAAGTCTTCAACACCGGTAGGAAGACCTTCTTGCTGAATTAATACTCTAAGATTAGTTTTGGTCTTGCCTTCAATGCATGTTGAATCAGGGGCTTTATACATATAAGCGAGATACAGGCGAACATTGTTATAAACGTTGTTCTCCCTGAGGCGAGAAAGGGCATATCTGCTCTCAGTGCCTTCGCAAGAGTTTAGTGTCGATTTCACTTTTGGAGGAAGTAGGGGGTCTAAAAATGACGTAGGACTACCAGGTTGATTGCAAAGCTCATTTGAAACAGAAGATGGTTTTGGTAAACCACTTCCGGTTGGTGGTGAAGGATTAAGAGTATGAGAATGGATAAAGTTTGGATATTTCTCACAATTGGTTTCATTATTGTTAAGATTAAATGAAACCCGTTTACGTGTTTGATGAGTTGGCGGTTTAGATGCTAGATTGCTTCCAGTAATCATCTTATTATAAGATGAAGCCGTATTCTGGTTAATTATGGGAGAAAATATGGGGAAAATGCTAGTTTTCAGATTCCAATTAGATTCTGAATTATGGTGGGACTTAGGTTGCACAAACTTGTTTGATGAATAAGGTTTGGATTCAAGAACAGGTAGGTTTACATTTCTTTTATATAGAGGATTCTTAGAATTAAGATTAGAATTAGAATAAGAGTCTAACTTAGATTTAGAGTTAGGACGGGAATTTATATACGGAAAAGAGTTAGAGCAAGAACTATAATTACTTTTAGATAATGGATTCTTGTTAATGTTAGGATTCCTTTCAGAAGATTCGATTCTTGAACTGCCAGAACTTTGTAAAGATCTTGATTTCTTAGACTTTTTCCCAGGCTTATTCGTCCATTCGGTTATTAACCATTCGCCGTGTCTCTCACCGCTGTTGTTCAAGAACATCCACGCATATTGACTTGGGATGTTTAGTTTGAAACTGCAGAATTTTTTTGCTTTATTGGATATCTTTGAACAGTTTGTAATAGATATGCCAAATTTATTACGAAAGTAAGTGCTCATCCAGGATATAGTTGTTTTAACTGATGGGCCCTTAATAAACAGAGTGGTCTTGTCAATTTCATTAGAATCATGGAGTTTCTTTATTCTATTCTGCCATTGAGTTGAAGTCCATGACGTTCCAAACTTATGGATTAAGTTGGTACGAGGGGCTGCAATTGGTGGTGAGTCGCAAGGTGAAGTGGCAGAGGGAGATCCAGGTTGTGAGTTATTGGTATTTTTGTTTTGTTTTGGAGAAATTGTTGATGAACGAATAGAATGAGCTATTGTGGGTACTGTTGATGGTGGAGATCCGATTTGGGGTGGATTCATTGTAACATTTTGAGGAGTAGCAATCGGTGTTATATGTTCCGTAGTGTCATAGGCAGTTAAAGAATTCAGATTAGCTGGTAAAGAGGTGACCTGTGGCAAACGAATAGATGCTTCCATTATTTCCTCGAAAATAGAGGAAGAGTTATGATGAGAGGCTTGTGGATAACTTATTTCAGCTCTATTGGGTGCAGATCTTATTTCATCCATTACATCTGCAAACGTCACTCGAAACACTTCAAGATCATCACTGATATCACTTATTTTTTGATGTAATATTTCCAGCATTGGATCTGATTGCGGAGGTGATGGTTGGGGTTTGCCTGACTGAAGTGCGATATCCACATCATAGCGCAAAGATGTTAGCATGCTCAGTATATTTTTGGCTGTATTATCGTTTTTTAAAACGTCGAGGCTTTTTTTTACTTCTATATTAAGCTCGCTTATGGCCGTTTTCCAAATAAAATTTTTTCGCTATCTTTGACTAAATCAGTTAGAATTCTCAAGTTTTTAGAAACATTTGAGATATCCGAGTTATTTGCTTTGCAGATGGACTGTACCCTTGCAAGATCATCGGATACGTGAGTCATTATTTCGAAATTCGGTATTTTACTGATGACTTGCTTATTAGCCGAATGGTTCACGTTCAAGGAGTCGCTAAGACATTTTATGGCGAGCATAACATGGGATAGTGATAGATCCATGCACTCATCACAGAAGAATTTAAAATGTGATGTGTATTCTTGAAAGTAGTTTAAACTTCTTTTAGTCATTCCCACACAAGTGCCGTGGTAAGATTTTCCGCAAAGACCATTGCAACTTAGCTTAATTGCACCTTTGTCCTCAATAGAGCAGTTAATTTTGGCACAAGCAGGTTCCATTGTTTATTGTTTGCTTTATTTGGTTGTTTATAAAAAGTTTTTTTTTTACTTTTGATATTTGCACTTATTTCAGGTGCACTTAAAAGTTGGAGTGGGCTGTTTCTCTTATTGTTATTGTTTTTGCTTAATTGCAATATTCACACTTTTTCTTATTGTTAATGTTGTTGCTTTATTGCGATATTCACACTTTTTCGCGGCACACTTATTAATCCAGTGAAATGTGTGTGTGCTTTTTTTTTACTTTATTTAATTTTTTACAAAGGTCTTTTGGATAATTTTTATTGTTTTTTTTTTTATTTAATTTTAGGTGATTAAAATTGCAAGCCGAAAGAAACAAGCACAAATTCTTGAAAGTTAAATGAAAGAGCGGGTTAAAAACGACTGAACTGTTTGCGGTTACAATTGCAATGAATTTAAATGAATTTAACATTGAATTATTTATTTGCTAAAACTAAATTAATTTTTTCTTATATATATAAAGACGATTTCTACTTACCACTAATTCACACTGAACTAATATTGTATTTACCTCTACAAACTACTTTAACTACTTTTATATATAGACTTTTTTATGATAAGCAAGCACCCTGTATTACAATACATCTAACTTAACATATGTATTTAATAATGGGAATAACGGCCACTGCGACAAAGCTGAGAAACCATAGAAGTATGAATACCGAACAGACGCCAAGAAAGAGCAAACGGTAGAGCAACTTAAGAGAAAGTTCAATATAATCCACAAACAGAGCGTTACACACAAAGAAGAAATCAAAGATCCACGACAGAAGCGAACGAAAGTACGAATCTTACCCAAAACTAGCAACAACGGAACAAGAGCAACAAACAAGCAAAGCATAAGCGTAAACACAGCAGCCCACTAACGAGATCCAAACACTTATACAATGAAAGAATGAGAGCGACGATATAATACGTGAACATGAGAAACAACAGAAAAGTTAACTCAGCAAGTCAAGCAAGCAGAGAAAAGAAGAAGAACTGCCAGCAGCATAGTCAGAGGCTCTAATCGATAAGAGGAATTAGGACGGACATAGAGGAGCCTGGCAAGGAAAGGAAGCATAAGTAAAGCGTGGACAACTAAGGATAGAAACCCGCACAGGACGGAAGAACAATTAAGGCGTAGTGGTAGTTTTTTATGCAACTATATTGGAGTCTTCGGATACCAACTAAGGTGTGGTAATAATGCTGATACTTACTCTTATAATTTTATCAAGGTCTTTGGATACCAACTAAGACGATGTAGTAGTTTTTATATAATTATATCGGAGTCTTCAGATACTAACTAAGGAGTAGTGATAATTTTTAAATAATTACATCGGAGTCTTCGGATACCAACTAAAACATAGTGGTAATTTTATATAATTATATCGGAGTCTTCGAATATCAACTAATACCTAGAGATAATTTTATTACGGAGCATTAGTGACAACGAGAACAACTCCGAACCACGACAATCACTGACGAACAACGCCACACTTTACGTCTTGCAACGGGCAGCTCAGGAACCACATCAGAAACAAGATCCTATGGAACACCGAGCCACCCGTTATTCCCATCATCATAACCTCAACGTATCATTGAATTAAAACCTCAATAAAGAAATTAAACTGTACCTGCAAGTTTTCTTAATTTTAATAAATTTTGTAAGGACCTCGTTATCCCGGCGAGCTTACCTCAGCTATAGACCCGCAAGACCGGGAGCTTCGTTACATGGCGCCCGAACAGGGACGTGCAGAATATAGTTAGAGGTATATAAAACATGATCGTGGAATACGTGCGTGAATCAAAATATAAAGTTGGTGACATAATGCAATGCAAAAATTAAACTGTTGGTGTGCTAAAAATGAACAAAATAATAATGTAATGACTGAATATAAGAAATATTTATGAAATCATTTTCCAACTGAAATATTAGACAAATGCTACAAATGAACAAAATAATAATGTAATGACTGAATATAAGAAATATTTATGAAATCGATTTGCAACTGAAATATTAGAAAACAATAAAAAAAGAGACTAATGGTGTAATGAAGAGAAAAGTTGTGAATAATTGGGAAAAAATTATTAAAAGCAAAAGAACAAAGAAATGAAGGGGAATTGTTTTAAGAAAATAAAAGATAAAACAAATCGAGATCAAAAGAAGATTTTATGTACGGAAAATTCCACAAGGCAAGTAGAGTTTTAAAAAGTTATTATATATAAAATAAGATGGTAAAGACGACGTGGATCTATTCATTTCAATGCGAGGACTTACTTAGCTACGCCGAGGAATTTGGTTTTGAAGCAGAAGGCTCAGTGGAAGAGCTGAGAAAGCGCTTTGTAACGCGGGTAAACGAAGCGGTGCTAACGACCGATGAGGAGAAGCGGCTAGCAGAGCTAGAAGTCAAACACAGGCGAGGTAGTTCGCCAAGACCAACGCCACTAAATACCGAAAATGTTAACCCACCGATCGTGCTTACGGAACTATCGAAGTACGAGATGGCACGAGAACCAACCACGGAGATTTAAATGGAATATCGTTCACCGCCGTTGGCATACTACGAGGTTCCTAGGGAGACACAGCGACCGGGTGAAGATATGGGGAGTGAAATACCACGAAGGCGAAGATCCGCTCGCATTTATAGAACAAGTCGAAGAACTACCAGAAGTCTGCAATGTCGTTACCAACTTGCTGCCACGAACTATGCCGGAGTTATTGCAGGCTCAGACCCTTTTCTGGTTTAGAAACAATAACCAGCACTGGAGAAGTTCACAAAATTTCAAGACCGATTTCCTTGAATTTTTCCTGGCAGCAAGACTTTTCGAGAGACCGGAAGACGACATCCGGCAATGCCAACAAAGACAAGGTGAGGAATTTAAGGACTACGTTATCGCTCTCCAGAACTTGATGCGACATGCTGGTCTATGTGGACAGCAAAAGTTAGAGAGAATATATCGGAATAGTAGCCATGCTCTTCAACACTACATCAAGCGCAGGGAGTTCGCAAACCTAGCGGATTTGATTAGCCTGGCCGGCGGTTTTGAAAATCTGGAGAGGCCACAAAGGACACCAAGATGGTCAGAGTCTCAGAGTTGAGCAGAGATGCCAAGGCAACGGAGAAGCGGACCAGACACACATGTAGACCCCACGTACAGCCTGTAGCCAGTGTGGACAAAATGGGCACCTGGCTCGAGACTGCCGAGATGCGCCCGCGGACGTTTGTTGGGATTGCGGCCGAAGAGGCACAAGGACATTCGATTTTTGCCGTCGATCATCGGGAAACCACCAGGGGCCTTCAACGTCGAGAAGAGCAAGGTTCAAGCTTTGCGAGACCTCGACATCACTAGACGGTTTACGAGCCGAAGGCGGAAGCATCATCGTTACAGTAGCCCTTGATGAGGCGTGGATGGAGGCTACACTGGACACAGGAGCGACTCGTAGTTTTATTAGTAAATATTTCGCTGACGAGTTAAGAACCAACAACAACGTCGTACGCATTGCAACTTATGTGTGTCTGGCTGATGGAAGCACTCAAAAGGTAACCGAAGCGCTGAGGATGGAAGTCTCCTTGGGAAAACATAGTTTCTCGGCAACAATCTTGATCCTGCCGGAAGTACTCGACGACCTTATCTTGGGAATGGATTTCCTGACCTGAATCGGGACGACGATACGATGCGGAGATTTCCAACTCGACCTACGTGATAAACCCAGAGCAAATTCACCAGTTGAGGTTACCCACCTCATCGCAGCTGCACCTGCATCATCAACTGCCACAGCAGTAGCCCCTGCATCATCAACGGCCATCGCCGCAGCACCTGCGTCACCAACTGCCACAGCAGCAGCCACTGCATCATCAACGGCCATCGCAGCAGCACCTGCTTCACCAACTGCTACAGCAACAGCCACTGCATCACCAACTGCCACAGCAGCAGACACTGCACCATCAACTGCCACAGCAGCAGCCACTGCATCACCAACTGCCACAGCAGCAGCCACTGCACCATCAACGGCTATCGCAGCAGCACCTGCGTTACAAACTGCCGCAAGCGTGTCCACGTATCCAAACACCAGAATAACAAAGAGGAAAAGATCACGAAGGGCAGCGACACCTGCGTCACCAACTGTTAAGGAAACAAGAAGAGCAACAAAGGAAACAAAAAGGAGAAGATCGCGAAGGGCAGCGACACCTGCGTCACCAACTGTTAAGGAAACAAGAAGAGTAACGAAGCTAATAAAAAGGATAACGCTATGGACGTTATGTATAGACAATCTCCAACTAAACGCGCGATCAATGCCAGACGCCTACCCTCTTCTTGGATACACCACATCCTCGATAGACTAAGGAACGCCAAGTTTAAAAGCAGCATCGACCATAATGGATAGAGATGATTCCACTTCGAAAAACCACCAGCGACCAGCTTCTGAAAGCGAAAGAATCCTCGCAAGATTCGGGTTCCCAAAATCTTGATAACGGATAACGGCGTACAGTTCATCAGCAAGAAATTCCAGAGTTTCTAACAGAGCTCGGGGTGTAGCAAAGATATACGGCACCTTATTCGCCTCAAGAAAACCCCACGGAGCGCACGAACCAGACCATTAAAACCATGACTGCGCAGTACACGGCAGAACAGCACAACACATGGGATTAGCTGCTCCCAGAATTGACCCTGGCCTACAACGCAAGTGAGTCAGAGTCAACAGGGTACAGTCCCGCGTTTATAGTACAAGGACGAGAACCCCGCCTGCCAAATGCCTTGTTTGACGAGCAAATTATAGGCACAGGCCAAGAGACAGTCTCGATAAGAACGACTAAAGAGCGTATTCAATATCGTAAAAAGGAACATGGAATAAGCAGCACAAACACAGACCCGACAATACAATTTAAGGCGGAGACAATGGAAGCCAAAGGTCGGACAGCTCGTATAGGTAAAACAGTACCCCCTGTCAAAAGCTATCGACAAATTTGCGACCAAATTGGCTCCACGCTTCGATGGACCTTATAAGATAGAAGCATTTATATCCCCGGTAATAGTACGGGTCAGAAAAATCGGCAAAACACAATCCTGCACGGCCTACATAGGCGACCTGAAAACCTACTACTCTGCCGAGAGCGTACTCAACAATAATACATCACAAACGTAAAAGAAAAAACTCAGGAGCGGTCCACCCACTAAGAACTTCCCACCTTCATTAAGCACCGACCGATGAACATCCGAAAAATTAATCTCCAGGGAAAAGCTGCAAAGCACCAGGCAAAGAACAAACTATGCTACCGATTCACTCCAAAGCTATCCGCCGGATTCCACAATCAGCATGAATAGAAAAGAAAACAAAAGGAAATGAAAACTAGAGCCTAAAATAAATTAAGAAGAGCCAAATCAAAATTAAACTGAAAATAGAACCAAAGAAACATAATATGATAAACTAAAAACAAAATCGGTACATTTAGCTGAGAATAAAAAAGCAAAAGGAAATTAAAACTGAAGCTTAAAATACATTAAGAATAAAAAAAAAAATATGCTGAGAAACGAAAACGAAAAATAAAATAATATCGATTAAGCTTAAAAAAAAACGAAAACAAAAACGGTAATTAAGCTGAAAATAGAAACAAAGAAACATAATATGATAAATTACACTTAAAATAACTGAAAACAAAATCGGTACATTTAGCTGAGAATAGGAAAGAAAAAGAAAATGAAAATTGAAGCTTAAAATAAATTAAGCATAATCAAGAAAAACTTATGCTGAGAAATGAAAACGAAAAATAAAATAATATCGATTAAACCTAAAATAAATGCAAACAAAAACGGTAACTAACTGAAAATAGAAATGAAAATAAAATGAATAATTAAACTTTAAATAACTAAAAACAAAATCGGCAAATTTAAATTAAAATAAGAGGAAATGAAAGTTAAAGCTTAAAATAAATATAAGAAAATAATTGAAAAAGAAGAAGCAGAAAATACCATAACAAAATGAAGCTTGAATAAATTAAAAATAAGCACACAATTAGAAAAAAAAAGTTAAATGTAAGAAGAACAACAGCACGATTAGACTACGTACGCGAAAGACAAGTACACTAATTATCAGTCTGAGTTTAACCACCAAACAGAAAACACGCGCAAATTTAAAGAAAGAAAATTAATGTCAAACCGCACCAACGAAAAATTCCAGAAGTCTACGAGATCCAATATCGGATCCATATAGGAACAAGCGGGAGTGTAACAATTACTCTCAAAACCCCGGCGAACTAAGAGAGGAGTATGACGGGCAAAACACGAAGCGAGTTTTGCCGCGACACAACAAGACACAACGAATCAGCCAAAATTTATAATTTATTGTTTTTGTTTTCACTGAAATGAATGTAATTTTAATTATTTGAATTAAAATAGTTTTGATATTCCTGATTTGCTTACTCAAAAAGAAAAGAAAACTTACCTGAATTTATTTATTTATTTATTGGCCAAACAAGGCAATGCAAATTACTTATTCTAACTTATTCTAACAGGTTTTGTTTACTTATTACTAAGTTTTTTGTTTTTCTTCTCCCCTTTCCTTGTTTTTATTTTATTTTTTATATGGTGCTCTTAGTGGGCATACTCCGCCCACCGGATTGACATGATTTCAAAAACCATGTCAAAACTAAGAGAAGAGGAGGAAAACAAGAGAGACTATATACACACTTAAGATACGATGTATATATATTATTCTTAAAGACTATAAGGACAAAAGGACGTAAATGGGAGATTTGGAGAGGGATGTTAAAGAATTTTGATTTATTAAACTAAATGATTATGCATATAAATCCATACATGTATGTAGTTTATCTGAGGCCTGTGTTAATTCTGATTACTGAGTGATTTATATAGGGTTTGCTTGAAAGAGGATTTGGATATAGAAGGTGAGTAGTATATAGAGATATTATTAAATTCTCTGCAACAACGACTGATGGGTTCATTATTTGCATATGTAGTTTGGTGCTGATATTCAGTTTACAATCGAGTATGCCTAGTGCGCCTAATTGGATCGTTAAAGGAAATCATATTAGAAATATATTCGCTGTGAATAGCACCATTAATTACATCAAATGTGAAGCATGAGCCCAATAACGATCTTCTTGTTGATAGTGGCATCAAATTTAAAAGGCTGAGTCTATGTTCATATGATGGAAGGCTACAATAATCATGGGGGTTGTACATATCTCTAAGCGCGTATAGTAAGAACTGCTTTTGAATAGACTCAATTCTTTCTCTATGGGAATCGAAAGATGGATTCCAAATTATGCATGCATATTCAAGTATTGGGCGCACTAATGCACGGTACAAGGATGTAGTGACCCATATATTCTTGAATTCATTTGCACGCCTTTTTATAAAACCGAGCTGTTTGCTGGCCCTGGACACAATTTTATCATAGTGCAGATTAAAGCGCATCTTGCAATCTAAGACAACTCCGAGATCCACTATATGGTTGACCCTTTTTAGTTCGATACTATTGAGGTGGTAGGTATGTAATGTAACGTTGTTTTTACGAGAAAAGCTAATAACATTGCATTTATTGACATTAAGATGTAGTTTATTTTGAAAACACCATTGCTCAAGAGACAACAATTTTGATTGCAAAAAATTTACATCTACATCTGATTGAATTGAATAGTACATTTTTAAATCATCTGCATACATAAGATGTGGGATATCGTTTAGAACTTCTGACAGATCGGATATGAATATGTTGAAAAGAAGAGGACCAAGATGACTACCTTGCGGAACTCCCGAGGAGACTGCAATTTTTTTCGATAGAACTCCCTGGAATTTAACAAACTGGTATCTGCCGTTTAAATATGATTTTAGCCAACTTAGTATGGACCCTGCAACACCAAATTTTTCTAACTTATATATAAGAATGTTGTGATCAACTCGATCAAAAGCTTTACTGAAATCAGTATAAACAGCATCTATTTGGTGCCCTTTTTCCATTTTGACTAAAACATCTGATACCATAATCATGAGATTAGTGGTGGTAGATCGCCCTTTTCGGAACCCGTGTTGCTGCTCATTTAGCCGAGGGTTAATGAAACTTGTTAGCTTTTCACAAATAAGTTTTTCAAAAAGTTTTGGAATGGCTGACAAGATTGCTATGCCTCTATAATTTTCAACTGATCTTTTATCACCATTCTTGTAAATTGGCGTAAGATGGGATGATTACCAATATGAAGGAAATGTCCCACAAACCAGTGATTCGTTAAAGATTATGTGTAATGGCAATAGCAGTTGGTCTAAACATCGCACCAAAAAGCTTGTAGGTATTAAGTCTGGTCCTGGTCCCTTTAATATATCCAGTTCTTTTATTGCATTATAAATCTCTTCCTGGGTTAAATATAAACTATCAACTATAATAGTTGAGCTAGGAGAAGTTTCAGATAAGGTGGTAGGAAGACAAAAGACCTCCTTAAAGTGATCGGCATACAAGTTGCTTATTTCAAGAGAATTGGACGAAGTGACATTACCTTTAAACATAGACGATGGATAGCCGCTAGATTTGCGCTTCATGTTAACAAAGTCAAAGAATTTTCTCGGCTCTTGGACAATTTTTTCTCCGATGATGTTCGTGTACAACTTGTACGCTTCTTCTGACTTGATAGAGAACTCTCTTGATAGCTCGTCATATCTAAGCTTCAGTTCATCGCTTATATTATCAGTGTTTTTAAGAAGTTTGTAGATTTTATTTCTTTGATTCCTCAAAAATCTGAGATTGTTGTCTAGCCATGGTTCTGTGAGCTTATTCTTTTTCTTTATTATTGGCACATAACTTTCGATAGCGGTAAAAATGTGCTGATAAAATATAGAGACAGCACTGTCTAAATCTAAATTGAATAGAATATGATTCCAATTTAGAGAACTAAGATAACATTTTATTTTTTCATAATCGGCGTTGAGGTAATCGTACGTAATGGTGTTATTATAAGACTGGGTAAAGTTGATGTCATTAGCAGAGAAAACAACTTTTAAGGCTGTATGATGAACAGTGTTGGTTAATAAATTTTCTGCTCCCATGCATGGACTAACCTTCACTTCTTCATACGAGTTAGTAAAAATTAGGTCCAACCATCTGCCATTCTGATTTTGTACAGAAGAGACTTGCTGCAAGTCACTGCCATAAAAGGTGCTAAGTAAGTTGAAGTCTATGGCATTAGAAAGATTTACAGGAAGAAGAAAGTTGTCGTTTTCGTCGGTGACAAAAGATATATTTGGGCGATTGAAGTCACCAAGAATAACAACTTTATCTTCCTCTTTTAGGGAGGAGGTAAAGGTGGTCAGTGTTTCACATAGCTCGTTGTATGTTGTTTCACTTGAGCCGGGAGGAATGTAAACGACACCTATGTACACATTGAGACTTTTACCTGAACAAACTCTAATAATTCGGTGATCGAACAGTTTATGGTTAGGTGTGTCTATTAGCTCACTTGAAAGGGAATTGTGAGATGCTACAAGGACACCACCTCCTCGAGAAAGACCTGTTGAGGAGTAGTCCCGATCGTTTCTGAAGACAGTCCAATTGCTATCAAGAATTTCCTCATTATTGAAGGTTTCGTTTAGCCATGTCTCAGTGAATACTAGGACATTGAAGTGGCATGATTTAGCGTCAACATAAAGTTTGTTTAATTTGCTTCTCATGCCGCCACAGTTATGGTAGAATATATTTAAGAAAGAAGAGTTAGGAACGATAATATTGCTGTTGCTCTTTACGAGATTTTTGAAGAAGAGAAACATGTTTAGCTCTGACATGAGCGCCATAGGTTTCCAGATCCACCTTGACTTGATCAACCGTTACACCCAGGTGCTCGTGAAAGCGGACAAATAAATTACGCAAGTCTTCAACACCGGTAGGAAGACCTCCTTGCTGAATTAATACTCTAAGATTAGTTTTGGTCTTGCCTTCAATGCATGTTGAATCAGGGGCTTTATACATATAAGCGAGATACAGGCGAACATTGTTATAAACGTTGTTCTCCCTGAGGCGAGAAAGGGCATATCTGCTCTCAGTGCCTTCGCAAGAGTTTAGTGTCAATTTCACTTTTGGAGGAAGTAGGGGGTCTAAAAATGACGTAGGACTACCAGGTTGATTGCAAAGCTCATTTGAAACAGAAGATGGTTTTGGTAAACCACTTCCGGTTGGCGGTGAAGGATTAAGAGTATGAGAATGGATAAAGTTTGGATATTTCTCACAATTGGTTTCATTATTGTTTACGTGTTTGATGAGTTGGCGGTTTAGATGCTAGATTGCTTCCAGTAATCATCTTATTATAAGATGAAGCCGTATTCTGGTTAATTATGGGAGAAAATATGGGGAAAATGCTAGTTTTCAGATTCCAATTAGAATCTGAATTATGGTGGGACTTAGGTTGCACAAACTTGTTTGATGAATAAGGTTTGGATTCAAGAACAGGTAGGTTTACATTTCTTTTATATAGAGGATTCTTAGAATTAAGATTAGAATTAGAATAAGAGTCTAACTTAGATTTAGAGTTAGGACGGGAATTTATATACGGAAAAGAGTTAGTGCAAGAACTATAATAACTTTTAGATAATGGATTCTTGTTAATGTTAGGATTCCTTTCAGAAGATTCGATTCTTGAACTGCCAGAACTTTGTAAAGATCTTGATTTCTTAGACTTTTTCCCAGGCTTATTCGTCCATTCGGTTATTAACCATTCGCCGTGTCTCTCACCGCTGTTGTTGAAGAACATCCACGCATATTGACTTGGGATGTTTAGTTTGAAACTGCAGAATTTTTTTGCTTTATTGGATATCTTTGAACAGTTTGTAATAGATATGCCAAATTTATTACGAAAGTAAGTGCTCATCCAGGATATAGTTGTTTTAACTGATGGGCCCTTAATAAACAGAGTGGTCTTGTCAATTTCATTAGAATCATGGAGTTTCTTTATTCTATTCTGCCATTGAGTTGAAGTCCATGACGTTCCAAACTTATGGATTAAGTTGGTACGAGGGGCTGCAATTGGTGGTGAGTCGCAAGGTGAAGTGGCAGAGGGAGATCCAGGTTGTGAGTTATTGGTATTTTAGTTTTGTTTTGGAGAAATTGTTGATGAACGAATAGAATGAGCTATTGTGGGTACTGTTGATGGTGGAGATCCGATTTGGGGTGGATTCATTGTAACATTTTGAGGAGTAGCAATCGGTGTTATATGTTCCGTAGTGTCATAGGCAGTTAAAGAATTCAGATTAGCTGGTAAAGAGGTGACCTGTGGCAAACGAATAGATGCTTCCATTATTTCCTCGAAAATAGAGGAAGAGTTATGATGAGAGGCTTGTGGATAACTTATTTCAGCTCTATTGGGTGCAGATCTTATTTCATCCATTACATCTGCAAACGTCACTCGAAACACTTCAAGATCATCACTGATATCACTTATTTTTTGATGTAATATTTCCAGCATTGGATCTGATTGCGGAGGTGATGGTTGGGGTTTGCCTGACTGAAGTGCGATATCCACATCATAGCGCAAAGATGTTAGCATGCTCAGTATATTTTTGGCTGTATTATCGTTTTTTAAAACGTCGAGGCTTTTTTTTACTTCTATATTAAGCTCGCTTATGGCCGTTTTCCAAATAAAATTTTTTCGCTATCTTTGACTAAATCAGTTAGAATTCTCAAGTTTTTAGAAACATTTGAGTTATTTGCTTTGCAGATGGACTGTACCCTTGCAAGATCATCGGATACGTGAGTCATTATTTCGAAATTCGGTATTTTACTGATGACTTGCTTATTAGCCGAATGCATCACGTTCAACGAGTCGCTAAGACATTTTATGGCGAGCATAACATGGGATAGTGATAGATCCATGTACTCATCACAGAAGAATTTAAAATGTGATGTGTATTCTTGAAAGTAGTTTAAACTTCTTTTAGTCATTCCCACACAAGTGCCGTGGTAAGATTTTCCGCAAAGACCATTGCAACTTAGCTTAATTGCACCTTTGTCCTCAATAGAGCAGTTAATTTTGGCACAAGCAGGTTCCATTGTTTATTGTTTGCTTTATTTGGTTGTTTATAAAAAGTTTTTTTTTTACTTTTGATATTTGCACTTATTTCAGGTGCACTTAAAAGTTGGAGTGGGCTGTTTCTCTTATTGTTATTGTTTTTGCTTAATTGCAATATTCACACTTTTTCTTATTGTTAATGTTGTTGCTTTATTGCGATATTCACACTTTTTCGCGGCACACTTATACGCAACTGCACATATATATAGGTCAGAGAACAAATAGAATAGCACAATGAACTATTAATCCAGTGAAATGTGTGTGTGCTTTTTTTTTACTTTATTTAATTTTTTACAAAGGTCTTTTGGATAATTTTTATTGTTTTTTTTTTATTTAATTTTAGGTGATTAAAATTGCAAGCCGAAAGAAACAAGCACAAATTCTTGAAAGTTAAATGAAAGAGCGGGTTAAAAACGACTGAACTGTTTGCGGTTACAATTGCAATGAATTTAAATGAATTTAACATTGAATTATTTATTTGCTAAAACTAAATTAATTTTTTCTTATATATATAAAGACGATTTCTACTTACCACTAATTCACACTGAACTAATATTGTATTTACCTCTACAAACTACTTTAACTACCTTTATATATAGACTTTTTTATGATAAGCAAGCACCCTGTATTACAATACATCTAACTAAACATATGTATTTAATAATGGGAATAACGGCCACTGCGACAAAGCTGAGAAACCATAGAAGTATGAATACCGAACAGACGCCAAGAAAGAGCAAACGGTAGAGCAACTTAAGAGAAAGTTCAATATAATCCACAAACAGAGCGTTACACACAAAGAAGAAATCAAAGATCCACGACAGAAGCGAACGAAAGTACGAATCTTACCCAAAACTAGCAACAACGGAACAAGAGCAACAAACAAGCAAAGCATAAGCGTAAACACAGCAGCCCACTAACGAGATCCAAACACTTATACAATGAAAGAATGAGAGCGACGATATAATACGTGAACATGAGAAACAACAGAAAAGTTAACTCAGCAAGTCAAGCAAGCAGAGAAAAGAAGAAGAACAGCCAGCAGCATAGTCAGAGGCTCTAATCGATAAGAGGAATTAGGACGGACATAGAGGAGCCTGGCAAGGAAAGGAAGCATAAGTAAAGCGTGGTCAACTAAGGATAGAAACTCGCACAGGACGGAAGAACAATTAAGGCGTAGTGGTAGTTTTTTATGCAACTATATTGGAGTCTTCGGATACCAACTAAGGTGTGGTAATAATGCTGATACTTACTCTTATAATTTTATCAAGGTCTTTGGATACCAACTAAGACGATGTAGTAGTTTTTATATAATTATATCGGAGTCTTCGGATACTAACTAAGGAGTAGTGATAATTTTTAAATAATTACATCGGAGTCTTCGGATACCAACTAAGACATAGTGGTAATTTTATATAATTATATCGGAGTCTTCGAATATCAACTAATACCTAGAGATAGTTTTATTACGGAGCATTAGTGACAACGAGAACAACTCCGAACCACGACAATCACTGACGAACAACGCCACACTTTACGTCTTGCAACGGGCAGCTCAGGAACCACATCAGAAACAAGATCCTATGGAACACCGAGCCACCCGTTATTCCCATCATCATAACCTCAACGTATCATTGAATTAAAACCTCAATAAAGAAATTAAACTGTACCTGCAAGTTTTCTTAATTTTAATAAATTTTGTAAGGACCTCGTTATCCCGGCGAGCTTACCTCAGCTATAGACCCGCAAGACCGGGAGCTTCGTTACATGGCGCCCGAACAGGGACGTGCAGAATATAGTTAGAGGTATATAAAACACGATCGTGAAATACGTGCGTGAATCAAAATATAAAGTTGGTGACATAATGCAATGCAAAAATTAAACTGTTGGTGTGCTAAAAATGAACAAAATAATAATGTAATGACTGAATATAAGAAATATTTATGAAATCGATTTGCAACTGAAATATTAGAAAACAATAAAAAAAGAGACTAATGGTGTAATGAAGAGAAAAGTTGTGAATAATTGGGAAAAAATTATTAAAAGCAAAAGAACAAAGAAATGAAGGGGAATTGTTTTAAGAAAATAAAAGATAAAACAAATCGAGATCAAAAGAAGATTTTATGTACGGAAAATTCCACAAGGCAAGTAGAGTTTTAAAAAGTTATTATATATAAAATAAGATGGTAAAGACGACGTGGATCTATTCATTTCAATGCGAGGACTTACTTAGCTACGCCGAGGAATTTGGTTTTGAAGCAGAAGGCTCAGTGGAAGAGCTGAGAAAGCGCTTTGTAACGCGGGTAAACGAAGCGGTGCTAACGACCGATGAGGAGAAGCGGCTAGCAGAGCTAGAAGTCAAACACAGGCGAGGTAGTTCGCCAAGACCAACGCCACTAAATACCGAAAATGTTAACCCACCGATCGTGCTTACGGAACTATCGAAGTACGAGATGGCACGAGAACCAACCACGGAGATTTAAATGGAATATCGTTCACCGCCGTTGGCATACTACGAGGTTCCTAGGGAGACACAGCGACCGGGTGAAGATATGGGGAGTGAAATACCACGAAGGCGAAGATCCGCTCGCATTTATAGAACAAGTCGAAGAACTACCAGAAGTCTGCAATGTCGTTACCAACTTGCTGCCACGAACTATGCCGGAGTTATTGCAGGCTCAGACCCTTTTCTGGTTTAGAAACAATAACCAGCACTGGAGAAGTTCACAAAATTTCAAGACCGATTTCCTTGAATTTTTCCTGGCAGCAAGACTTTTCGAGAGACCGGAAGACGACATCCGGCAATGCCAACAAAGACAAGGTGAGGAATTTAAGAACTACGTTATCGCTCTCCAGAACTTGATGCGACATGCTGGTCTATGTGGACAGCAAAAGTTAGAGAGAATATATCGGAATAGTAGCCATGCTCTTCAACACTACATCAAGCGCAGGGAGTTCGCAAACCTAGCGGATTTGATTAGCCTGGCCGGCGGTTTTGAAAATCTGGAGAGGCCACAAAGGACACCAAGATGGTCAGAGTCTCAGAGTTGAGCAGAGATGCCAAGGCAACGGAGAAGCAGACCAGACACACATGTAGACCCCACGTACAGCCTGTAGCCAGTGTGGACAAAATGGGCACCTGGCTCGAGACTGCCGAGATGCGCCCGCGGACGTTTGTTGGGATTGCGGCCGAAGAGGCACAAGGACATTCGATTTTTGCCGTCGATCATCGGGAAACCACCAGGGGCCTTCAACGTCGAGAAGAGCAAGGTTCAAGCTTTGCGAGACCTCGACATCACTAGACGGTTTACGAGCCGAAGGCGGAAGCATCATCGTTACAGTAGCCCTTGATGAGGCGTGGATGGAGGCTACACTGGACACAGGAGCGACTCGTAGTTTTATTAGTAAATATTTCGCTGACGAGTTAAGAACCAACAACAACGTCGTACGCATTGCAACTTATGTGTGTCTGGCTGATGGAAGCACTCAAAAGGTAACCGAAGCGCTGAGGATGGAAGTCTCCTTGGGAAAACATAGTTTCTCGGCAACAATCTTGATCCTGCCGGAAGTACTCGACGACCTTATCTTGGGAATGGATTTCCTGACCTGAATCGGGACGACGATACGATGCGGAGATTTCCAACTCGACCTACGTGATAAACCCAGAGCAAATTCACCAGTTGAGGTTACCCACCTCATCGCAGCTGCACCTGCATCATCAACTGCCACAGCAGTAGCCCCTGCATCATCAACGGCCATCGCCGCAGCACCTGCGTCACCAACTGCCACAGCAGCAGCCACTGCATCATCAACGGCCATCGCAGCAGCACCTGCTTCACCAACTGCTACAGCAACAGCCACTGCATCACCAACTGCCACAGCAGCAGACACTGCACCATCAACTGCCACAGCAGCAGCCACTGCATCACCAACTGCCACAGCAGCAGCCACTGCACCATCAACGGCTATCGCAGCAGCACCTGCGTTACAAACTGCCGCAAGCGTGTCCACGTATCCAAACACCAGAATAACAAAGAGGAAAAGATCACGAAGGGCAGCGACACCTGCGTCACCAACTGTTAAGGAAACAAGAAGAGCAACAAAGGAAACAAAAAGGAGAAGATCGCGAAGGGCAGCGACACCTGCGTCACCAACTGTTAAGGAAACAAGAAGAGTAACGAAGCTAATAAAAAGGATAACGCTATGGACGTTATGTATAGACAATCTCCAACTAAACGCGCGATCAATGCCAGACGCCTACCCTCTTCTTGGATACACCACATCCTCGATAGACTAAGGAACGCCAAGTTTAAAAGCAGCATCGACCATAATGGATAGAGATGATTCCACTTCGAAAAACCACCAGCGACCAGCTTCTGAAAGCGAAAGAATCCTCGCAAGATTCGGGTTCCCAAAATCTTGATAACGGATAACGGCGTACAGTTCATCAGCAAGAAATTCCAGAGTTTCTAACAGAGCTCGGGGTGTAGCAAAGATATACGGCACCTTATTCGCCTCAAGAAAACCCCACGGAGCGCACGAACCAGACCATTAAAACCATGACTGCGCAGTACACGGCAGAACAGCACAACACATGGGATTAGCTGCTCCCAGAATTGACCCTGGCCTACAACGCAAGTGAGTCAGAGTCAACAGGGTACAGTCCCGCGTTTATAGTACAAGGACGAGAACCCCGCCTGCCAAATGCCTTGTTTGACGAGCAAATTATAGGCACAGGCCAAGAGACAGTCTCGATAAGAACGACTAAAGAGCGTATTCAATATCGTAAAAAGGAACATGGAATAAGCAGCACAAACACAGACCCGACAATACAATTTAAGGCGGAGACAATGGAAGCCAAAGGTCGGACAGCTCGTATAGGTAAAACAGTACCCCCTGTCAAAAGCTATCGACAAATTTGCGACCAAATTGGCTCCACGCTTCGATGGACCTTATAAGATAGAAGCATTTATATCCCCGGTAATAGTACGGGTCAGAAAAATCGGCAAAACACAATCCTGCACGGCCTACATAGGCGACCTGAAAACCTACTACTCTGCCGAGAGCGTACTCAACAATAATACATCACAAACGTAAAAGAAAAAACTCAGGAGCGGTCCACCCACTAAGAACTTCCCACCTTCATTAAGCACCGACCGATGAACATCCGAAAAATTAATCTCCAGGGAAAAGCTGCAAAGCACCAGGCAAAGAACAAACTATGCTACCGATTCACTCCAAAGCTATCCGCCGGATTCCACAATCAGCATGAATAGAAAAGAAAACAAAAGGAAATGAAAACTAGAGCCTAAAATAAATTAAGAAGAGCCAAATCAAAATTAAACTGAAAATAGAACCAAAGAAACATAATATGATAAACTAAAAACAAAATCGGTACATTTAGCTGAGAATAAAAAAGCAAAAGGAAATTAAAACTGAAGCTTAAAATACATTAAGAATAATAAAAAAAAATATGCTGAGAAACGAAAACGAAAAATAAAATAATATCGATTAAGCTTAAAAAAAAACGAAAACAAAAACGGTAATTAAGCTGAAAATAGAAACAAAGAAACATAATATGATAAATTACACTTAAAATAACTGAAAACAAAATCGGTACATTTAGCTGAGAATAGGAAAGA
Organism: Dichetophora obliterata; assembly: GCA_963920525.1. Taxonomy (NCBI): domain Eukaryota; kingdom Metazoa; phylum Arthropoda; class Insecta; order Diptera; family Sciomyzidae; genus Dichetophora; species Dichetophora obliterata. The sequence goes on from OY986439.1 coordinate 141,771,517, forward strand.
AAAAGAAAATGAAAATTGAAGCTTAAAATAAATTAAGCATAATCAAGAAAAACTTATGCTGAGAAATGAAAACGAAAAATAAAATAATATCGATTAAACCTAAAATAAATGCAAACAAAAACGGTAACTAAGCTGAAAATAGAAATGAAAATAAAATGAATAATTAAACTTTAAATAACTAAAAACAAAATCGGCAAATTTAAATTAAAATAAGAGGAAATGAAAGTTAAAGCTTAAAATAAATATAAGAAAATAATTGAAAAAGAAGAAGCAGAAAATACCATAACAAAATTAAGCTTGAATAAATTAAAAATAAGCACACAATTAGAAAAAAAAAAATGTTAAATGTAAGAAGAACAACAGCACGATTAGACTACGTACGCGAAAGACAAGTACACTAATTATCAGTCTGAGTTTAACCACCAAACAGAAAACACGCGCAAATTTAAAGAAAGAAAATTAATGTCAAACCGCACCAACGAAAAATTCCAGAAGTCTACGAGATCCAATATCGGATCCATATAGGAACAAGCGGGAGTGTAACAATTACTCTCAAAACCCCGGCGAACTAAGAGAGGAGTATGACGGGCAAAACACGAAGCGAGTTTTGCCGCGACACAACAAGACACAACGAATCAGCCAAAATTTATAATTTATTGTTTTTGTTTTCACTGAAATGAATGTAATTTTAATTATTTGAATTAAAATAGTTTTGATATTCCTGATTTGCTTACTCAAAAAGAAAAGAAAACTTACCTGAATTTATTTATTTATTTATTGGCCAAACAAGGCAATGCAAATTACTTATTCTAACTTATTCTAACAGGTTTTGTTTACTTATTACTAAGTTTTTTGTTTTTCTTCTCCCCTTTCCTTGTTTTTATTTTATTTTTTATATGGTGCTCTTAGTGGGCATACTCCGCCCACCGGATTGACATGATTTCAAAAACCATGTCAAAACTAAGAGAAGAGGAGGAAAACAAGAGAGACTATATACACACTTAAGATACGATGTATATATATTATTCTTAAAGACTATAAGGACAAAAGGACGTAAATGGGAGATTTGGAGAGGGATGTTAAAGAATTTTGATTTATTAAACTAAATGATTATGCATATAAATCCATACATGTATGTAGTTTATCTGAGGCCTGTGTTAATTCTGATTACTGAGTGATTTATATAGGGTTTGCTTGAAAGAGGATTTGGACATAGAAGTACTCACCTTCTATATATAGAGATATTATTAAATTCTCTGCAACAACGACTGATGGGTTCATTATTTGCATATGTAGTTTGGTGCTGATATTCAGTTAACAATCGAGTATGCCTAGTGCGCCTAATTGGATCGTTAAAGGAAATCATATTAGAAATATATTCGCTGTGAATAGCACCATTAATTACATCAAATGTGAAGCATGAGCCCAATAACGATCTTCTTGTTGATAGTGGCATCAAATTTAAAAGGCTGAGTCTATGTTCATATGATGGAAGGCTACAATAATCATGGGGGTTGTACATATCTCTAAGCGCGTATAGTAAGAACTACTTTTGAATAGACTCAATTCTTTCTCTATGGGAATCGAAAGATGGATTCCAAATTATGCATGCATATTCAAGTATTGGGCGCACTAATGCACGGTACAAGGATGTAGTGACCCATATATTCTTGAATTCATTTGCACGCCTTTTTATAAAACCGAGCTGTTTGCTGGCCCTGGACACAATTTTATCATAGTGCAGATTAAAGCGCATCTTGCAATCTAAGACAACTCCAAGATCCACTATATGGTTGACCCTTTTTAGTTCGATACTATTGAGGTGGTAGGTATGTAATGTAACGTTGTTTTTACGAGAAAAGCTAATAACATTGCATTTATTGACATTAAGATGTAGTTTATTTTGAAAACACCATTGCTCAAGAGACAACAATTTTGATTGCAAAAAATTGACATCTACATCTGATTGAATTGAATAGTACATTTTTAAATCATCTGCATACATAAGATGTGGGATATCGTTTAGAACTTCTGACAGATCGGATATGAATATGTTGAAAAGAAGAGGACCAAGATGACTACCTTGCGGAACTCCCGAGGAGACTGCAATTTTTTTCGATAGGACTCCCTGGAATTTAACAAACTGGGATCTGCCATTTAAATATGATTTTAGCCAACTTAGTATGGACCCTGCAACACCAAATTTTTCTAACTTATATATAAGAATGTTGTGATCAACTCGATCAAAAGCTTTACTGAAATCAGTATAAACAGCATCTATTTGGTGCCCTTTTTCCATTTTGACTAAAACATCTGATACCATAATCATGAGATTAGTGGTGGTAGATCGCCCTTTTCGGAACCCGTGTTGCTGCTCATTTAGACGAGGGTTAATGAAACTTGTTAGCTTTTCACAAATAAGTTTTTCAAAAAGTTTTGGAATGGCTGACAAGATTGCTATGCCTCTATAATTTTCAACTGATCTTTTATCACCATTCTTGTAAATTGGCGTAAGATGGGATGATTTCCAATATGAAGGAAATGTCCCACAAACCAGTGATTCGTTAAAGATTATGTGTAATGGCAATAGCAGTTGGTCTAAACATCGCACCAAAAAGCTTGTAGGTATTAAGTCTGGTCCTGGTCCCTTTAATATATCCAGTTCTTTTATTGCATTAGAAATCTCTTCCTGGGTTAAATATAAACTATCAACTATAATAGTTGAGCTAGGAGAAGTTTCAGATAAGGTGGTAGGAAGACAAAAGACCTCCTTAAAGTGATCGGCATACAAGTTGCTTATTTCAAGAGAATTGGACGAAGTGACATTACCTTTAAACATAGACGATGGATAGCCGCTAGATTTGCGCTTCATGTTAACAAAGTCAAAGAATTTTCTCGGCTCTTGGACAATTTTTTCTCCGATGATGTTCGTGTACAACTTGTACGCTTCTTCTGACTTGATAGAGAACTCTCTTGATAGCTCGTCATATCTAAGCTTCAGTTCATCGCTTATATTATCAGTGTTTTTGAGAAGTTTGTAGATTTTATTTCTTTGATTCCTCAAAAATCTGAGATTGTTGTCTAGCCATGGTTCTGTGAGCTTATTCTTTTTCTTTATTATTGGCACATAACTTTCGATAGCGGTAAAAATGTGCTGATAAAATATAGAGACAGCACTGTCTAAATCTAAATTGAATAGAATATGATTCCAATTTAGAGAACTAAGATAACATTTTATTTTTTCATAATCGGCGTTGAGGTAATCGTACGTAATGGTGTTATTATAAGACTGGGTAAAGTTGATGTCATTAGCAGAGAAAACAACTTTTAAGGCTGTATGATGAACAGTGTTGGTTAATAAATTTTCTGCTCCCATGCATGGACTAACCTTCATTTCTTCATACGAGTTAGTAAAAATTAGGTCCAACCATCTGCCATTCTGATTTTGTACAGAAGAGACTTGCTGCAAGTCACTGCCATAAAAGGTGCTAAGTAAGTTGAAGTCTATGGCATTAGAAAGATTTACAGGAAGAAGAAAGTTGTCGTTTTCGTCAGTGACAAAAGATATATTTGGGCGATTGAAGTCACCAAGAATAACAACTTTATCTTCCTCTTTTAGGGAGGAGGTAAAGGTGGTCAGTGTTTCACATAGCTCGTTGTATGTTGTTTCACTTGAGCCGGGAGGAATGTAAACGACACCTATGTACACATTGAGACTTTTACCTGAACAAACTCTAATAATTCGGTGATCGAACAGTTTATGGTTAGGTGTGTCTATTAGCTCACTTGAAAGGGAATTGTGAGATGCTACAAGGACACCACCTCCTCGAGAAAGACCTGTTGAGGAGTAGTCCCGATCGTTTCTGAAGACAGTCCAATTGCTATCAAGAATTTCCTCATTATTGAAGGTTTCGTTTAGCCATGTCTCAGTGAATACTAGGACATTGAAGTGGCATGATTTAGCGTCAACATAAAGTTTGTTTAATTTGCTTCTCATGCCGCCAGTTATGGTAGAATATATTTAAGAAAGAAGAGTTAGGAACGATAATATTGCTGTTGCTCTTTACGAGATTTTTGAAGAAGAGAAACATGTTTAGCTCTGACATGAGCGCCATAGGTTTCCAGATCCACCTTGACTTGATCAACCGTTACACCCAGGTGCTCGTGAAAGCGGACAAATAAATTACGCAAGTCTTCAACATCGGTAGGAAGACCTCCTTGCTGAATTAATACTCTAAGATTAGTTTTGGTCTTGCCTTCAATGCATGTTGAATCAGGGGCTTTATACATATAAGCGAGATACAGGCGAACATTGTTATAAACGTTGTTCTCCCTGAGGCGAGAAAGGGCATATCTGCTCTCAGTGCCTTCGCAAGAGTTTAGTGTCAATTTCACTTTTGGAGGAAGTAGGGGGTCTAAAAATGACGTAGGACTACCAGGTTGATTGCAAAGCTCATTTGAAACAGAAGATGGTTTTGGTAAACCACTTCCGGTTGGTGGTGAAGGATTAAGAGTATGAGAATGGATAAAGTTTGGATATTTCTCACAATTGGTTTCATTATTGTTTACGTGTTTGATGAGTTGGCGGTTTAGATGCTAGATTGCTTCCAGTAATCATCTTATTATAAGATGAAGCCGTATTCTGGTTAATTATGGGAGAAAATATGGGGAAAATGCTAGTTTTCAGATTCCAATTAGAATCTGAATTATGGTGGGACTTAGGTTGCACAAACTTGTTTGATGAATAAGGTTTGGATTCAAGAACAGGTAGGTTTACATTTCTTTTATATAGAGGATTCTTAGAATTAAGATTAGAATTAGAATAAGAGTCTAACTTAGATTTAGAGTTAGGACGGGAATTTATATACGGAAAAGAGTTAGTGCAAGAACTATAATTACTTTTAGATAATGGATTCTTGTTAATGTTAGGATTCCTTTCAGAAGATTCGATTCTTGAACTGCCAGAACTTTGTAAAGATCTTGATTTCTTAGACTTTTTCCCAGGCTTATTCGTCCATTCGGTTATTAACCATTCGCCGTGTCTCTCACCGCTGTTGTTCAAGAACATCCACGCATATTGACTTGGGATGTTTAGTTTGAAACTGCAGAATTTTTTTGCTTTATTGGATATCTTTGAACAGTTTGTAATAGATATGCCAAATTTATTACGAAAGTAAGTGCTCATCCAGGATATAGTTGTTTTAACTGATGGGCCCTTAATAAACAGAGTGGTCTTGTCAATTTCATTAGAATCATGGAGTTTCTTTATTCTATTCTGCCATTGAGTTGAAGTCCATGACGTTCCAAACTTATGGATTAAGTTGGTACGAGGGGCTGCAATTGGTGGTGAGTCGCAAGGTGAAGTGGCAGAGGGAGATCCAGGTTGTGAGTTATTGGTATTTTTGTTTTGTTTTGGAGAAATTGTTGATGAACGAATAGAATGAGCTATTGTGGGTACTGTTGATGGTGGAGATCCGATTTGGGGTGGATTCATTGTAACATTTTGAGGAGTAGCAATCGGTGTTATATGTTCCGTAGTGTCATAGGCAGTTAAAGAATTCAGATTAGCTGGTAAAGAGGTGACCTGTGGCAAACGAATAGATGCTTCCATTATTTCCTCGAAAATAGAGGAAGAGTTATGATGAGAGGCTTGTGGATAACTTATTTCAGCTCTATTGGGTGCAGATCTTATTTCATCCATTACATCTGCAAACGTCACTCGAAACACTTCAAGATCATCACTGATATCACTTATTTTTTGATGTAATATTTCCAGCATTGGATCTGATTGCGGAGGTGATGGTTGGGGTTTGCCTGACTGAAGTGCGATATCCACATCATAGCGCAAAGATGTTAGCATGCTCAGTATATTTTTGGCTGTATTATCGTTTTTTAAAACGTCGAGGCTTTTTTTTACTTCTATATTAAGCTCGCTTATGGCCGTTTTCCAAATAAAATTTTTTCGCTATCTTTGACTAAATCAGTTAGAATTCTCAAGTTTTTAGAAACATTTGAGATATCCGAGTTATTTGCTTTGCAGATGGACTGTACCCTTGCAAGATCATCGGATACGTGAGTCATTATTTCGAAATTCGGTATTTTACTGATGACTTGCTTATTAGCCGAATGCATCACGTTCAAGGAGTCGCTAAGACATTTTATGGCGAGCATAACATGGGATAGTGATAGATCCATGCACTCATCACAGAAGAATTTAAAATGTGATGTGTATTCTTGAAAGTAGTTTAAACTTCTTTTAGTCATTCCCACACAAGTGCCGTGGTAAGATTTTCCGCAAAGACCATTGCAACTTAGCTTAATTGCACCTTTGTCCTCAATAGAGCAGTTAATTTTGGCACAAGCAGGTTCCATTGTTTATTGTTTGCTTTATTTGGTTGTTTATAAAAAGTTTTTTTTTTACTTTTGATATTTGCACTTATTTCAGGTGCACTTAAAAGTTGGAGTGGGCTGTTTCTCTTATTGTTATTGTTTTTGCTTAATTGCAATATTCACACTTTTTCTTATTGTTAATGTTGTTGCTTTATTGCGATATTCACACTTTTTCGCGGCACACTTATACGCAACTGCACATATATATAGGTCAGAGAACAAATAGAATAGCACAATGAACTATTAATCCAGTGAAATGTGTGTGTGCTTTTTTTTTACTTTATTTAATTTTTTACAAAGGTCTTTTGGATAATTTTTATTGTTTTTTTTTTATTTAATTTTAGGTGATTAAAATTGCAAGCCGAAAGAAACAAGCACAAATTCTTGAAAGTTAAATGAAAGAGCGGGTTAAAAACGACTGAACTGTTTGCGGTTACAATTGCAATGAATTTAAATGAATTTAACATTGAATTATTTATTTGCTAAAACTAAATTAATTTTTTCTTATATATATAAAGACGATTTCTACTTACCACTAATTCACACTGAACTAATATTGTATTTACCTCTACAAACTACTTTAACTACCTTTATATATAGACTTTTTTATGATAAGCAAGCACCCTGTATTACAATACATCTAACTTAACATATGTATTTAATAATGGGAATAACGGCCACTGCGACAAAGCTGAGAAACCATAGAAGTATGAATACCGAACAGACGCCAAGAAAGAGCAAACGGTAGAGCAACTTAAGAGAAAGTTCAATATAATCCACAAACAGAGCGTTACACACAAAGAAGAAATCAAAGATCCACGACAGAAGCGAACGAAAGTACGAATCTTACCCAAAACTAGCAACAACGGAACAAGAGCAACAAACAAGCAAAGCATAAGCGTAAACACAGCAGCCCACTAACGAGATCCAAACACTTATACAATGAAAGAATGAGAGCGACGATATAATACGTGAACATGAGAAACAACAGAAAAGTTAACTCAGCAAGTCAAGCAAGCAGAGAAAAGAAGAAGAACAGCCAGCAGCATAGTCAGAGGCTCTAATCGATAAGAGGAATTAGGACGGACATAGAGGAGCCTGGCAAGGAAAGGAAGCATAAGTAAAGCGTGGACAACTAAGGATAGAAACCCGCACAGGACGGAAGAACAATTAAGGCGTAGTGGTAGTTTTTTATGCAACTATATTGGAGTCTTCGGATACCAACTAAGGTGTGGTAATAATGATGATACTTACTCTTATAATTTTATCAAGGTCTTTGGATACCAACTAAGACGATGTAGTAGTTTTTATATAATTATATCGGAGTCTTCAGATACTAACTAAGGAGTAGTGATAATTTTTAAATAATTACATCGGAGTCTTCGGATACCAACTAAGACATAGTGGTAATTTTATATAATTATATCGGAGTCTTCGAATATCAACTAATACCTGGAGATAATTTTATTACGGAGCATTAGTGACAACGAGAACAACTCCGAACCACGACAATCACTGACGAACAACGCCACACTTTACGTCTTGCAACGGGCAGCTCAGGAACCACATCAGAAACAAGATCCTATGGAACACCGAGCCACCCGTTATTCCCATCATCATAACCTCAACGTATCATTGAATTAAAACCTCAATAAAGAAATTAAACTGTACCTGCAAGTTTTCTTAATTTTAATAAATTTTGTAAGGACCTCGTTATCCCGGCGAGCTTACCTCAGCTATAGACCCGCAAGACCGGGAGCTTCGTTACATGGCGCCCGAACAGGGACGTGCAGAATATAGTTAGAGGTATATAAAACATGATCGTGGAATACGTGCGTGAATCAAAATATAAAGTTGGTGACATAATGCAATGCAAAAATTAAACTGTTGGTGTGCTAAAAATGAACAAAATAATAATGTAATGACTGAATATAAGAAATATTTATGAAATCATTTTCCAACTGAAATATTAGACAAATGCTACAAATGAACAAAATAATAATGTAATGACTGAATATAAGAAATATTTATGAAATCGATTTGCAACTGAAATATTAGAAAACAATAAAAAAAGAGACTAATGGTGTAATGAAGAGAAAAGTTGTGAATAATTGGGAAACAATTATTTAAAGCAAAAGAACAAAGAAATGAAGGGGAATTGTTTTAAGAAAATAAAAGATAAAACAAATCGAGATCAAAAGAAGATTTTATGTACGGAAAATTCCACAAGGCAAGTAGAGTTTTAAAAAGTTATTATATATAAAATAAGATGGTAAAGACGACGTGGATCTATTCATTTCAATGCGAGGACTTACTTAGCTACGCCGAGGAATTTGGTTTTGAAGCAGAAGGCTCAGTGGAAGAGCTGAGAAAGCGCTTTGTAACGCGGGTAAACGAAGCGGTGCTAACGACCGATGAGGAGAAGCGGCTAGCAGAGCTAGAAGTCAAACACAGGCGAGGTAGTTCGCCAAGACCAACGCCACTAAATACCGAAAATGTTAACCCACCGATCGTGCTTACGGAACTATCGAAGTACGAGATGGCACGAGAACCAACCACGGAGATTTAAATGGAATATCGTTCACCGCCGTTGGCATACTACGAGGTTCCTAGGGAGACACAGCGACCGGGTGAAGATATGGGGAGTGAAATACCACGAAGGCGAAGATCCGCTCGCATTTATAGAACAAGTCGAAGAACTACCAGAAGTCTGCAATGTCGTTACCAACTTGCTGCCACGAACTATGCCGGAGTTATTGCAGGCTCAGACCCTTTTCTGGTTTAGAAACAATAACCAGCACTGGAGAAGTTCACAAAATTTCAAGACCGATTTCCTTGAATTTTTCCTGGCAGCAAGACTTTTCGAGAGACCGGAAGACGACATCCGGCAATGCCAACAAAGACAAGGTGAGGAATTTAAGGACTACGTTATCGCTCTCCAGAACTTGATGCGACATGCTGGTCTATGTGGACAGCAAAAGTTAGAGAGAATATATCGGAATAGTAGCCATGCTCTTCAACACTACATCAAGCGCAGGGAGTTCGCAAACCTAGCGGATTTGATTAGCCTGGCCGGCGGTTTTGAAAATCTGGAGAGGCCACAAAGGACACCAAGATGGTCAGAGTCTCAGAGTTGAGCAGAGATGCCAAGGCAACGGAGAAGCGGACCAGACACACATGTAGACCCCACGTACAGCCTGTAGCCAGTGTGGACAAAATGGGCACCTGGCTCGAGACTGCCGAGATGCGCCCGCGGACGTTTGTTGGGATTGCGGCCGAAGAGGCACAAGGACATTCGATTTTTGCCGTCGATCATCGGGAAACCACCAGGGGCCTTCAACGTCGCGAAGAGCAAGGTTCAAGCTTTGCGAGACCTCGACATCACTAGACGGTTTACGAGCCGAAGGCGGAAGCATCATCGTTACAGTAGCCCTTGATGAGGCGTGGATGGAGGCTACACTGGACACAGGAGCGACTCGTAGTTTTATTAGTAAATATTTCGCTGACGAGTTAAGAACCAACAACAACGTCGTACGCATTGCAACTTATGTGTGTCTGGCTGATGGAAGCACTCAAAAGGTAACCGAAGCGCTGAGGCTGGAAGTCTCCTTGGGAAAACATAGTTTCTCGGCAACAATCTTGATCCTGCCGGAAGTACTCGACGACCTTATCTTGGGAATGGATTTCCTGACCTGAATCGGAACGACGATACGATGCGGAGATTTCCAACTCGACCTACGTGATAAACCCAGAGCAAATTCACGAGTTGAGGTTACCCACCTCATCGCAGCTGCACCTGCATCATCAACTGCCACAGCAGTAGCCCCTGCATCATCAACGGCCATCGCCGCAGCACCTGCGTCACCAACTGCCACAGCAGCAGCCACTGCATCATCAACGGCCATCGCAGCAGCACCTGCTTCACCAACTGCTACAGCAACAGCCACTGCATCACCAACTGCCACAGCAGCAGCCACTGCACCATCAACTGCCACAGCAGCAGCCACTGCATCACCAACTGCCACAGCAGCAGCCACTGCACCATCAACGGCTATCGCAGCAGCACCTGCGTTACAAACTGCCGCAAGCGTGTCCACGTATCCAAACACCAGAATAACAAAGAGGAAAAGATCACGAAGGGCAGCGACACCTGCGTCACCAACTGTTAAGTAAACAAGAAGAGCAACAAAGGAAACAAAAAGGAGAAGATCGCGAAGGGCAGCGACACCTGCGTCACCAACTGTTAAGGAAACAAGAAGAGTAACGAAGCTAATAAAAAGGATAACGCTATGGACGTTATGTATAGACAATCTCCAACTAAACGCGCGATCAATGCCAGACGCCTACCCTCTTCTTGGATACACCACATCCTCGATAGACTAAGGAACGCCAAGTTTAAAAGCAGCATCGACCATAATGGATAGAGATGATTCCACTTCGAAAAACCACCAGCGACCAGCTTCTGAAAGCGAAAGAATCCTCGCAAGATTCGGGTTCCCAAAACCTTGATAAAGGATAACGGCGTACAGTTCATCAGCAAGAAATTCCAGAGTTTCTAACAGAGCTCGGGGTGTAGCAAAGATATACGGCACCTTATACGCCTCAAGAAAACCCCACGGAGCGCACGAACCAGACCATTAAAACCATGACTGCGCAGTACACGGCAGAACAGCACAACACATGGGATTAGCTGCTCCCAGAATTGACCCTGGCCTACAACACAAGTGAGTCAGAGTCAACAGGGTACAGTCCCGCGTTTATAGTACAAGGACGAGAACCCCGCCTGCCAAATGCCTTGTTTGACGAGCAAATTATAGGCACAGGCCAAGAGACAGTCTCGATAAGAACGACTAAAGAGCGTATTCAATATCGTAAAAAGGAACATGGAATAAGCAGCACAAACACAGACCCGACAATACAATTTAAGGCGGAGACAATGGAAACCAAAGGTCGGACAGCTCGTATAGGTAAAACAGTACCCCCTGTCAAAAGCTATCGACAAATTTGCGACCAAATTGGCTCCACGCTTCGATGAACCTTATAAGATAGAAGCATTTATATCCCCGGTAATAGTACGGGTCAGAAAAATCGGCAAAACACAATCCTGCACGGCCTACATAGGCGACCTGAAAACCTACTACTCTGCCGAGAGCGTACTCAACAATAATACATCACAAACGTAAAAGAAAAAACTCAGGAGCGGTCCACCCACTAAGAACTTCCCACCTTCATTAAGCACCGACCGATGAACATCCGAAAAATTAATCTCCAGGGAAAAGCTGCAAAGCACCAGGCAAAGAACAAACTATGCTACCGATTCACTCCAAAGCTATCCGCCGGATTCCACAATCAGCATGAATAGAAAAGAAAACAAAAGGAAATGAAAACTAGAGCCTAAAATAAATTAAGAAGAGCCAAATCAAAATTAAACTGAAAATAGAACCAAAGAAACATAATATGATAAACTAAAAACAAAATCGGTACATTTAGCTGAGAATAAAAAAGCAAAAGGAAATTAAAACTGAAGCTTAAAATACATTAAGAATAATAAAAAAAAATATGCTGAGAAACGAAAACGAAAAATAAAATAATATCGATTAAGCTTAAAAAAAAACGAAAACAAAAACGGTAATTAAGCTGAAAATAGAAACAAAGAAACATAATATGATAAATTACACTTAAAATAACTGAAAACAAAATCGGTACATTTAGCTGAGAATAGGAAAGAAAAAGAAAATGAAAATTGAAGCTTAAAATAAATTAAGCATAATCAAGAAAAACTTATGCGGAGAAATGAAAACGAAAAATAAAATAATATCGATTAAACCTAAAATAAATGCAAACAAAAACGGTAACTAAGCTGAAAATAGAAATGAAAATAAAATGAATAATTAAACTTTAAATAACTAAAAACAAAATCGGCAAATTTAAATTAAAATAAGAGGAAATGAAAGTTAAAGCTTAAAATAAATATAAGAAAATAATTGAAAAAGAAGAAGCAGAAAATACCATAACAAAATGAAGCTTGAATAAATTAAAAACAAGCACACAATTAGAAAAAAAAAAAATGTTAAATGTAAGAAGAACAACAGCACGATTAGACTACGTACGCGAAAGACAAGTACACTAATTATCAGTCTGAGTTTAACCACCAAACAGAAAACACGCGCAAATTTAAAGAAAGAAAATTAATGTCAAACCGCACCAACGAAAAATTCCAGAAGTCTACGAGATCCAATATCGGATCCATATAGGAACAAGCGGGAGTGTAACAATTACTCTCAAAACCCCGGCGAACTAAGAGAGGAGTATGACGGGCAAAACACGAAGCGAGTTTTGCCGCGACACAACAAGACACAACGAATCAGCCAAAATTTATAATTTATTGTTTTTGTTTTCATTGAAATGAATAATTTTTTCTTATATATATATAGACGATTTGTACTTACCACTAATTCACACTGAACTAATATTGTATTTACCTCTACAAACTACTTTAACTACCTTTATATATAGACTTTTTTATGATAAGCAAGCACCCTGTATTACAATGCATCTAACTAAACATATGTATTTAATAATGGGAATAACGGCCACTGCGACAAAGCTGAGAAACCATAGAAGTATGAATACCGAACAGACGCCAAGAAAGAGCAAACGGTAGAGCAACTTAAGAGAAAGTTCAATATAATCCACAAACAGAGCGTTACACACAAAGAAGAAATCAAAGATCCACGACAGAAGCGAACGAAAGTACGAATCTTACCCAAAACTAGCAACAACGGAACAAGAGCAACAAACAAGCAAAGCATAAGCGTAAACACAGCAGCCCACTAACGAGATCCAAACACTTATACAATGAAAGAATGAGAGCGACGATATAATACGTGAACATGAGAAACAACAGAAAAGTTAACTCAGCAAGTCAAGCAAGCAGAGAAAAGAAGAAGAACAGCCAGCAGCATAGTCAGAGGCTCTAATCGATAAGAGGAATTAGGACGGACATAGAGGAGCCTGGCAAGGAAAGGAAGCATAAGTAAAGCGTGGTCAACTAAGGATAGAAACTCGCACAGGACGGAAGAACAATTAAGGCGTAGTGGTAGTTTTTTATGCAACTATATTGGAGTCTTCGGATACCAACTAAGGTGTGGTAATAATGCTGATACTTACTCTTATAATTTTATCAAGGTCTTTGGATACCAACTAAGACGATGTAGTAGTTTTTATATAATTATATCGGAGTCTTCGGATACTAACTAAGGAGTAGTGATAATTTTTAAATAATTACATCGGAGTCTTCGGATACCAACTAAGACATAGTGGTAATTTTATATAATTATATCGGAGTCTTCGAATATCAACTAATACCTAGAGATAGTTTTATTACGGAGCATTAGTGACAACGAGAACAACTCCGAACCACGACAATCACTGACGAACAACGCCACACTTTACGTCTTGCAACGGGCAGCTCAGGAACCACATCAGAAACAAGATCCTATGGAACACCGAGCCACCCGTTATTCCCATCATCATAACCTCAACGTATCATTGAATTAAAACCTCAATAAAGAAATTAAACTGTACCTGCAAGTTTTCTTAATTTTAATAAATTTTGTAAGGACCTCGTTATCCCGGCGAGCTTACCTCAGCTATAGACCCGCAAGACCGGGAGCTTCGTTACATGGCGCCCGAACAGGGACGTGCAGAATATAGTTAGAGGTATATAAAACACGATCGTGAAATACGTGCGTGAATCAAAATATAAAGTTGGTGACATAATGCAATGCAAAAATTAAACTGTTGGTGTGCTAAAAATGAACAAAATAATAATGTAATGACTGAATATAAGAAATATTTATGAAATCATTTTCCAACTGAAATATTAGACAAATGCTACAAATGAACAAAATAATAATGTAATGACTGAATATAAGAAATATTTATGAAATCGATTTGCAACTGAAATATTAGAAAACAATAAAAAAAGAGACTAATGGTGTAATGAAAAGAAAAGTTGTGAATAATTGGGAAAAAATTATTAAAAGCAAAAGAACAAAGAAATGAAGGGGAATTGTTTTAAGAAAATAAAAGATAAAACAAATCGAGATCAAAAGAAGATTTTATGTACGGAAAATTCCACAAGGCAAGTAGAGTTTTAAAAAGTTATTATATATAAAATAAGATGGTAAAGACGACGTGGATCTATTCATTTCAATGCGAGGACTTACTTAGCTACGCCGAGGAATTTGGTTTTGAAGCAGAAGGCTCAGTGGAAGAGCTGAGAAAGCGCTTTGTAACGCGGGTAAACGAAGCGGTGCTAACGACCGATGAGGAGAAGCGGCTAGCAGAGCTAGAAGTCAAACACAGGCGAGGTAGTTCGCCAAGACCAACGCCACTAAATACCGAAAATGTTAACCCACCGATCGTGCTTACGGAACTATCGAAGTACGAGATGGCACGAGAACCAACCACGGAGATTTAAATGGAATATCGTTCACCGCCGTTGGCATACTACGAGGTTCCTAGGGAGACACAGCGACCGGGTGAAGATATGGGGAGTGAAATACCACGAAGGCGAAGATCCGCTCGCATTTATAGAACAAGTCGAAGAACTACCAGAAGTCTGCAATGTCGTTACCAACTTGCTGCCACGAACTATGCCGGAGTTATTGCAGGCTCAGACCCTTTTCTGGTTTAGAAACAATAACCAGCACTGGAGAAGTTCACAAAATTTCAAGACCGATTTCCTTGAATTTTTCCTGGCAGCAAGACTTTTCGAGAGACCGGAAGACGACATCCGGCAATGCCAACAAAGACAAGGTGAGGAATTTAAGGACTACGTTATCGCTCTCCAGAACTTGATGCGACATGCTGGTCTATGTGGACAGCAAAAGTTAGAGAGAATATATCGGAATAGTAGCCATGCTCTTCAACACTACATCAAGCGCAGGGAGTTCGCAAACCTAGTGGATTTGATTAGCCTGGCCGGCGGTTTTGAAAATCTGGAGAGGCCACAAAGGACACCAAGATGGTCAGAGTCTCAGAGTTGAGCAGAGATGCCAAGACAACGGAGAAGCGGACCAGACACACATGTAGACCCCACGTACAGCCTGTAGCCAGTGTGGACAAAATGGGCACCTGGCTCGAGACTGCCGAGATGCGCCCGCGGACGTTTGTTGGGATTGCGGCCGAAGAGGTACAAGGACATTCGATTTTTGCCGTCGATCATCGGGAAACCACCAGGGGCCTTCAACGTCGAGAAGAGCAAGGTTCAAGCTTTGCGAGACCTCGACATCGTTACAGTAGCCCTTGATGAGGCGTGAATGGAGGCTACACTGGACACAGGAGCGACTCGTAGTTTTATTAGTAAATATTTCGCTGACGAGTTAAGAACCAACAACAACGTCGTACGCATTGCAACTTATGTGTGTCTGGCTGATGGAAGCACTCAAAAGGTAACCGAAGCGGTGAGGATGGAAGTCTCCTTGGGAAAACATAGTTTCTCGGCAACAATCTTGATCCTGCCGGAAGTACTCGACGACCTTATCTTGGGAATGGATTTCCTGACCTGAATCGGGACGACGATACGATGCGGAGATTTCCAACTCGACCTACGTGATAAACCCAGAGCAAATTCACCAGTTGAGGTTACCCACCTCATCGCAGCTGCATCATCAACTGCCACAGCAGTAGCCCCTGCATCATCAACGGCCATCGCCGCAGCACCTGCGTCACCAACTGCCACAGCAGCAACCACTGCATCATCAACGGCCATCGCAGCAGCACCTGCTTCACCAACTGCTACAGCAACAGCCACTGCATCACCAACTGCCACAGCAGCAGCCACTGCACCATCAACTGCCACAGCAGCAGCCACTGCATCACCAACTGCCACAGCAGCAGCCACTGCACCATCAACGGCTATCGCAGCAGCACCTGCGTTACAAACTGCCGCAAGGGTCCACGTATCCAAACACCAGAATAACAAAGAGGAAAAGATCACGAAGGGCAGCGACACCTGCGTCACCAATTGTTAAGGAAACAAGAAGAGCAACAAAGGAAACAAAAAGGAGAAGATCGCGAAGGGCAGCGACACCTGCGTCACCAACTGTTAAGGAAACAAGAAGAGTAACGAAGCTAATAAAAAGGATAACGCTATGGACGTTATGTATAGACAATCTCCAACTAAACGCGCGATCAATGCCAGACGCCTACCCTCTTCTTGGATACACCACATCCTCGATAGACTAAGGAACGCCAAGTTTAAAAGCAGCATCGACCATAATGGATAGAGATGATTCCACTTCGAAAAACCACCAGCGACCAGCTTCTGAAAGCGAAAGAATCCTCGCAAGATTCGGGTTCCCAAAACCTTGATAACGGATAACGGCGTACAGTTCATCAGCAAGAAATTCCAGAGTTTCTAACAGAGCTCGGGGTGTAGCAAAGATATACGGCACCTTATACGCCTCAAGAAAACCCCACGGAGCGCACGAACCAGACCATTAAAACCATGACTGCGCAGTACACGGCAGAACAGCACAACACATGGGATTAGCTGCTCCCAGAATTGACCCTGGCCTACAACACAAGTGAGTCGGAGTCAACAGGGTACAGTCCCGCGTTTATAGTACAAGGACGAGAACCCCGCCTGCCAAATGCCTTGTTTGACGAGCAAATTATAGGCACAGGCCAAGAGACAGTCTCGATAAGAACGACTAAAGAGCGTATTCAATATCGTAAAAAGGAACATGGAATAAGCAGCACAAACACAGACCCGACAATACAATTTAAGGCGGAGACAATGGAAGCCAAAGGTCGGACAGCTCGTATAGGTAAAACAGTACCCCCTGTCAAAAGCTATCGACAAATTTGCGACCAAATTGGCTCCACGCTTCGATGGACCTTGGTTGGTTGGTTTAGATGGTGACTCTACATGCAAGCAGGATCCAAGTAGCTCTAGTGAGCCGTTTTGATACCATAACCTCGTGTTTCTGTTGGTTGGCTGGGCAGCGCACTGCTAGGTTATAACCATCCGGTGCGATTGATGAACGTTAGGAGATTGTTGATTTTTGTTGTTGAGAGTTCCTCTAGGTTGCTGAGGAAGGGCCTGCCAAGCGTTGCTAGTCTGGACCTGGCCAGGGCCGGGCAGGTGCACAGAAAGTGTGTTAGTGTTTCTTTTTCATTTGGGTCATCGCAGCTGCGACAGTGGGTGTTGAAAGGTAGTCCGATTCTCTCGGCAAGAACTCCGATGCACCAGTGACCCGTAATAATAGCCGTTAATCTGGCTATGTCGCTCCGGGGCTTTGATAGCAACTGTTGAGTTCTGCCTATATTGTAGAGGGGCCATATTTTTCTTGATGTGCTGCAGGTTGGTAGTTCTCTCCATCTGCGACCGGCTAAGGTTAAGTAGTAAGAACGAATTCCTCCCTTGACTGTGTTCAGTGGAACTTCGACTGGTTCCGCTCTGGAAACGTCAAGGGAAGAACCCCGCCTGGCCAATTCATCCGCCTTTTCATTACCATAAATGTTCCTATGGCCGGGAACCCAGATTATGGTAATGCTAAGTTGGTGACTTAGCCGGGCCAGTTCATCCTTACACTGCCTTACCAGTTTGGAGTTGGTACTGATCGCAGCTAAAGATTTAACGGCAGCTTGGCTATCCGTCAGAATAGCTGCGTTAAGGTGGTTGGTATTAGCTCTCCTTAAGGTGCGACAAGCTTCTCTTATCGCAAAAAGCTCGGCCTGAAAGACGCTGGCTGAGTTTGGTAGACGAAACGAGTCCGCCACCCCCAGTTTCTCAGAGTATATGCCCGCTCCCACTCCGCACTCCATCTTGGAGCCATCCGTGTAAAAGGACACATCGAAGGCTAGATCAATTCCCCCATTGCGCCATTCCACCCTGGTGGGAAACTTGGTTGTAAAGGATTTCGTGAAGTCGAGTTTGGGGGTGTCGTAGTCCGTTTTTCCAGGAAGCAGTTCCCGAGGTAGCGGATTAAGAATGTTGCTGTGTCCATATGGTCTATTTCGCCAGTTGTACGACTCTCTGAGTCTGACTGCACTGTTTGTTGCGGTAAGCTTAATGTGTAAATCTATGGGGAGTAAATGTGTCAGGACATTAAGTGCATCAGTGGGGCATGAGCGGATACCCCCCGTGATACCTACGCATGCGGATCGCTGGATCCGAGCTAGTTTAGTTGTGTTGTATGCTTTATTCAGTGCAGGCCACCATACTAGTGAACCATACGCCAAGATGGGTCGCACTACTGCTGTGTATAGCCATAAGAGCATTTTTGGTTGAAGACCCCATTTTCTACCAAAGGTTTTTTTGCAGGCGTAGAAGGCTATACAGGCCTTCTTGACCCTTTGTTCGATGTTAGTTTTCCAGCTTAGCTTAGGATCCAGAATGACACCTAGGTATTTTGCGCTACTGGATAGTGTAAGAGGTTGGTTATTGAGCTTTGGAAGGACAAATTGTGGCGCTTTGGTTTTTGTGGTGAATAACATCAGTTCCGCCTTGCTAGGGTTAACTCCTAGGCCGCACCTGGCAGCCCAGACACTGAGTTTTCCCAAAGCAACCTCCATTAGCTCACTGAGCGTAGAGGGGAACAGTCCTGACACCATAACAACCACGTCATCCGCATAAGCCACCACTTTGACCCCATTGCAATTTAGTGTATTAAGAAATTCATTCATGGCGATGAGCCAGAGTAGGGGGGAGATTACTCCTCCTTGCGGAGTACCCCTACTGACAAATCTTGTGAGTTGGCAGCCACCCAGGTCTGCCTGGATTATTCTGTTTCTGAGCATTGAGACTATCCAGTTTCTTACCGGTGCTTGTACGCCAAGGTTGGTAAGAGAATCAAAAATGGCCCTAGTATGAATATTGTTAAAAGCCCCTTCAATGTCTAAGAAGGCCGCAAGAGTGTATTGTTTAAAGTATATTGATCTTTCAATGGTGGTAATAACCTCGTGTAGGGCGGTATCTGTGGATCTGCCCTTGAGGTATGCGTGTTGGGCGTTGGATATGTTAGCTCCCTTTAGAACGTCCCTGAGATGAATATCCAGTACACGCTCTAGGGTTTTCAGTGCGAATGATGTGAGGCTTATTGGTCTAAAATCCTTGGCTGATTCGTGACCTCTCCTCCCAGCTTTGGGTATAAATATTACCTTAACTCTTCTCCAGCTCCTTGGAGTGTAGTTAAGGCAAAGACACTTAGTGAAGATAGAGAGTAGAATAGGTGCAACTACATCTTGTAGTTTCTGCAACATTATTGGAAGTATGCCATCGGGACCTGGGGATTTGTATGGAGAGAAGCTGCTTAAGGCCCAGATAACCCTTTCCATTGAGATAAAGGAGCCAGTCGGAACCACCGCAGTTGCCTCAGGTGATTCTATACCTAAGTTCTCATTGCAGTTGCTCCTGCAGCCGGGAAAGTGTGTGTTGAGTAAGTGTTCCAGGGATTCATTGGTAGATTCTGTCCACGTACCATCGTCTTTCCGAATGAAAGATGGACTGGTGCTTTCTTTGGATAGAATTTTGCTTAGTCTTGCCGATTCTTTTATATTGTCGATCGATTGGGTGTATTCCTGCCAAGAATGCTTTTTCGCGTCTCGAATTGCTTTCTTGTAGGTTTTGAGGATGTCTCTGTATGGTTGTCAAAGACACTGTCTGTGACACGAGTTGAAAGTTTTCCTAACCCTTTTCCTAAGGTCGGATAAATCTTTGCTCCACCACGAAGGAAGAGATTTCTTCTTGCCCCTGCTAATGGGACATGAGACTCTAAAGGCAACCTGCATGGTTTGCTCTAGGGCCTCCACTGAAGAGTCTA
This sequence comes from Dichetophora obliterata, assembly GCA_963920525.1. NCBI lineage: Eukaryota > Metazoa > Arthropoda > Insecta > Diptera > Sciomyzidae > Dichetophora > Dichetophora obliterata. The sequence continues at coordinate 141,791,742 of OY986439.1, forward strand.
ACTCCTTCGCAGTTGAGATTTGCTTGTAGGCTAAAGAACGGATTTTTGGGCGAGCCACTTTGGCAAATTTGGCCCAGTCAGTACGTTTGGGGTTACGAAATGGAAGAGGGGCCCCTGTTTCAAGACTCAAATCAAAGAGGATCAAGCTGTGATCCGAGAAGGAACTTTTGCTCGAAACTCTCCAATTGATTACTTTTAGAGACTCGTTTTCTGATAGAAGGGTAATATCCAAGACCTCACTCCAACCTGTGAAGTTGTCAGTACTTGGAAAGGTGAAAGTAGGTGTATTTCCTTTATTGCATATGTTTAAGTTAGAGTTAATTATAAAGTCGAATAAAAACTCACCTCTAGTGTTTATCTCAGAGCTGCCCATAGTGTGTGTCTCGCATTGGCATCGCAGCCCAAAATTGTGGTGGTGTTGTCCAGCATTGCCGTAGCCACTAACCGCTTCACCTCGTCTGGAGGAGCTTCCCTGTCGTGGCCCATATAGGCTGAGGCTATGAATAGATTGTTGGTGCCCTCCAGTTTGACAACTGTCAGGTCTGAAGAGCTAAGGTTAGGGAGAAGAAATAAGTGTATGTGCTTTTTGGCTACAATGCAAGTTCTTGGTTTACCTGCTGTTCTCTTGTAGTAGATGTTATAGTGGTTGTTCTGGAACCCTTTTACTGCTGAGTCTCTGACCCAGGGTTCCTGTATAATGGCCACGTCGATACCATCCTCCATCATGAGGATGGCCAGATTATCAGCAGCACATCTGGCGTGCTGCAGGTTAACCTGTATTACCGATAGTGGCATTACGTGGCTGGTGGTTGTTGTGGTTGCTGCGTGGAAGGCACCGTCGGATCCTCGATTGTAAGGGAATCGAGGATATCATCGACGCTGACGCCTTCTTCCGTGGATGGGTCTTTAAAGATCTTTAGTTTGGCACGACGGATGCCAAACCTAAGGGTGTTGCCCGCTTTCTCCAGAGCACCCAGGCACTCGTCTGAGATAAGCAGTAGGAAGGTCATACTGTTACGCTGGGGGTCCTCAGTCTTTATGACGGCCCAGTCGTTCATGGGAATGTCTGGGTTGTGCAGTTGGAGGATTTCGATGAGCTTGCTTTTCTCAAGCTTCATCTTAGGCAACCAAATGCGAGCACGAGGTCTCCTCGGAATATCCTTAGCCGGGATAAGCTTAAGGCTTAAGCCGTCCCATGCGTCCCTGATCTTAGAGACGCACTCGCTTAGGAATTCTTTGGAGAACTGATCCTCGCATTTGATGACTCGGAATCCTCGCACTACATCCGCAGATTCGAAAGATGGAAGCGCACCACCCTTGTTGCCGAGAAGATGCTCAATGACCATCTCGGACAACTTGGCTTCGATGTTGCCCCACTCTTCCGAAATCCGCTTGTGGCTGTTTGTGTTCGCGTCAATCAGCGCCACCTGTAGGTGATCCCTGGCCACCTCACTAAAGGCGCGCTGGCTGGTTGTCGGTTGCTCAGCCACGGTTGACTTGCCGCTGACCTTTGCCCTCTTCGCAACGTTGTCGATCACGTCTTGCGATCGATTTCGCTTTGAATTGGCTGCGTCATCAGGCTGAGTAGCCTGGTACTTCAGGTACTCATCAATCGTAGCCTCGCATTTTTGTTTGTCTTCCACGTCGCGCTCCTGAACCGTACCCTGCTCCGCATTCTTGTCTATCTTGGCAACAATGAACAGAGCCTTGGTATATTTCGCTTTCAGTAGCGCGCCGTGGGATTTCCTGCTCTTCGGACCACTATGGCTGGTGGTCACATTGGAGCAGGATGTGGATGGTTTTGTCGAGCCACTGTGGCTGGTGGTCTCGGGTGTGGTAATTAATGTTTGACTAGAAGGCCCAGGTGTACTATGGCTGGTACTCCCTGTGCCTTCAACGATTGTCTCCTGACTGGAGGCAAGCAGTTCATCTTCTGTGCTATCCCCTAGCACTGCGGGTTGGTTTTTTGTTTTGTTTGTTGTGATCATCTTTTTCTTACGCCCCCTTTGCCACCGGAGCAGCGCGGGAGGCTATGAGGTTAGAGGGGAAAGAAAAGGTCGGCCATGGCGAGCCCCAATACCATGGTAAGGCCAGTTTTTCTCTCTGGTTCGGCCAGGTCAGAGAGGGGATACGCTAGAATACAGCACAGAATACCCTTGGCTGCAAACTTAAAACTCGGTGGGCGCCATCCCTCGACCCCGGAGTTAAGGGTGGGATAAGTTTTAGTTCATTGCCTCACAACAACCTGTACGACATGGGTGGCCCTATCAGGAACCAAGGCTCCCTGGAGCCGAGGTTCCCGTCGTCATAGCCCGCTGTGCTGCAATTTAAGCCCCTACACCACGACAAGGTAGCTATCCCAAATTAGTAGAGGATGGACCTTATAAGATAGAAGCATTTATATCCCCGGTAATAGTACGGGTCAGAAAAATCGGCAAAACACAATCCTGCACGGCCTACATAGGCGACCTGAAAACCTACTACTCTGCCGAGAGCGTACTCAACAATAATACATCACAAACGTAAAAGAAAAAACTCAGGAGCGGTCCACCCACTAAGAACTTCCCACCTTCATTAAGCACCGACCGATGAACATCCGAAAAATTAATCTCCAGGGAAAAGCTGCAAAGCACCAGGCAAAGAACAAACTATGCTACCGATTCACTCCAAAGCTATCCGCCGGATTCCACAATCAGCATGAATAGAAAAAAAAACAAAAGGAAATGAAAACTAGAGCCTAAAATAAATTAAGAAGAGCCAAATCAAAATTAAACTGAAAATAGAACCAAAGAAACATAATATGATAAACTAAAAACAAAATCGGTACATTTAGCTGAGAATAAAAAAGCAAAAGGAAATTAAAACTGAAGCTTAAAATAAATTAAGAATAATAAAAAAAATATGCTGAGAAACGAAAACGAAAAATAAAATAATATCGATTAAGCTTAAAAAAAAAACGAAAACAAAAACGGTAATTAAGCTGAAAATAGAAACAAAGAAACATAATATGATAAATTACACTTAAAATAACTGAAAACAAAATCGATACATTTAGCTGAGAATAGGAAAGAAAAAGAAAATGAAAATTGAAGCTTAAAATAAATTAAGCATAATCAAGAAAAACTTATGCTGAGAAATGAAAACGAAAAATAAAATAATATCGATTAAACCTTTAATAAATGCAAACAAAAACGGTAACTAAGCTGAAAATAGAAATGAAAATAAAATGAATAATTAAACTTTAAATAACTAAAAACAAAATCGGCAAATTTAAATTAAAATAAGAGGAAATGAAAGTTAAAGCTTAAAATAAATATAAGAAAATAATTGAAAAATAAGAAGCAGAAAATACCATAACAAAATGAAGCTTGAATAAATTAAAAATAAGCACAAAATTAGAAAAAAAAATTTTAAATGTAAGAAGAACAACAGCACGATTAGACTACGTACACGAAAGACAAGTACACTAATTATCAGTCTGAGTTTAACCACCAAACAGAAAACACGCGCAAATTTAAAGAAAGAAAATTAATGTCAAACCGCACCAACGAAAAATTCCAGAAGTCTACGAGATCCAATATCGGATCCATATAGGAACAAGCGGGAGTGTAACAATTACTCTCAAAACCCCGGCGAACTAAGAGAGGAGTATGACGGGCAAAACACGAAGCGAGTTTTGCCGCGACACAACAAGACACAACTAATCAGCCAAAATTTATAATTTATTGTTTTTGTTTTCACTGAAATGAATGTAATTTTAATTATTTGAATTAAAATAGTTTTGATATTCCTGATTTGCTTACTCAAAAAGAAAAGAAAACTTACCTGAATTTAAATGAATTTAACATTGAATTATTTATTTGCTAAAACTAAATTAATTTTTTCTTATATATGTATATATAGACAATTTCTACTTACCACTAATTCACACTGAACTAATATTGTATTTACCTCTACAAACTACTTTAACTACCTTTATATATAGACTTTTTTATGATAAGCAGCACCCTGTATTACAATAAATCTAACTTAACATTTGTATTTATTAATGGGAATAACGGCCACTGCGACAAAGCTGAGAAACCATAGAAGTATGAATACCGAACAGACGCCAAGAAAGGGCAAACGGTAGAGCAACTTAAGAGAAAGTGCTATACAATCCACAAGCAGAGCGTTACACACAAAGAAGAAATCGATGATCCACGTCAGAAGCGAACGAAAGTACGAATCTTACCCAAAACTAGCAACAACGGAACAAGAGCAACAAACAAGCAAAGCATAAGCGTAAACACAGCAGCCCACTAACGAGATCCAAACACTTATACAATGAAAACATGAGAGCGATGATACGTGAACATGAGAAAAAACAGAAAAGTTAACTCAGCAAGTCAAGCAAGCAGAGAAAAGAAGAAGAACAGCCAGCAGCGTAGTCAGAGGCTGGCTGGCAAGACAACAAAAAGTTAGTTGTTGTTGGACTACCGAGCGAGGCGGACGTGCCTAAAAGAGTTGCTGTGTGACTACCAAGCGTGGCGGATGTGCCTAAAATATTAGTTGCTAAGAAGTACTGAAGATATCGAAGGACAATCGATAAGAGGAATCAGGACGGACATAGAGAAGCCTGGCAAGGAAGCATAAGTAAAGTGTGGATAACTTAGGATAGAAACTCGCACAGGACGTAAGAACAATTAAGACGTAGTGGTAGTTTTTTATGCAACTATATTGGAGTCTTCGGATACCAACTAAGGTGTGGTAATAATGCTGATACTTACTCTTATAATTTTATCAAGGTCTTTGGATACCAACTAAGACGATGTAGTAGTTTTTATATAATTATATCGGAGTCTTCGGATACTAACTAAGGAGTAGTGATAATTTTTAAATAATTACATCGGAGTCTTCGGATACCAACTAAGACATAGTGGTAATTTTATATAATTATATCGGAGTCTTCTGATACCAACTAAGACCTAGAGATAGTTTTATTACGGAGCATTAGTGATAACGAGAACAGGTCCGAGCCACGACAATCACTGACGAACAAAGCCACACTTTACGTCTTGTAACGGCCAGCTCAGGAACCACATCAGAACCAAGATCCTATGGAACACCGAGCCACCCGTTATTCCCATCATCATAACCTCAACGTATCATTGAATTAAAACCTCAATAAAGAAATCAAACTATACCTGCAAGTCTTCCTAATTTTAATAAATTTTGTAAGGAGCTTGGTATCCCGGCGAGTTTACCTCAACTATAGACCCGGAAGACCGGGAGCTTCGTTGCATAGGTTAAATATTAAGAAGAGGTCAAAATATTTTAAAATTTGTATCAGAAATTTGTATGGAAATTGAAACTGTGTATTGACAATATGCAAAGAGAATACGATAAGATTGCCAAAATAGGTTCCTATTTACAAAATTTTGAAATTAGTATTGGTATATATACGGACGTTGGGTTTATGAAATATTCGTACAATCATAAAGCAGCACTCAATTTATGCTACCAGTGTACCAGGTTTGTTCGTTGAATAAATACCACCTTCAACAAACGTATTTTTGAACATATCTAAATACTATGGCCCTTAGTAATAAACAAATTCTAACTCAAATCTTTCTTAAATTCGACTGAAGTTTCAAATCGGTAGTAATAAAAATTAAATTCAAAAATTCACTTCTACAATAGAAAACAGCTAGTTTTGGCTCGCCGTGTTTTAAGTCACTTTTAAGGTGAAAATTAAAATTATTTTACTGAAAATGGATTACGAACGTTTTTTTCGTGATTTTGAATTTATATGATACTTTAAATACCAGTGCAAGGAAAAACTATAAAAGCCGTTTAAATTTTTAAATATGTTTTATAGTTGTTTGCTTTAATTCAATATTTATTGTTTAATGTTATTTAAAGTATAATATAATTTGTATGTAATTCATACCGTAAAGGTGTGTATCCTACAATGCGGTCGTCCTCTTCTGCGCTGACCGCCGCTGGGTTCTAAATCGAATGTTTTCTTCACTGGAGCATCGTCTTTAATGCGCTGAACATGAACTAGCCAGCGAAGCCGGTCGATTTTAATGCGCTTGACTATGTCGATGTCAGCGTACAGCTCGTACAGTTCATCATTCCACCGTATTCAGTACTCAACATTGACGCTGATTGGTCAGTAGATCTTACGAAGAATCCTTCTTTCGAATGCTCCTAAAGTCTTTTCATCTGAACTGCTCAGCGTCCAGGTTTGTGATGCATAAAGTAGGACGGGCATGATGAGCGATTTATAGAACGTCGAGAGAGGGCTCTGCTTCTTAATTGCCTACTGACTCTCGTTCTAATCTGGAAAACGCTGCACTGACTTCGCGCGTATTATGGTCAATGATATCGATGTCATCAGCATACGCAAGCAGCATAACACTCTTGTAGAATATTGTGCCACTACGTCTCAGATCAGCAGCTCGGATGATATTTTCCATCATTAGGTTGAAAATGGATAAGGAATCACCTTGGGAAACGATAAGGAATCACCTTGTCTGAAACCTCGTTTGGTAACAAATAGTGGGGAGAGGTCTTTCCCGATTTTAACTGCGCTGCTGGTGGTGCTCAGAATCATCATGCAAAGTCGTATTAGTTT